>CM075985.1:4333774-4441977 GCA_038087875.1 Malacoraja senta
CCGGGATCTGTGGACGCGGAGGAACAACAAATTTCAAGAATGGGACAAGTAGATCTTTGTTGCTGTTGGTGCTTTAAGAGATTCGCAAGTTCATAAGTTATAGGAGCACAATTAGGCCATGGGGTCTACTCTGCCATTCCATCATGGCTGAATTACAAGGTTAATTCCCGGGATGGCAGAACTGTCATATGCTGAGAGAATGGAGCAGCTGGGCTTGTACACTCTGGAGTTTAGAAGGATGGGAGGGGATCTCATTGAAACATATAAGATTGTTAAGGGTTTGGACACGCTAGAGGCAGGAAACATGTTCCCGATGTTGGGGAGTCCAGAACCAGGGGCCACAGTTTAAGAATAAGGAGTAAGCCATTTAGAACGGAGGACGAGGAAACACTTTTTCTCAGAGAGAGTGGTGAGTCTGTGGAACTGAGACGAGGAAACACTTTTTCTCACAGAGAGTGGTGAGTCTGTGGAATTCTCTGCCTCAGAGGGTGGTGGAGGCAGGTTCTCTGGATGCTTTCAAGAGAGAGCTAGATAGGGCTCTTAAAAATAGTGGAGTCAGGGGATATGGGGAGAAGGCAGGAATGGGGTACTGATTGGGGATGATCAGCCATGATCACATTGAATGGCGATGCTGGCTCGAAGGGCACATGGCCTACTCTTGCACCTATTGTCTATTGTCTATCTATCTTTCCCACTCAACCCCATTCTCCTGCTCTCACCCCATAACCACTGACTCCAGAATTAATCAAGATGTGGAAGGAAGAAGAAAATGAGTTGAAGATAAATGATCAGACATGATTGAGCTAACGGGTGGGATAGGGGCTGGGTGACTCCATGAACACAAGAGGCCAATTGTTCGCTTACACCTGCCCCGCGGACTCAACACGATCGTGGCTACTCTGCCCCAGGCCGCAATTCCGTTTCTACTAATTCCAAATTGCCTTCAACTCTTCAATCTTTCGACAAGTTGCAACCTGTACTCCCCTTCAGTCGCCTGCTGTAGTCTAGCCTTCGCAACACTCCAGGGTATGTCAATTCCAGACACCCGCCACCTGTGTACGGGGAAATTCCAACACGCCCATCCAAAGAAGTAGGAAGGAACTGCCAACGCTGGGGAAAAATGGAACAAAGTGCTGGAGTAACTCAGCAGGCCAGGCAGCATCTCTGGACAAAAAAGAATAGGCAACTTTTGGGTCAGATCCCTTCTGCAGACAGGTTCAGACCAAGGAGATTCCTGCTGTGTCCCTTTTAATGTAGTACTAAGGCAAATATATAGCACAAGACATTGTAGTACTAAGGCAAATATATAGCACAAGACATATTGCAAAGCAGCCAGAACCTCCCCCCCCCCCCCCCCCCCCCCAAGGCTGGAAATGCCCACCACTCAAGTACAAACCTATAAAGTGAGTGGGGGAAGTCTAATGAAGACTTGCGGGCCAAGTTTTATTTAAACACTGCACACAGAGCAGTGGGCACCTGGAATGCATGCATTGCCAGGTGTGGTGGTGGAGGCAGGTATGACAGGAGTGTTTAAAGAGGCTTTTCCATAGGCATGTGGAAGTAGAGGGAATACAGGGATATGGATCGTCTATGTGCAGATGAGATGTGTTTAACTTGGCATCATGTTCGACACAAACAGTGTGGGCCGAATAGCCCACAGTTGTTCTATCCAGACACAAAGAACTGCAGACGCTGGTTTATTCCAGAGATAGACACAAAGTGCTGGAGTAACTCAGCGGGCCAGGTGGCATCCCTGGGGAAAAGACGAGTGACGTTTCGGGTCTGGACATTTCCCAGCCCAAAACGTCACGTCATCCACCTTATTTCTCCAGGGATGCCAGCCTGACCTGCTGAGTTACTCCAGCACTTTGTGTCCACCTTCTGTACTGTTGTATGCTCGACATCAGGGTTCGGCAATTGGGGCCGGGACGCATGCCTGTGAGCGGATGGCGGGCTACATCTATCACATGTACACATGGATCCCGCCCCCAGCCCGCCCCGGATGGCAGGCATCAAATCACATGTTCACAGAAGGTAGACAAAAATGCTGGAGAAACTCAGCAGGTGAGGCAGCCTCATGCAATCCTTGTATGTCTCACCCGCTGAGTTTCTCCAGCATTTTTGTCTACCTTCAATTTTTCCAGCATCTGCAGTTCTTTCTTAAACGTGTTCACAGAAGGCGGCTTTGTGCAGGATGCAGTACAGCCAGAGCTCGGCACTTGGCGGGCCGCATAATTACGGGGGGGGGGGGGTGGGTAGGAAAATAAAAATCTGCCTGCGGGCCGGATGATTTCGGGTTACGGACCACATTCGGCCCGGGGGCCGTAGGTTGCCGACCCCCTGCTCTACATAGAACGTAAATCCTGGCCTGAAATTGGCAGCTCCAACTAATGGCAGGTCGTGATCTCACCAAATGCACAGGGATTTGGACTCCATTGGAAGTGGTGCACATTTTGAACAAAAAGCAGTGTAACTCGGCACAAATAGTTTGGAGATCGCCAAAGTGCAGCATGGCAGGTCTTTTGTTTTCAAACCAAGTACTGGCAAAAGAGAAACAGCAACATTCAATTCACCCCTTGTGCCTGCTCTGCCGTTCAGTAAAATAATGGTAGATTTTCACCCTCAGCGCCACTTTCCTGCATAAACTCTATGATCCCTCTATTTCATTAACATCCAAGAATCTATTGCTCGCAGTCACTTAGAACGCGCTCAGTTACACAAGTCTCTTGGGTCCAGCAAAAGATTCACAACGGACTGGATTAAGACGTCTTTGACCCTAGTGATTGTCCCTTTATTTTGAGTCTTTGATCCCTAGTTTCCAATACCACAGCTTGGAGAAATATCACGTGCACATTCCTCCTGTCAACTTCCATAAAACCTCCAAATGTTTCAATGAAATCACCTCTCATTCTCCTAAACTTGAATGCATTGCCTTTTAATCTACTGCAAGAAACCCAATTCGCTCATTCCTAGATAAGCATTGGAAGGGGTGCAAGGATGTTCTGGCTTCATTCGGTGAAAATCAGAGCAATGAACCTATTTATAAGCAAATGCTGTCACTGTTCATTTTATACACGCACAGTTCTACTGGCGGAAGTGGAGGGGTTCTGAATCAAGATCAACAACATTTTTGGCAAATTACTTCTCCACATTCTCATGCTTTCAGTAAAATGCTCAAAGCTCTGCAGAGAGAAATCCCTCCTCTTCCACTGCCCAGATTTCCTGAATGACATGGATTGTGCTTCGGATGCAGACAGGAGAGTTTCCACATCTCCAGTCTGTCGGTTCAAGGTACAAATTTATTTGTCACATGCAGTGAAATTAATTTGCCATGCAGCGATGCAATTGGAAAGAGAACACACAATGTTGTAGCGGACATTCGAGTCAGCACACAACCCTGGGGGGGGAAACCCCCCAAAATCAATGCATCCGATTTCGCTCCTACCATCGGGAAGGTGTTACAGGAGCCTAAAAGCCATGAGCACCAGGTTTGAGAATAAAGTTGCTGCCCGACAGTGCAAGAGTCACGGTTCGATCCCGACTAGAGTTACCGTCCGGGTGGAGTTTGTACGTTCTCCCTGCAACCTCGTGGGTTTCCTCCGGGTGCTCCGGTTTCCTCCCACATGGCAAAGATGTACAGGCTTTTTGATTAATTGGCTCGAGTTTAGTTTATAGTTGAGAGAAACAGGCCCTTTGGCCCACCGGGTCAGCACCAACCAGCCATCCATGCTTATTAACACTATCATACCCAGGGATGCTTTTTACATTTACTAATCCAAATTTACCAACGTACCTGTATGTCTTTGGTGTGGGGGAGGAAACCGAAGATCTCGGAGAAACCCCACGCGGGTCACGGGGAGAACGTACAAACTCCGTACAGACAGCACCCGCAGACGGGATCGAACCCGGGTCTCCGGCGCTGCAATCGCTGTAAGGCGGCAACTCTACCGCTGCGCCACCGGTAAATCTGTAAACTGCTCGGAGTGTGTAGGATGTGAAAGTGGTCTAACATGGAACGAGTGTATCGTTGATCGGCACCGACTCAGTGGGTCGACGGACCAGTTTCAGTTTCTCAGTTTAGTGTATTGCCACGTGTAAAGCTTTTGTTGCATGCTAACCAGCCAGCAGAAAGACAACGCACGATTACAATCGAGCCGTTTACAGGGCATGGATACATGATAAGGGAATAGCGTTTAGTGCAAGGTTAAGCCAGCAAATCTGATCAAGGATAGTCCGAGGGTCACCAAAGAGGTAGATAGTAGTTCAGCAGCGCTCTCTGTTACCATGTTGTATCTCTAAATTAAACTACTTCCTACATTCCCATTTGATGAATACATGTTTCACTTGCCTTTTTACATGCAACATTCCACATCATAACACTCACTGTATAAAAATCCTCTTCATCTCTTTCCCACTTCCTTTTGTCAATTATCTCAAATCTTTCTCTGGTGACTTGCCAGAATCAACACTTGAATTCTGTCTTCACTTGCATCAATTATTTAAGCATTGCATTATGATTTAGGAGATTTTAATCCTTGCCTCCACTCTATCAGCTCCTACTGATGGTCTGGTAACAGCTTGGTGGATTTGGCTCGATTCCAGGGAATAATGATAAATAACCTAAATGTTATTTCAAAGCCCTGCGCTCCTAACTTCAATGAAACCACTTCATGCTACACAAAACTTTCTTCTTATACACTGAAACGATGCAATTAATTACCAATTAATAAACATGGCACACTTAATAAACATGCCTGTCATACGTGGCAAACTAAATAATGACATTTAACTTTTTAAAGAGATGTCGGCACACTGTCGCATACGCACCATCACGAAAACGCATTTACGCTACTTAATATAATCATTTTAAGGACATCAAACTGGGCGACATCGTAGAGAGCGAAGATGGTTATCGAGAATTATCACAAGATCTTGATTTACTGGGCAAGTGGACAGAGAAACAGCAATTGGTGTTTAATTCACACGCGAGGCATTGTATTTTGGGAAGTTAAACCAGGGCAGGGCCTCCATAGTGAATGGAACTGCCCTGCAGAGTTTTGTAGAGCAGAGGGATCTTGGAGCACAGGGACACAGTTCCCCTGAAAGTTGCAACACAGGTAACCTGGGGTACACAAAAAAATGCTGGAGAAACTCAGCGGGTGCAGCAGCATCTATGGAGCGAAGGAAATAGGTAACGTTTCGGGCCGAAACCCTTCTTCAGACTCTGGGAGTTTGAGAAGAGAGGCATCTAGGAGTACATGTGCATGGTTCCCCTGAAAGTGACACGGGTAGACAGGGGGGGCGTTGTAGAGCAGAGGGACCTTGGAGCACAGGGACACAGTCCCCCTGTAATGGCCCTGTCCCACTGTACGAGTTCATTCAAGAGTTCTCCCGAGTTTGCCCCGATTCGAACTCGGAGATTTACAGTAATAGCCGCTCGTAGGTACTCGGGGCTCTCGTGGACATTTTTCAACATGTTGAAAAATCTACACGAGTCTTCCCGAGCTTACCGCGTTTCCCGAGTACCTGCCGTTAGCGTTACGAGCCGCTAAGAAACGTCCCGAGCTCCGACGTACCCGCTACGTACATTCTACGTGCTTCCACGAGTTTGATTATTATTTTTTTAACTCGGGAGAGCTCTTGAATGAGCCCGTACAGTGGGACAGGGCTTTAAGTGGCAACACAGTTAGATCGGGCAGTCAAGGTAGCTTTTGGCATATTGGTCTTCAGTCCGAGAATTGAGTGTGGAAGTTGGAACATTACAGTTGTATAAGACACTAGTGAGATTGCCCTTGGCGTTAATGTGTTCAGTTTTGGTCGCGCTGCTTTAAGAAAGATGCCATTGAGCTGGAAAGAATGCAAGGAAAATGTGCAAGGATGTTGCCTGGACTCAAGGGCCTGAGCCATTGGGAGAGATTGGGCAGGCTGGAACTTTATTCCCCCAGAGTGCAGGAGGATGAGGGTTGATGTGAAAGAGGCACACAAAGTTATGAGACGAATGGAGTATTTCTCCCCAGGAGAGAGGGAATCAAGAATCAAAGGGCATAGGTTGAAGGAGAGGGGGGAAAGAGTTAAACTGAAGCTGAGGAGCTACTATTTTTGTGGAAGGGAGGGTATATCGAATCAGCTGCCAGAGGAGGTAGTTGAGGCAAGTGCAAGTAAGGGCGGTCACTGTGGCGCAGCGGTAGAGTTGCTGCCTTACAGCGAATGCAGCACCGGAGACCTGGGTTCGATCCCGACTACGGGTGCTATCTGTACGGAGTTTGTACGTTCTCCCCGTGACCTGCGTGGGTTTTCTCCGAGATCTTCGGTTTCCTCCCACACTCCAAAGGCGTACAGGTTTGTAGGTTAATTGGCTTGGTAAATGTAAAAATTGTCCCTAGAGGATGTAGGATAGTGTTAGTGTGCGGGGATCACTGGTCGGCGCGGACCCGATGGGCCTGTTTCCGCGCTGTATCTCTAAACATTTAAAAGACATTTATACAGGTACATGGATAAGAAAAGTTCAGAGTAATATGAGCCAAAGGTCAGACGGTACATCTTGGTTAGCATGGACAGGTTGGGCAGAAGGGCCTGTTTCAGTGACTCTCCCTTACAAGGTGGTTACAGATTTCAATGGGGGCACGAAAGCAGGTTTGTAGAAGAGTGTTTTGGGAACTTTGTGATGGTATTTGACACTGGCTGTTTGGTTGCCATTTCCTGAATGTAAAAATGTCTCACACCTGCGATTGAAGGGCAAAGGTCAGGTTTTAGCCTGGAACACCTGGCGAGAAGCCAAATGCACCTCGCTTCCAAACTCCAGCGAGTGGCGTCTTCCTTTTTAAGAGCAGAAAAAGAGGAAATGGCACTTGGCTCACTTATTCTAATGCGGACGTACTTTCCCCAGCAGGTCTCTGGGGGAACCCAACGGATAACCTCCCTGGTACGGAAACTCACATTTAGCTCAGACTCCAGGCAATGGATAAGTTTCACGAGAAGGGAAACTATTTATATCAAATAAAAACAGGGCTGTGGCTATGGAGAGTATGGGCCCCGGTCATAATTATAAAGTCAGAGAGAGTCACAGAGTGATAGTGTGGAAACGAGCACTTCTGCCAAACTTGCCCACACCGACCAACATGACTCATCTACACTAGTGCCACCTGCCTGTGTTTGGTCCATATCTGTAGATTAACCCTTATTAATCCATGCCATTTATAAACTCCACTACACATATATGCATGCCACCCATTACATGGTATTACAGTACTACACCAACAAGGACAGGGAGCTCTCAGAAGCCACGCCGAGCTGAGTATGTGCGGCTGGCGGTATGAATGTTCTGTATTACTTATGGAATAAAGACTAATCTTTTACCATGTATGTTAACATGGATCATTCACAACATGGTGTCAGAAGTGGGATTCGAACCCACGCCTCCAAAGGATAATCTACAACATCCCTCTGAATCTGTCCTATCCATGTACCTGTCTAAAATCTTCTTAAACGTTGCAATAGTTCCTCCTCAACTGGCAGCTCGTTCAATACACCCACTACCCGTTGCATGATAAAGTTACCCCTCAGATTCCTATTAAATGTCCACCCCCCCCCCCCCCCACTTTAAACCTATGCCCCCTGGTTCTCGATTCCCCCACTCTGGGCAAGAGACTCTGTGTGTCTACCCGATCGAGTCAGCCTGCAAACAGGCTTTTCGGCCCAACTTGTCCATGCCAATAAACCAGACAGCGTTGGTTGACATGGCTTCTTCTTCAGCTGATGCATTCAAGAAGGGAAATCCAGAACAAACTCGGTCATAGATAATCAAGTTCAGTTGATGGGAGTCTGACACCACTGCGTCACCGTTTGCTGCGGCCTCTCCGAAAGCTAGATTCTACCTTAAGAAATGTTTCCAGCTCTGCAAGGTTCAACACAGGCGCTGGTCCTGGCCACGGTGGCCATTCCCAGGTCCAGGAAGGATGCCATGAAAGGTTCCAGCCCAACTGATTGATTAACCCTCTTCTTAAAGGGGCGAGACACCTGTCCACATTAAAAATAATTGTAAATTGCCCCTTGTATGTAGGAACGTGTTAGAGTACGGGGCGATCTCTGGTCTGCTCGGTCTCGGTGGGCTGAAGGGCTTGTTTCCGTGCTGTGTCGGTCAACTAAAGGGCCTGTCCCAATTGCCGATTTTTAGGGCAACTGCCGGCATCATTGACTGACGCCGAAAGATTTAGAACATTTACAATTCCAGCGGCGACAAAAAAAATGTTGCGACATTTGAGGAAACACCGCGCGCCATACGTCATCACGCCGCGACTTCATCGGTGACCCGATACGTCAGTCAATGATGCCGGCGGCAGTCGGCGAAAAAAATTGCCAAGTGGGACAGGCCCTTAAAACAATGTGTGGAGAACAAACTGGGTTTGTGTTGGATTGAAAGCAATTGGGTGCCTGTAGGTTAGTGGGGATTTGATGGGCCTGTTCCCACATCATTATCACAGTTTGCAAGAAGGCCTTGAGTGAGCAGAGAGTGAATGGTAGCAGATAATTTGCCCCCACAGATCCGTCCACTAACTGCCGTCACACTCTGCCTTCACACGCAGGGCCGCACACAACGAGTGCTGCAACTTCCCAACCCGACAACAATGGGGAGAGATGCATCAGCCGAAGTCACCAGGCAACGTTAGGCTGCCATCCACAACATGCCCTTTCCACAGATCTCTCTGCACGTCACCACCAGCTCATATCAAAGTCACAAATCGCCAGTCAGGACACATTTGGAAAACTGGCGTGAAACCTGTGCTCGTGTTTAGAGATCGCGAGACACGAGTGGAGCTCAAGGATTCAAGAAGATGCGGTTTTGGAAGACGCAAAATGTCAAGTTGAAAGATCCATTTTCTACTTTAGATTTCATATTCAAGCCAATATCCAAGACCGCAAACAATCATTTTCAATGAAGACACAAAACGCTGGAGTAACTCAGCGGGTCAGACAGCATCTCCGGATACCCTTCTCCAATCTAACTCATTTTCTGAAACGTTGGGCCGAGGGGCCTGTTTCCACACTGTATCACCGACTCTAAATGTTGTTCTTGTACCAACCTTTCATCTTTTTCAAATTTCCAGCTGCTGTACTGTTTTGCTTTTCAATAGACAACAGGTGCAGGAGTAGGCCATTGGGCCCTTTGAGCCAGCACTGCCATTCACTGTGATCATGGCTGATCATCCACAATCAGTACCCCGTTCCTGCCTTCTCACCATATCCCCTGACTTCGCTATCTTTAAGAGCTCTATCTAACTCTCTCTTGAAAGCATCCAGAGAATTGGCCTCCACTGCCTTCTGAGGCAGGGAATTCCACAGATTCGCAACTCTCTGGGTGTAAAAGTTTCTCCTCACCTCCGTTCTAAATGGCCTACCCCTTATTCTTAAACTGTGGCCCCAGGTTCTGGACTCCCCCAATATCGGGAACATGTTTCCTGCCTCTAGCGTGTCCAATCCCTTAATAATCTTATACGTTTCAATAAGATTCCCTCTCATCCTTCTAAATTCCAGAGTATACAAGCCCAGCCGCTCCATTCTACCAACATATGACAGTCCCGCCATCCTGGGAATTTCGATCACTGGTGACTTCTCTTCCAAGAATGCTGCACGGTTGGGCAGCAGTAAAGATGCTGCCTCACAGCTCCAGAGACCTGGGTCCGATCCTAACTACAGGTGCTGTCTGTAGAGTTTGTTCGTTCTCCCTGTGACCGCATGGGTTTTCTCCGGGATTTCTGGTTTCCTCCCACACATCCAAATATGTACAGGTTTGTAGGTTAATTGGCTTTGGTGAAATTCTAAATTGTCCCCAGTGTGTGTCGGAGAGCGTTTATACGCGGACACGATGGGCCACAGGGCCTGTTTCCACGCAGCATTTCTGAAACTAAACGCCAACTTTGCAGCTCTGCTCCTCTCTGATGGAATTGCTGTTCATTTTTACCTTGCTCTAGATCCAGTGGCGCTGTTGCTAGCTGCCTCCGCCTTCAGTCCGGTATCTTTTTGTTTTTTTTGTTATGTTTTTGTTATGTTTGAAGAACGTTTTTTGTGGGGTTTTTGTCTTTATGTGGGGGGGAAGAGGGTACGGTAAGGGGGATACCGTCCTTCAGTCGCTTCCTGGAGAGGACGCGACTATTTTTCGAGTCGCGTCCTCGCCCCCCCCCCCCCCCCCCCCGCGGCCTACCTACTGGATTGGCGCGGCCTTTCCTGCCGGGACCGACCAGAGCTCCAGCAGCAGCGGCGCAGCGTTGGAAACATCGCGGAGCGGGCGATGCCTTACCGGGGATCGCCGTTTGGAGCTCCGGAGTGCTGGGCCTGCTGCACTGACAGCGCGGAGCTGTGGTTCGCGGAGCTCCCAACGCGGGCGGCGCTGACCAACATCGCGAAGTCCTGCGGCTCCGCCCGGCTCGGCCTGTGGACTTCGGGAGCCGCGGACTCCGGTGGGAGGTGGCTGATTTGGAGGTCCGGGCCGCTGAGGATGTTCTCCGTCAGGGTTCCACCGTTCCCGGCGAGAGGGCCTGAGCATCGGGCCGCCCGTGGTGGCGACTGCGGGTGCTCGGGAGGCCCCGACTACGGGTGAACATCTGGGAAGATCGGCGGGGAGGCTGGCTGGACTATGGTACCTTCCTTAACTTTGGTGCCGCTGTGGGGTTATGTTCTGTCGTGGACTTCTGTGTTTGTGCTTTTTTATTGATTTATTATTTATTTTTATGATACATGACTGTAAGGAAAATCCATTTCGTTGTCTCTTAATGAGATAATGACAATAAAATTGAATACAATACAATACAATACAATACAATCCCGTTCACTTATGTTTCCTTTTGTGCTTCTGATAAAGTACTAACCTTGGTTTCCACTGCCACATCTTTCCTTAACTTATTCACCAAGCTAAAAAAAAGGAAATTATACTTAGAATAAAGGGGAGGCCATTTAAGACTGAGGTGAGAAAAAACGTTTTCACCCAGAGATTTGTGAATTTGTGGAATTCCCTGACACAGAGGGCAGTGGAGGCCAAGTCACTGGATGGATTTAAGAGAGAGTTAGATAGAGCTCTAGGGGCTGGTGGAATCAAGGGATGTGGGGAGAAGGCAGGCACGGGTTATTGATTGGGAACGATCAGCCATGATCACAATGAATGGCGGTGCTGGCTCGAAGGGCCGAATGGCCTCCTCCGGCATCTATTTTCTATGTTTCTATGACCCAAACTCTTAACTGCAGTCACCTCTCTGCCGTTTCACCTCTCCACAGTTTCTGCCTGCACTTTTGAAGAATACCAGGACTTTTCCTTTTCCTCAAATTGTATATACAACTTGATTTTATGATAGAGGAACTATTCGAGCCAAATTTCATGTAAAAATCCAAAGTTTGTAGTCATCATTTTACACAGGAAAACATTAGAGATTACCCAAGGATTTTACTAACTTGGTTAGACTCGAGAGACAGCACAGAAACAGGCCCTTCGGCCCACCGAGTCCATTATCACCCATTACACCAACTCCATCCTACACACACCAAGGACAATTTACAATTTTTTACCGAAGCCAATTAAGCTACAATCCTGTATGTCTTTGGAGGAAATTGGAGCAGCCAGAGAAACCCCACGCGGGTCACGGGAAGAACGTACAAACTCCGTACAGACAGCACCCATAGTCAGGATCGAACCCGGGTCTCTGGCGCTGTGAGGCAGCAACTCTACCGCTGCGCCACTGTTAACCAAGGGAGATTTTCATCCACTGGACAAAGTCCTGCTAATGTCCTAAAGATGGGTTTATCCCAATGGCTTCAGAAAAATTGCAAATAGCCACAAACATTCATTGTTAAGTCAGCAGAAAATTGCAGCAACAGTATGATTATGAATTATTCAGAACAGGTCAATTTCTGATCACAAGACAAACGAATGTAGCCCCAATTAAAGAAAATGAGCTGCTTTAAAACAAGGGAAAGAGCCAACTTAATTCATTCATTAGCACTGCTTAATGTTCAGGCCCCTTGTACACCAGGGAATTCACATCAAACAGCTTTATACTATTATACAAATTATATAAATTATACAGCTTATACAAATGGAGTCATTTTTATACCCACATACTTTGCTGACTCATGGGAACTGGTGAATTCAACAGCCATCATGCACACTGACTGTATTGAACAATAATTAAAACTATAAAAGACCGAATGTAATGGACTACTTTATTGTCACCCGTGACAAGGCACAGTGAAATTCTTTGCTTGCTTACCCAAGGTACTATGTAAAGAGCGGCCACCTACGGTGCTGCCAAAGTTACAAAGTAGGCCGGCTCCTCCTTCGTTCTCCCCCTCTCTTGGCAGTCCCCGCACGCCGGGTCCCCCACTGTTCTTCTCCCCCACAGCAGTCCCATGCTGTGATCGACCGCCGACCGTGGATCGGCCCGCGAGGCTTCGCCACCGCCGCGAGGCCCCACCCCCCACCGACGGCTTCACCACTGCCCACGAGGCTCCATTCAGCCCAGGCCGGTTTTGCCGCAGCCTCCTGGGAGGCCTGTGGGGTTGTCTGGCCTACCGGGCAGGTTACGGTCCCCGGCATGGTGGTTCGGTGGGTGGGCATCAATGAAAGAATCATGCCTTTGATCAAGGCTGGTTCAATGGAACACCGTCCATACGTGTTATATTAGTTTAGTTTTAGTTCAGAGATACTGCATTTACCCGCTTTTCTTGCGGCACCGTTGCGCTGCACTCAGGCAGTGGGAGAAAGTTAATAGACAATAGGTGCAGGAGTAGGCCATTCGGCCCTTCAAGCCAGCACCGCCAATCAATGTGATCGTGGCTAATCATCCACAATCAGTACCCCGTTCCTGCCTTCTATATAAAAACATAGAAAATAGGTGCAGGAGTAGGCCATTCGGCCCTTCGAGCCTGCACCGCCATCCAATATGATCATGGCTGATCATCCAACTCAGTATCCCGTACCTGCCTTCTCTCCATACCCCCTGATCCCTTTAGCCACAAGGGCCACATCTGACTCCCTCTTAAATACAGCCAATGAACTGGCCTCAACTACCGTCTGTGGCAGAGAGTTCCAGAGACTCACCACTCTGTGTGAAAAGGTTTTTTCTCATCTCGGTCTTAAAGGATTTCCCCCTTATCCTTAAGCTGTGACCCCTTGTCCTGGACTTCCCCAACATCGGGAACAATCTTCCTGCATCTAGCCTGTCCAACCCCATAAGAATTTTGTACGTTTCTATAAGATCCCCTCTCAATCTCCTAAATTCCAGCGAGTATAAGCCAAGTCTATCCAGTCTTTCTTCATATGAAAGTCCTGACATCCCAGGAATCAGTCTGGTGAACCTTCTCTGCACTCCCTCTATGGCTATAATGTCCTTCCCATATCCCTTGACTCTGCTATCTTTAAGAGCCCTATCTAACTCTCTCTTGAAAGTATCCAGAGAACCGACCTGCACCACCCTCTGAGGCAGAGAATTCCACAGACTCACGACTCTCCGTTTGAAGTATTGCCTCATCTCCGTTCTAAATGGCTCACCCCTTATTCTTAAACTGTGGGCCCTGGTTCTGGACTCCCCCAACATCGGGAACATGTTCCCGGTCGAGCTTTCCAGGTCCCAACTTTATTTCCTGGATGGGCAACCCCCACACCCAGTTGATCCGTACATCCCAACTTCTTCACTCACACGGACATCAATTTCTGGCATCGTTCAGCGGGACAAATGGTGCGCCTGAACCTTCTTACGAAATTCTTCTGCAGCCCAGTCCATCACACAAACCAAGCTCCCTTCCATCGGAAGATGAGAAAAACTTTTTTCACACAGAGAGTGGTGAATCTCTGGAACTCTCTGCCACAGAAGGTAGTTGAGGCCAGTTCATTGGCTGTATTTAAGAGGGAGTTAGATGTGGCCCTTGTGGCTAAAGGGATCAGGGGGTATGGAGAGAAGGCAGGTACGGGATACTGAGTTGGATGATCAGCCATGATCATATTGAATGGCGGTGCAGGCTCGAAGGGCCGTATGGCCTACTCCTGCACCTATTTTCTATGTTTCTATGACTCCATCTACACTTCACGCTGCCTCGGCAAGGCCAGCAGCATAATCAAGGACCAGTCTCACCCCGGTCGCTCCCTCTTCTCCCCTCTCCCATCAGGCAAGAGATACAGATGTTTGATATCTCTAGATAAAGGCAGCTTCATCCCAACTGTAGGTAGACAAAAAATGCTGGAGAAACTCAGCGGGTGAGGCAGCATTTCTAGATGCTGCCTCACCCGCTGAGTTTCTCCAGCATTTTTTGTCTACCTTCGATTTTTCCAGCATCTGCAGTTCTTTCTCAAACATTTCATCCCAACTGTTATCAGGAAACTGAACACTCCTCCCTCCAACTAGAGAAAGGCCCTGGCCTCCCATCTGCCTCATTGGAGACTTATAATCAGACTTCATCTTGCACTAAATGTCATCCCTTTTATCCTGCATTTGTACCTAGTGCATGGCTTGATTTTAATTATGTACTGTCTGTCTGCTGCTGGATAGCATGCAACAAAAACTGTTCACTGTGCCTCGGTACACATGGCAACAATAAACTAATGTAAACCGATTGCTAATGAATCCGTTTTTATTGAGGGAGGTTGTTCTGGGACGCCAGAGCCAATTGTTAAGCCTTCCCGAGGTGTCGAGGGCCAAACTCAATAAAAGACCAGTGAAGGGAGGTGCCCACTTGATAACCCCAATGACATATTTGCATCTATGATTATTTTTTTACTTTTTTAAAGAGCTAGTTAATATGTACAGGTAGGTAGACAAAAATGCTGGAGAAACTCAGCAGATGAGGCAGCATCTATGGAGCGAAGGAAATAGGCAACGTTTCGGGTCGAGACCCTTCTTCAGACTGATGTGAGGCTGGGGGGGTGGGGGTGGGAAGAAAGAAGAAAGGAAGAGGAGGAGCCAGTGGGCTGAGGGAGAGCTGAGAAGGGGAGGGGAAAGTAAGGACGACCTGAAATTAGATAAGTCAATGTTCATACCGCTGGGGTGCAAACTGGACGAGCGAAATAGGAGGTGCTGCTCCTCCAATTTACGGTGGTCCTCACCCTAGCCATGGAGGAGGCCCAGGACAGAAAGGTCGGATTCGCAATGGGAGGGGGAGTTGAAGTGCTGAGCCACCGGGAGATCAGGTTGGTTATTACGAACCGAGCGGAGGTGTTGGGCGAAGCGATCGCCGAGCTCATGCTTGGTCTCACCAATGTAGAGCAGCTGACATCTAGAGCAGCG
This sequence comes from Malacoraja senta, assembly GCA_038087875.1. Taxonomy (NCBI): domain Eukaryota; kingdom Metazoa; phylum Chordata; class Chondrichthyes; order Rajiformes; family Rajidae; genus Malacoraja; species Malacoraja senta. The sequence continues at coordinate 4,349,038 of CM075985.1, forward strand.
GATGCAACAGATGAGGTTGGAGGAGGTGCAGGTGCCTATTTCCTTCGCTCCATAGATGCTGCCTCACCCGCTGAGTTTCTCCAGCATTTTTGTCTACCTTCGATTCTCCAGCATCTGCAGTTCCTTCTTAAACATAATATATGTACAAGTAGTTGGTTTTTTTTTTGCATAGTTATTTATTGTTCTTCGCATAAGTTGGTATATTCAGTTAGATAGTTAGGTAATACTTTGGCTTTCTTAGTTGAGTGCTTAGAGCAAGGAGTTATAGCACAAGTAATTTGTGTTTTTCATTGTCATTTTCAGTAGAACTTTGAGGGACACTTCTTGCAGTGGAAACCAAGGCTGCGGAGTCTAACCCAAAACACCCAACTCCGACTCCTTGATTTCTCGTGTATCCGACTCACTGGTTTCCACTGGAAACCCCTATTTAAACGCAAAAATGACCCAAAATTGAACTGGGAAGACATGAACAGAGTGGTTGGAACAGGCTTTCGTTCCCACATACCAGTGTGCTTGCTGTAAGGGATCGACAGTTCAAACACAAAGGCATTTTTCTATCATTTTTCCCCTCATTGCTTTAATGTTCATCCAAAAATAATGAAAACCATGCCTCCGTGTATTAATTGCTTCTGCACAGGTGTGCCGACTCGAGTCACCACGTGAGACACAAAGGCTTCCTGAAGAAATATAATTAGGCTGAATATAAGAAGGGAAAGAACAGAAGGCCTTTATCTAAAAGAGGGACGAGTCAGAGCACACATGCATAAAGGGCCATTGTCCAAAAGGAACACAGACTCCACCTGTCGTTCACTGACAACACAAGGTATTCCTTGGTCACGGTTAGCGAATTATTATCCGGGGAGGATTATGGGAGAGGGGGAAAAAAGTGCTTGAACGTTATGGTACGGGAGATGGTATTGTGAGCAGTTGTGGGTCTCATGTCTGAGAGATGCGATGGAGATGGAGAGGGTCCAGCGGAGGCAAACGAGAACGATGACTGGGTTAATGTGTGAGGAGCCTTTGACGGCCTTTATGGCCTGGAGTTTAGAAATGTAGATTAATAGGTGCAGGATTAGGCCATTCGGCTCTTCAAGCCATTCAATATGATCATGGCTGATCATCTAAAATCAGTACCACGTTCCTTTGGGGGGGGGGGGGGGGGGGGAGAAGAGGTACCTCATTGAAGCCTGACGGATATTGAGAGGCCTGGATCAAGTGGGCATGGAGAGGATGTTCCCAGTAATGGGAGAGTCCAGAACCAGAGGGCACAGCCCTCAGAACAAAAGGATGCACGGTCAAAAATGGAGATGAGGAGGAATTTCTTTAGCCTGAGGGTGGTTAATCTGTGGAATTAATTGCCACTGACGGCTGTGGAGGACAATACATTGGGTATTTTTAAAGTGGAGATTGACAAAGGTTCTTGATTAAGAAGGGCTTGTGGTCTTGTGTTGGCATTTTATTACACCGGCCTAAATATAGCCCCACAACGAAAACCAATTTTGTTTCTCCTGGTTCATGATTTGAAGCAAACAGTTGGGTCTGTAATGGCAATGGATGGTTTCCCATGAGAGGGAGAAAAACAGTCTTGCTGTTGAGGGAGTGCAGCGTAGGTTCACGAGGTTAATTCCCAGGATGGCGGGACTGTCATATGTTGAAAAAATGGAGGGGCTGGGCTTGTATACTCTGGAATTTAGGATGAGAGGGAATCTTATTGAAACATGTAAGATTATTATGGGTTTGGGCAAGCTAGAGGCAGGAAACATGTTTCCGATGTTGGGAGAGTCCAGAATCAGGGGCCACAGTTCAAGAAAAAGGGGTAAGCCATTTAGAAGTGAGATGAGGAAAAACTTTTTCACGCAGAGTTGTGAGTCTGTGGAATTTCTCTGCCTCAGAAGGCAGTGGAGACCAATTCTCTGGATGCTTTCAAGAGAGAGTTAGATAGAACCCTTAATGATAGAGGAGTGAAGGGGATATGGGGAGAAGGTAGGAATGGGGAACTGATTGTGGTTGATCAGCCATGATCACAGTGAATGGCGGTGCAAGCTCAAAGGGCCGAATGGCCTAACTCCTGCACCTATTGTGTAAGACTCGAGAGGTAAAAACAAGTTTCTCAACAATATCTGTTTCGACTTGGATTGGAACCAGCTATCGCTGAAACCTAGAAAATGAAAGGCTTGGATAGAATGGAGATAGACAAAATGCTGGAGTAACTCAGCAGGATAGGCAGCCTCTCTGGAGAGGAGGAATGGGTGAAGTTTCAGTTCGAGACCCTTCTTCAGACAGGATAGAGTGGATGTGCAGAGGATGTTTCCACTAGTGGGAGAGTTTAGGACTAGAGGATTAGCCTCAGAATTAAAGGACATCTTTTAGAAGACGAGGAGGAATTTCTTCAGTCAGAGGATGGTTGAATCTGTGGAATTCTTTGCCACAGAAGGCCGTGGGAGGCAAGTAAGTGGATATGTTTCAGGCAGAGATAGATTCTTGATTAGTACAGGTGTCTGAGGTTATGGGGAGAAGGCAGGAGAATGGGGTTCGGAGGGAGAGATAGGTCAGCCATGATTGAATGTCAGAGTAGACTTGATGGGCCGAATGGCCCAATTTCTACTATCACTTATGATCACACAATGATTTTAGTCCTCAATTTGTCCCTCGCACCTCAATTAGAAGTCAGAGGGGAAAATAAAATGGTGGAACACAAGGCTGAGACAGAGATGAATTCAAATGGTTGGGTAATTGCAACCATGACATCATATCATTGCAGTACAGTTTAGTGGGAGGACAATGAGGGCTCGGCAGAAAAGGCAGCACATCAATAGTGTCTTGATCAACATTTACAACTATCAGCAAGGAATGAGCAAGCTGAGGGGCCTTTACTCCAGTGGACATAGTGACTGAGATTGGCATAATGGAGGCTCTTAAAACACCCATGGGTTTGATAGGGTAAATGGTGTCCGCATGTAGGGCAGGCCACAGCTGCAGTACATTAATCAGTCAACTCCAGTCATGAAAGGACACAAAGTGCTGGAGTAACTCAGCAGGTCACGGCATCACGGCAGGACAGGCTGAAGGTGCCCACCGATCATTCCGTGCAGCCACCGATGGCTCCAAAGGCTCCAAAATAAGCACAACACAAACATCGTGGGACACGACATTCCTCTCAACAAAACCTTCGGATTGCAGCTGCAACAAATTTGTTTTCATCGGGCATTGTTTTAAACCAAAATAAATTCAGTGAGCCAATGAAAAAATTCAGCAGTAGAGTTGCTGCCCCACAGCGCCGGAGACCCGGGTTCGATCCTGACTGCGGGTGCTGTCAGCACGGAGTTTGTACGCTCTCCCTGCGACGGCCGCGTGGGTTTCCTCCGGTATCGCAGGTTTCCCCCCACACTCCAAAGACGTACAGGTTCGTAGGTGAATTGGCGATAGTCCCTACTGTGCAGGATAATGCTCGCGTGCAGGGATCGCTTGTCGGCGTGTGCCTGGTGGGCCAAAGGGCCCGTTTCCGCACGAGCTTTCTCCGGCTTCCTCCCACACTCCAAAGACGTGCAGGTTTGTAGGTTAATTGGCTTTGGTCAATTGCCCAGTGTGCACCACTCAAAAGTGGCACAACATAATAGTTGGTGGGTGATCGCTGGTCAGCACGGACTCCATGGACCCAAGGGCCCGTTTCCACGCTGCATCTCTAAGCTAAGTATCTTGAGCCTGTTTGATATGTTGCGTTGAGTGGCCATAAAAAGAACACGAGTCGCTGGTCTGAGAAAGGGCATTAATTAACCTTCAACAGGTACGCGAGGTTGAGGTACAGGAGTCGGGCTGAATTTTGGGCGTTAGATTTCACAGACGACAGCCACGGCTGCCAGTGCCAGCCCCTCACACAGCTTCACTGCGGCGGTAAAGGTAACAGATGGCGGGGACAGACGCATCTCGGCACTGCTCCGAACACCAGCGCGGGAGGGGGAACATCAAGCCGTTTAACTGTGGCAGGAACGAGAGGCAGGCTGCCGACGTTGGGACACACTGCCATCTGGCTGCTCTTTAGCCCACTGCCTCGTTGGGCTATGTGTTACCCAACAAGGAAGTGCTAAGGAAGGGTTAAGTTTTACCCAGCACCACATTTCACAGAACAGGAAGGCAGCTTCAAGCATTTGCTGAAACCACTTGATTGTTTGCAGATAGCCCACCTCAGCGGGTTTTTAAAAAACGGCTTGGTTTGGGTTTTATTAGAACAAACATCCTCAGCCAATATTGCTGAAACTTTCCCTCGTCATGCGTGGATCAAGGGGAATAACATAGGCGCCACATTCATCACCCCCTCAGAGTCGGAGTCAGACACGGAAAGAGACCCTTCAGCCCAACTTGCTCACACTGACCAAGATGCCCCATCTCGGCTAGTTCAATCATAGAGAGGATAGTTTTTTGAGGTTTAGTAGATTTAGAGGGATATGGGGCCATAAGCAGGCAGTGGGACTAGTATAGATGGGGCATGTTGGTCGGCATGGGCAAGTTGGGCCTGTTTCCGTGCTCCACGATTTACCCAGGTTTGGCCCATATCCACATTTCCGATCAGTGTACCTGTCCAAATGGCAGCACGATGGACGGCAAGCTGCAAATCGTCAGGGGAAAATAAGACTGAATAAACCAAAGGTCCAAACCTGTAATTAAATTTCAGGTAATAATTTTAGTAACTTAATAAAATAAGTTAATAATTAATAAAATTAACTCAAATTAAATGTTGTTATTTTATCGTCATTACATTTATTAATAGTTAAGTCGTGGGCTAAGGCAAAAATCTTACACTGATTTGGAGGTTAAAAAAATTCCACTCTTACAATTCTGTTGCAGGGAATTGAAAACAGAGATTTTTCTCACTCAGGCCAAACTAAATATCCTGTTACAAAGTGTTGTTTCTTTTCCATGCAGGTGCAGGAGAGGTTCAGAATGCACAGTGGCCACGATTGCATGCATGAATTGAACTCCGCCAACATAACAGTTGCTGAACGGCCCTGCATACTAACACCGGAAAACATGTTCTTCATGACATAATGTCCAGCCCACGAAAGGGACTTCATTCTCAGTCAGCACTGCCTGCACTCAGTGCATCTCTTGCAGCTGAGGCTTTGAATGTCACTCGCTTCCCCCCCCCCCCCCCCCCAAACATGAGAACAGAGATTTGCCCTGGGTTTAGAGAAACAGCGTGGAAACAGGCCCTTCAGCCCACCGAATCCACCCCAACCATTGATCACCGCGTACACTGGTTCTATCCTACTACTTCCATTCTACACTAGGGACAATTCACAGAGACTAATTAACCTACAGACCTGTACGTCTTTTGGAGGGAGGCAACTGCGGGAGAACCCCCGGAGAAATCCCACGGCAGTCAGGGGGAGAACGTACAAACTCCGCACAGACAGCACCCGTGGGGAGGATGGAAGCCGGGTCTCTGGCGCTGTGAGGCAGCAACTCCGTCGCTGCGCCACCGTGCCGCCCGACAACGCAGTCATTCGAACGCCATCCTTTTTACTGCATGTTCACGACACAGGTCCCATCCCTCTCGCAATCACTGTGCTAGAGCAGTCGAACAACGGCCAACTATTTAACGGAGGCCTTAGCAATTTTCCGCATGAATTGCAATGCGCTCAATCCATTTGAGACTGTTCCAAAGGAAAACAACCAGACTCTGGGTGGGCCACCAGCATCATGCTGAGCTGCCATTGCACGGGCATGATTCACTTAGAAATCTTTCCTGAATAACATCTGACAGCCGCTCCTCTGGTTACTAATTTCCTGGATCTCGGCTGCCTTGCTGAGTGCAACAACAGAAGGGACCAGGAATGACGGACGTCAGGAGATAAGCAGAACAGACAGGCGTTCACACCGGCCCACATACAGTGCCAGCGGCTAGCTCCCAACAATAATGGAAGCACTTCCTACAGTTCAACGCACAGACCACACTGTACCTTGGCAACCATGGAGGCAGAGTCATACAGCATGGAAACAGGCCCTTCAGCCCAACTTGTCCACACCGGCCAACATGTCCCATCTACACTAGTCCCACCTGCCTGCGTTTGGCCCATATCCCTCCAAGCCAGTCCTATCCATGTACCTGTCTAAATGTTTGTTTGTTTTTTAATGGTGCGATAGACCCTGCCTCAACTGCCTCCTCTGGCAGCTTGTTCCATGCACCCACCACCCTTTGTGTGAAAATGTTACCTCCTCAGATTCTTGTTAAATTAAACCTTGGTGCTGAGAGAGAAGCGTTCCTCCAAACTCATTGCATCTGGAACATCACCTCGACAAAATTAGTTTTTATCTGTTTAGTTTGGAGATACAGCGTGGAAACAGGCCCTTCGGCCCACCGAGTCATTGCCAACCAGCAATCACCTGTACACTAGTTCCATCCTATGCACTTGGGACAACTTAACTTGCGAACCTGCACGTCTTTGGAGTGTGGGAGGAAACCAGAGAAGCCGTGGAAAACCAACGCGGTCACACGGAGAATGTATAAACTCCGTACAGACAGCACCTAGAGTCAGGATTGAACCCGGGTCTCCGGCGCTGTAGGGCAGCAATTCTGCCACTGCATCCCCCCCCTCCCCCCACCATTGTCAGGCACATGACTATGGGAAGGCGAGACACCAAGCTTATCTCAGTAGAACCAGCTCAAGTTGGAAAAATATAGTAAAGACTGCAGTAGTAATTGAGGGAAGCATCTCTAACTCGGGTTGTATCAACAATCAAAATCCTATTAAAACACAAAAGGCCACAAAGAGCTGGAGCAACTCGACAGGTCAGGCAGCATCCCTGAAGAACATGGACAGGTGACATTTCAGGTCGGGAACCTTCTTCAGGCCGCGCGGGGCAGGTCCCAATTCGAACCGCGGAGGCTTATGGAGTTGTGCGGGGCTGGTCCCGACATCATACTCACCAATGAGCTGGGCAGGAGGCGGGCCGACTGAATTTGGACGTCGCACGGCGTTGACGTCATCACGCAACGGCACGCCGGGTGGTGCTGTAATCGCGCAACAGCACGCCAGGCGGTAACGTCATTGCGCAACGGCACGCCGGGCAGTGATTTCATTGCGCAACGCCACGCGCTAGGCATATGCCGTCAAGACGCTACGTACGACGTCAAGACGCTGCGTACGCCTTCGAGACGCTGCATACGCCCTCAATGCACCTGCGGGCCGACAGGACGTTGGCGCACGGAATTTTCGGACAGTGAAGGATTTTCGGAGCCCCGCGCAATGTCAGGACCAGCCCCGCACAACTCCATACGCCTCCGCGCTTCGAAGTGGGACCAGCCCCGCGCGACCGTACGCCTCAAGCGACCACGTTTGGTCGCGCTAGACGCATGCAATCGCATGCTGGTGGGACAGGCCCTTCACTGTGTAGACATCTGAAGCAACTGGGGTCAACACAAAGGCCACAGAACAGACAGCTGTTTGACTAGAGAAATTGAATGGGAGTTTCATGACTGAACCTCCCACTGTGGGCTGCTCCATTTGCAGAGGCAGGTTCTAATCCTGCACCTGCATCTCAATAGACAGTAGACAATAGGTGCAGGAGTAGGCCACACGGCCCTTCAAGCCAGCACCGCCATTCAATCTGATCACGGCTGATCTCAAATGCAAGCTCGTCTTCACAGTTTCCATACCCTCTGCGATTTAGATGTCCGGCAATCCATTGGGGAAAGGCAGTTCAACATCCGTGAATGAGGACACCCAATGCAGTCGCAGCGTAATGAGACAAATGGAAAGAGAGGATGCCATCTCATGGTGAGCAGTAAAACGTCCGAGCCTTCATGTTGTTGAAGAAAGATACTTCCCTTTCTGAACTCGCCACCCACCAGTTTCCACATGAATCGCACGGGGGAAAAAAAAAAACTAAAATCAGAAGGGACGAGGCCGCGAAGAGGAAGAACCACAAACAGTCCAAAAGGAGGAACAAATCTTAAGAGACCAATCTAGATTTAGATACAGTGCAGAAACCGGCCCTTCGGAACGGAGGAATTCCTCCTGGTCATCTTTTTAATATCAGTGGATGCAGTTGATTCACTGATTTAGAGCACTGAGTCTCTCTGACCCCCATGCACAGCAGATCAGGTCTTATTTTTAATTGGCTTCGGCTTTTATTGCTGCCCCCGAAAAAGGAGGATATACTTCGCAAGCTGAACAGGATCTTTGGAGATAGGAAAACTGGAGTCCCCTACAGCGTAAAACAAACTTTGTGTGGCAGGGTGGCGCAGTGGTAGAGTTGCTGCCTCACAGCGCCAATGACCCAGGTTCGATCCCGACTACGGGTGGCTGTCTGTATCGAGTTTCTACCTTCGCCCGTGGGTGAGTGCTCCCACATTCCAAAGATGTGCAGGTTTGCAAGTTAATCGGATTCTGTAAATTGTCCCTGGAATGTAGGATCGTGCTAGTGTACGGGGTGATCGCTGGTCAGCACCGACTCCGTGGGCTGAAAGGTCTGTTTCCACTCTGTATCTCTAAAGTCCAAGTTTAAAAACATGCTTTTCTGGCTTTTTCTAGCTCTGAAGGTGAATAAACTGCACCTCATTTCGCTTGGGCAGCTTACACCCCAGTGGTATGAATATTGACCTCTAACATCTAGTAACCCTTGCGTTCCCCCTCTCTCCATCCCTCCCCCTTCCTAGTTCTACGACCAGTCTGACTGTCCCCTTTTGTTTTGCCTCTGTATGCTTCGTTGTCACCTTCTCCTCACTAACAATGATCTATTCTGCATTTTCCTTCATCTGCATCCCCTTTGATGTCTCAGTCTCACACTTCCTTATCTCTGTATCTCCCTCTCCCCCCCCCCCCCCCCGACTCTCAGTGTGAAGAAGGGTCTCGACCCTGAAACATCACCCATTCCTTCCGTCCACAGATGCTGCCTGTTCCACTGAGTTACTCTGGCATTTTGTCCCCATCTCCCAAAACATGAACAGTTTCTTTCTGCAAACATGCTGCCTGAATTGTTCAGTATTTGCAAGGTCTTTTTAGTTTGTGCGTCATCCACATATTTTGCCCTTGGATTATCTCGTATTACCTTATCGGAGCTCTGAACACAAATATCTGTCAACAGTGTCTAAGATTGAACAACATCAAGCTGGCTTCAAGGCATTTTGAAACAAGTGGAAGATGCCCTGGAAATGCAAGCATGGGTCTCTGAGCTACAAGACTAAAGGCCCTGTCCCACATAGGCGATTTTTTTTAGGCGGCTGTCGCCACACGGTCACCGGGGTGTCACCTGTATGGCCGTGAGTCGTCTCCTCAGTCGCCCAAAGAGCCGTAGCGTTTTTCTGGTCGCCGCTGGATTTTGAAACGTTCAAAACCTTTCGGCAACAGTCGGCGACCGTGTGCTTGTCATAGCTCGTCTTCTCCCGACGTAGGTGCTGTTGTGGGTTGTCGCCTGGATGGCGTAGGTTGTCCCCAAGAGACGTACGTTGCTGCTGGTGCTGACTTCGGTGAATTCCATTGTCATAGTCGCCTGCAGTCGCCTAAAAAATCGCCTAAGTGGGACAGGCCCATTAGTTCAGTCGCTGGTTTTTCGGCGACTATGACAGTCGCCGGCAGTCGCCTACAAAATTTTTTTTTAAAAATCACCTAGTGGGACAGGCCCTTAAGTGTGAAATTTCAGTAAATAGTTCTTGTCCCTTGAAGAGATAGTCATAGTCATGGAGTATGGAAACAGGCCCTTTGGCCCTACTTATCTGTACTAGCCATAATATCCAAGCTAGTCCCATTTGGCCCAGATTCCACTGAAGTTGATTTTGCATTGCATGTAGCACTTTCTACTCATCTCCAAAGGCAAACTCCATCCCAAGGAAGAAAGCAGCAAGTTTGCTGAAACTTTCTTGCTAACGATTGTCTAATTGGACAATAGCGCAGTTTAGTTGATTCGCACATGCACCGAGTTGCAGTGAAAAGCTTTTGTCGCGTGCTATGCAGTCAGCGGAAAGACAAAACACACAAGTTTCAAGACCTTCCTTCACATTTGCACAGTTCAGAAGATACAGAAGTTGCACAAATGGAGATAACGTCAAAGGCGGCCGGCTTCAGCCGATATAGTTCAGGGCAAACGCTTGCTGTATGGGACTCTGGTCAGCAAGAAACTGACAGGATTAACTTCAAGCCCGCTGCTGCAGATATCTTTCAGCCCCTCATCAAAACCCTTTCACCGAGGTGTACAGCGCTTCCTTTCAAATCACGAACTTTAATTAAGCTGATACAATTCAGTCCGCTGGAATAGTCCAAGACGCAGGCAGCAACAACGGAACGAAAATGGGACACATTTTTCCTTCAATGATAAAAAGGCATGCAACCAGAAATACAATAATTTAGTTCGATTTTAATTCATAATTCATGCCCCTTTCAGGCAAAGCATCCCAGTGTTTCAATTTCAATTTCTTCACCAGACACCAAGTGGGATTTTGCATCAATTTGAGTGGGACTTTAGAGCAGCTCAGTGGTAGAGGTGACCAGAGTTCGATCCTGACTACAGGTGCTGCCTGGGTGGAGTTTGCACGTTCTCCCGTTGACCCGAGTGGGATTTCTCCAGTTGCTTCCCACACTCCAGACACACAAGTTTGTACGCTAACTGGCTTCAGTAATTTGTAAATTGTCCCTGGCGTGTGGGATAGCGCTAGTGTACGGGCAGACTCGGCGGGCCTGTACCTCTAAAGTCTAAAGCAAAGTTACATTGAGTTATTTGGTCGACTCCTTTTGTAATGGGTATAAGAAAGTGGATACATTGGCGTACATTCACCCCCCCCTGCCATGGGCGCCACAAATAATGGCCACCTCATATTTTAGATCCCAACCGGTAGCCATGAAGAAACTACGGAAGGACAGCCAGCAAGCTCCTTGCAGCTGCTGCAGCACTTGACGCAAGTAACAAACCGTCCGCATTAGGTGCAACCGACGACCATTGTTAGTTGTGCACAAACAAGCAACAACCCCACAAGCAGATCATTACAGAGTCCCTGGTGCGACCTGCACGTTACTGAACACAGGAGCATCGGCCAGCTCTCCCTCGACAATGTCAATAATCTGGTCCGATGGATAGCAGCGCAGGATGTCAAGATGCTACCCAATCAGCCCGCACCTCAGTGGCACGGGCCCACACGGATTAATGCGCGCGGAGCCATGGTGTTGTTTTCAACAGATCCTTGCTCAAGGTTCACTTCTCAGGGGACGGACGGCTCTGGATGTTATTTCACCACACGACTATTTCAGTGCACTCTAGATTTTAGAGATGACAGCGCGGAAACAGGCCCTTCGGCCCAGGGTCTGCGCCAACCAGCGGCACTCCCACTATCCTACACACTGGGGACAATTTACCATTTATTTTGACCGAAACCAAAGAACCTATAAGTGAGTACAGTTTTGGAGTGTGGGAGGAAACAGGAGGATCGGGAGAAAACCCATGCGCTCACAGGGAGAACATACAAGCAGCACCCGTAGCCGGGATCGAACCCGGGTCTCTGGCGCTGTAAAAGCCCTGTCCCACTGTACGAGTTCATTCAAAGAGTTCTCCCGAGTTTGCCCAGATTTGAACTCGTAGATTTACGGTAATGGCCACTCGTCGGCACTCGGGGCTCTCGTGGACATTTTTCAACACGTTGAAATATCTTCACAGGTCTTCCCGTGCTTACCTGCCTTTAGCAAGTCATCCCGAGTACCTTCCGGTAGCGTTACGAGCCGCTAAGAGACGTCCCCAAGCTCCGACGTACCCGCTACATGCTTATCACGAGTTTGATTTTTTATTAAAACTCGGGAGAGCACACGAATGAACTCGTACAGTGGGACAGGGGCTTTAAGGCAGCAACTTTACCGCTGCACCACTGTGCTGTCCATATGACGCCTGGCCTCGCATTTGCCTCCTTCCCCTCCACCAGACATGACGTTATTTCACTCCAGTTAATGTTGGGATGCGCAACAGATCACACAACGCAAACCCACGGAGAAGACAGGTCATGGCCCCAACACTGCAGTGGCGAGGATCAGACCACTGCTTATTTAGAGAAGCTGAATGGATTTATTTTCTGATCCAACTCTAAATACTACAAAAACAGATAGTTAATCCGGTGTTCAAGTCAGAGGGAATTTGAAATCAGTGTTGTGTTTATTCTTGGCTGCGCCCCAAGTCAGTCAGGGCAAATATAAACCTCTATCACTTACTCCTGTAAAGGACCTCAGCGATTTGTAAATTGGGTTTGGTGCTCTCTCCCATGGAACAAAATAAAAGGTGCGCAAGCAGCCATTCTCTCACTCGACAAACGACGCTTGAAATAACTTGTGTCTGCAGCTGAACACAAATAATCGCCAGTGTTGAAGTGAAAATTATTATAGAAACAGAATCACCCATGTCAGGCAGCATCCGCAGATAGAGAAGCACAGATCATGCATAGTGGCAGCTCCATTTCTGCTTCATCTTTGGCCAGCACAATGGCACAGTGGAAAAGTTGCCGCCTCACAGCGCCAGAGACCCGGGTTTGATCCCGACTGTGGGTGCTTGTCCGCACGGAGTTTGTACGTTCTCCCCGTGACCATGGGTTTTCTCCACGTGCTCCGGTTTCCTCCCACATTCCAAAGACGTGCAGGTTTGAAGGTTAATTGGCTTCTGTAAATAGTGCATGGAGTGTAGGATGGAACTAGTGTACGATCGTTGGCGATCGTTGGCCGGCGTGAACTCGGCGGGCCGAGGGGCCCGTTTCCAGGCTGTATCTCCAAAGCAAACTAAACAATGGCACAACTTGTGGAACCTACAGAGTTGGTGCAGTTGTGCAAAGGGCAAACTTACTGTGCGCAGAAAGTTCCGGAAGGGCGAGAAGTCATCGTCCATGTCTTCTCATTGGTGGGCACGACAAAGGGATGCGATACCTCTGGCGGCCAAGGGGAAGTGTTGAAGCAGCAAGATTTCAAATGGCCGCCATCTCAAGAGTTAGTCACCAGGTCACTGCTTCTCTTCATACACAAAGCGATCGGACATGGGCACCATTCCCAACTTTACAGCTGATCAAACAGTTGGGAGGGGTGAAAGACTGTGAGGAGAGGAACAGACTCCCGAGGAGATACAGACATGCTGATGGCATGGGGTGACTAAGCAGGCAGATTACATTTAAAGCTAAAAATGCAAGTGGTATATTTTGGTTCAGAAGGAGTATAGGCAATATAAATAAGTGTCATTGTAAAAGATTTAAAAAATTCTGTAATTCTAAAAAAAATTCTGGAGCTCTAAACTGTCTGGACCTTGTAGTCCAGTTCAACCTGTGGGACATGCTCATCCTTCATGGGAAGTCTGCTTTGGCGAACCAGACGGAAGAGATCTTTATGAACCAACGGCTGGAAAGGCGAGGCAGCACCGCGGAACGTGAAGGGCCTGTCAGAGCACTTAAGACGACATGGCCATCCACTGCAGCCAAGAAGTCTCCAGCCGCGATGATTTTTCACACCACTGGACTCTGACTTCTGCGGCTGAGAGGGTGGGGATGTTACAGTGCGACAGCTTCTCACCTTAAACTCATTCGCGCACAGGCTTTTGTGCAGCCCTCTCCTCTGAATTGTGAGCCATGTCAGAACTCACCAGAATTGACACAGCACAACCCGCCATTGTCGCTACCGATGGGCCACCAATTTCAAAATGGGAACAAAAACAGATCCGAGGGTGCTTGTGCATAGTTCGTTGAGGAGGGCAGGGTAGACAGAAAAATATAGGTCTTAGAGTTAGTCATGCAGTGTGGAAATAGGCCCAGCTAGACCACACCGACCAACATGCCCCATCTAGACTAGTCCCACCTGCCCGCATTTAGCCCATATCCCTCTAAACCTGTCCTGTCCACATAATTTGTTTAAAGTTGTGATAGTGGAGACCCAGAAGACATAAGCTTCAGGGGAGAGGGGGAAAGATTTAATAGGAAGCCAGGGGGGCAACCTTTTCATTCAGCGGGCAGTGGATAGATGGAACAAGCTGCCAGACGACGTTGTTGAAGCAGGTCCTATAAAACATTTCATAACTTCAAAAGACACTGGAGCAGAAAATTAGGCCATTTGCCCCTTCAGGTCTGCTCCACCATTGGATCATGGCCGATCTATTTTCCCTCTCAACACAATTCTCCCGCTTTCCCCCTGTGACGATGACAACCGCACTAATCAAGAACTTAGCAATCTCCGCCTTAAAATACCCAGGCATCTGTGGCAATAAATAACCACCTTCTGGCTAAACAAATTCCTCCTCATCTCTATTCTAAAAGTACGTCCTTTGATTTGGAGGCTATGCCCTCTGATCCTGGACGCTACCACCAAAGACAATGAGGATTTAAAAGTCATTTGGACATGGCCAATCTTCTGGAATTTTTTGAGGATGTGACAAGTAAAATGGATGAAGGGTGTGCCAGTGGATGTAGTGTATTTAGACTTTCAGAAAGCCTTTGATAAGGTCCCGCACGGGAGTGGTGACTAAAATTAGAGCACATGGTATCGGGGGTAGGGTGTTGACATGGATAGAAAATTGGTTGGCAGACAGGAAGCAAAGAGTAGAAGTGAACGGGTCCTTTTCAGAATGGCAGGCAGTGGCGAGTGGAGTGCCGCAAGGTTCGGTGTTGGGGCCGCAACTATTTACCATATATATTAATGATTTGGAAGAGGGAATTAGGAGCAACACTAGCAAGTTTGCAGATGACACAAAGCTGGGTGGCAGTGTGAACTGTGAAGAGGATGTTAGGAGGTTGCAAGGTGACCTGGACAGGTTGAGCGAGTGGGCAGATGCGTGGCAGATGCAGTATAATATAGATAAATGTGAGGTTATCCACTTTGGCGGCAAAAACAAGGGGGCAGATTATTATCTCAATGAGTACACAAAAATGCTGGAGAAACTCAGCGGGTGCAGCAGCATCTATGGAGCGAAGGAAATAGGCAACGTTTCGGGCCGAAACCCTGATAGGGGGTGGGGAGAAGAAAGGAAAAAAGGCGGAGGAGGAGCCCGAGGGCGGGGCGGAGACAACCAGAGGCTGATGAAGGGGAGGGACAGCAAAGGCTAGCAGAATTGGGAGAATTCAATGTTCAAGCCACCAGGATGTAGACTGCCCAAGCAGAATACGAGGTGCATTTCCTCCAATTTCTGGTGTTGCTCGCTGTGGCCATGGAGGAGACCCAGGACAGAGAGGTCAGATACGGAATGGGAGGGGGAGTTGAAGTGCTGAGCCACCGGGAGGTCAGGTTGGTTATTGCAGACCGACTGGAGGTGTTCGGCGAAACGATCGCCAAGCCTCCGCTTGGTCTCACCGATGTAGATCAGCTGGCATCTAGAGCAACGGATGCAATAGATGAGGTTGGAGGAGATGCAGGTGAACCTCTGTCGCACCTGGAACGACTGCTTAGGTCCTTGAATGGAGTCGAGGGGGGAGGTGAAGGGACAAGTGTTGCATCTCTTGCGGTTGCAAGGGAAAGTACCCGGGGAGGGGGTGGTACGGGAGGGAAGGGAAGAATTGACAAGGGAGTTACGGAGGGAGCGGTCTTTGCGGAAAGCAGACATGGGGGGAGATGGGAAGATGTGGCGAGTGGTGGGGTTACGTTGGAGGTGGCGAAACTGACGGAGGATCACTTGTTGTATGTGACGGCTGGTGGGGTGAAAGGTGAGGACTAGGGGGACTCTGCCCTTGTTGTAAGTGGGGGGATGGGGAGAGAGAGCAGTGTTGCAGGGTATGGCAGAGACCCTGGTGCGAGCCTCATCTATGGTGGAGGGGAACCCACGTTCCCTGAAGAATGAGGACATTTCGGATGCCCTGGTGTGGAACGCCTCATCCTGGGAGCAGATGCGGCGTAGACGGAGGAATTGGGAGTGGGGGATGGAGTCCTTACAGGAAGCAGGGTGGGAAGAAGTGTAGTCCAGATAGCCATGGGAGTCGGTAGGTTTGTAGTGGATGTCGGTAAGAAGTCTATCACCTACGATGGAGATAGTGAGATCAAGGAATGGTAGGGAAGTGTCGGAAATGGTCCAGGTGTATTTGAGTGCCGGATGGAAGTTGGTGGTGAAGCGGATGAAGTCAGTCAGTTGTGTGTGGGTGCAGAATGTGGCACCAAAGCAGTCATCGATGTAGCGGAGGTAGAGGTCGGGGATGGGGCCCTGGTACGCATTGAACAAGGATTGTTCTACGTACCCGACAAAGAGGCAGGCGTAGCTGGGGCCCATGCGTGTGCCCATAGCTACGCCTTGTATTTGGAGAAATGGGAGGAGTCAAATATGAAGTTATTGAGGGTAAGGACCAGCTCCGCTAGGCGGAGGAGGGTGTCAGTGGCCGGGTATAGGTTGCTTCTTCGGTCGAGGAAAAAACAGAGGGCTTCGAGACCATCCTGGTGGGGGATGGAGGTCCATGATGAAGATGAGGGGGCGAGGGCCTAGAGAGTGGAATGCGCGGAGACGACGGAGAGTGTCTGAGGTGTCTTGAACATAGGTAGGGAGGGATTTAACCAAGGGGGGTAGGATGGAGTCGAGGTAGGTGGAGATGAGTTCGGTGGGGCAAGAACAGGCAGAGACAATGGGTCTACCGGGGACAGTCAGGTTTGTGGATTTTGGGGAGAAGGTAAAAGCGGGCTGTGCGGGGCTGGGGAACGATGAGGTTGGAGGCTCGGTCGGGCAGGGCGTGGGAGTGGATGAAGTCGGTGATGGCGCTGGAGATGGTGGCCTGGTGCTCGTCAGTGGGGTCATGGTCCAGGGGTAAGTAGGAGGAGGTGTCCGAGAGTTGGCGCGTGGCCTCAGCTTTGTAGAGGTCGACGCGCCAGACTACCACGGCACCTCCCTTGTCGGCGGGTTTGATAACCCAATCTAGGTTGTTGCGGAGTGAGTCGATGGCAGTGCGTTCAGGGGGGGAGAGATTGGAGTGAGACAGGGAGTGGAGAAGTTGAGGCGGTTGATGTCACGGCGGCAGTTTTTATAAAGAGTTCTAAAGCCGGAAGGCTACGAGAGGGGTTCCACGAGGAGGGGGTGCGTTGGAGACGGGAAAAGGAGTCATCAGTGGGGAGCGAGGACTCCTTCCCATGGAAGTGAGCTGTGAGGCGGAGGCGACGGTAGAAGCGTTCCAAGTCATGGAGGGCGTGGAACTCATTGAGATGGGGACGGAGGGGGACAAAGGTAAGACCTCTGCTGAGGACAGACCGTTCGATGTCGGAGAGGGGGAGGTCGGGGGGGATGGTGAACACCCGGCAGGGATGGGGGTTGTGGCCGGAGGAAGGCAGGTGGGTGTAATGGGGACGAGGCGATGTGTGGTGGGGGGGTGGTGGGTGGTCAGGGGGTGGGGGGGGGGGGGGGTGAGAGGCTGTAGTGTGGGTGGGGAAGAGAAGGGGTCCCATAGTTGGAGAAGGATGGGGAAGAATCAATGGAACTAACACCGAGGTAACCAGGGCTAGGCAGACTAGCGCTAGGACCCAGTGGAGTCAAACCCAGGAGAGTGGGAGTGAGCAGCGTGGAGGCTTCAGGCCCAGTACAGAGACCAGTCTGCAGGCGACGGGCTGCGGGCTGCTGGAGGGAGGTGCAGTGGCGAGGGTCGGCGAACCCGACGGTAGGAATCCTCAGGCAGTGGAGTCGGGGTCGGCAGGGCTAGAGGGCGGTGTGGTGGCGTGGGCCGGCGGACCCGATAGTGGGAGTCCGCGGGCCGTAGAGTCGGGGTCGGGGGGGCGTTGCAGTGGTGTGGGCCAGCGGACCAGATAGCGGGAGTTAGGTTAGGGTTAGGTAAGGGGGAGGTGCAGCGAGACCTGGGTGTCCTTGTACACCGGTCACTGAAAGTTGGCGTGCAGGTACAGCAGGCAGTGAAGAAAGCTAATGGAATGTTGGCCTTCATAACAAGAGGATTTCAGTATAGGAGTAGAGAGGTTCTTCTGCAGTTGTATAGGGCTCTGGTGAGACCACATCTGGAGTATTGTGTACAGTTTTGGTCTCCTAATTTGAGGAAGGACATCCTTGTGATTGAGGCAGTGCAGCGTAGGTTCACGAGATTGATCCCTGGGATGGCGGGATTGTCATATGAGGAAAGATTGAAAAGACTAGGCTTGTATTCACTGGAGTTTAGAAGGATGAGGGGCTATCTTATAGAAACATATAAAATTATAAAAGGACTGGACAAGCTAGATGCAGGAAAAATGTTCCCAGTGTTGGGCGAGTCCAGAACCAGGGGTCACAGTCTTAGAATAAAGGGGAGGTCATTTAAGACTGAGGTGAGAAAAAACTTTTTCACCCAGAGAGTTGTGAATTTATGGAATTCCCTGCCACAGAGGGCAGTGGAGGCCAAATCACTGGATGGATTTAAGAGAGAGTTAGATAGAGCTCTAGGGGCTAGCGGAGTCAAGGCATATGGGGTGAAGGCAGGCACGGGTTATTGATACGGGACGATCAGCCATGATCATAATGAATGGCGGTGCTGGCTCGAAGGGCCGAATGGCCTCCTCCTGCACATATTTTCTATGTTTCTTCTATGTTTCTATGACGGGTACATGGATAGGAAAGGTTTAAAGGGGATTTGGACCAAGCACGGGCAGGTGGTACTTGTGTAGATGAGTCATTCCGCTGACATCAGTCTGAAGAACGGTCTCGACCCGTTCCCTCTCTCCAGAGATGCTGCCTGTCCTGCTGAGGTACTCCAGCATTTTATGTCTACCTTCAATTTAAACCAGCATCTACAGTTCTTTCCTACACAGTGTGGATGGGGCATCTTGGTTGGCATGGGCAAGTTGGGCCGAAGGGACTATAAAAAGTTGGCAAGGAATCTTTGGAAAAACCATTGGCAAGTCAGATCCTTTCCTCCATCAATCCATAAGTTAAATTATTGTTTATGTTAAACTACAGCAAAGTATGGTCTTCAAGCCACTCCTTGCATTTAATATTCCCGGTGCCACATACGAAGAGCTAAATATAACAAAGATCTTGTTCGGTCTTCAGCTTTAATTAGAGCTCACCCCCCACACCCCCCCCCACACACACATCAGCTTCACCATACACAAACCAAGTCATTAATTCCATGTGCCCATAGCAACACACAGAAACAAACATGGAAAACCTTACATAAAAATGATCATTAAAATGTTGGCTCTGCACACCGTTCGTGACGTGTTAAGATTAGAAAGGGCAGTCTTTTTTTTTTTTTTTTTAATACAAGGACGAAATTCACCAAGCAAGCAGTGTTAACATTTACCATGACCACCCCAAACTGAAGCCATTTTACAGGTTGTTCTATGAGCCTTGGTCGCTGAAATGATGGGGCAGGTCTTTGGTGTCTTGGCCAAGGGAAACTCAGGGCTAACTCAAACAAACTGGTGGCACGATGGCGCAGCGGGAGAGTTGGCGGTGGCGCGCTGGAGACCGGGGTTCGATCCCGACTACAGGTGCTGTCTGTACGGAGTTTGCACATTCTCCTCGTGACCTGCGTGGGTTATCTCCGATATCTTTGGTTTCCTCCCACACTCCAAAGACGTACATGTTTGCGGGTTGGGTTGTGGCTTGGGCTTGTATACTTGGTATAAATGTAAATTGTCCATAGTGTGTGTAGGCTTGTGCAGGGATTGCTGGTCGGTGCAGACTCAGTGGGCCGAAGGGCCTGTATCCGCGCTGTATCTCCAAACTAAAGTGCTGGAGTAACTCAGCGGGTCAGGCAGCATCTCTGGAGAACTTGGATAGGTGATGTTTCAGGCCGAGCCCTTCTTTGGATTTTGGTTGGGGATGGTGTGGGAGAATGCTGGAAATGAGGAAGGGACAGGACAAAGCTGGCATGTGATGGGTGGGGGGTCTACATGATGAGCGGTCATGTGGAGATGGGATTGTATTTACTTTACTTAAAAAATGTACTTCAGAGATACAGCACAGAAACAGGTCCTTCAGCCCACTGGGTCCACGCCATCCAGCAATCAACCCATATACTACCCTAAACACACTAGGGACAATTAAAAAAAACTTATCGAAGCCAATGAACATACAAACCTGCACGTCTTTGGAGAGTGGGTGGAAACCCAGGGCACCCGGAGAAAACCCACGCGGTCACAGGGAGAACGTACAAACTCCGTAGACAGAACCTGCAGTCAGGATCGAACCTGGGTCTTTGGCGCTGCGAGGATGCAACTGTACCGCCCCCCCAACATTTAACATAATTAAAGATCTAGGCAGAATATAGTGCAGGTTTGACGGAAGGGCCCTGTCCTGCAACCCTCTTACAATTGAAGGCCAACATACATTCCTCTCGTCTCTTTAAATCAATTTACTACCCGCTGCTACATCCCTGCGTCAGCCCGTGGGCGAACGGCCACTGTCAACAGCACCACTGTTTCATGAGCAAAGGAAGGGATGGAGAGGAATTTGTTAATCCCTCCCAGAAGAACAAGTTTCATGGGCCGAAATGGCAACTGCTTCACAACAGCCCTCGGTCGAGACTACTTTGTACTGTTTCCATGCGTTCATTCCAGTTCAAAGCTCACTGAAGCAATGGCACGCAATTTAGATTTGGATTGGATGCCTTCCCCGGAAGACCGCCAGCATTGAATTAACAAGGGCGACGTGCATTCTGACTTTCAGATCATTAGCTTTGTTGCCATCTCCACAGGTGCTGCCCGACCCGCTGGTCATTTCCAGCGCTTTGTTTGTGTTTTGTGCAAGCAGATCGTTGCTCTGGGCAGCTTAGCTCCCTCCTGCAGTCACTGCGTAACACAGCAGAGGTTTGGCAGGGGACCAACCATGCAGTCCTCTCCCGAGCAAAAGTAAACAAGAGCAGCCAAAGCTCACACAAACCTGCCCAAGGATCGTTTAGGTCTAAGAGTCCTTCGTGCCTCGAATTGATTAGAAGTTCCAGACCTCATGTGAAGGAAAGAACATTTTGTGTCTACCTCCGATTTAAACCAGCATCTGCAGTTCTTTCTGACACAAGTCACTGCAGATTCTGGTTGAAGACACAAAAAGCTGGAGTAACTAGCGGGATAGGCAGCGTCTCTGGCGAGAAGGAATGGGTGACATTTTGGGTCGAGATCCCTCTGCAGACCCTGACATTTCCATAAAGTAATCGGATTAATTACGATTGAAGTCTCAAATCCAGGAATGGGACCTACAAGCGTCTGAAGAAGGGTCTCAACCCGAAACGTCACCTATTGCCTTTCCCCAGAGATGCTGCCTGAACCGCTGAGTTACTCCAGCTTTGTGTGTCAATCTTCGGTGTAAACCAGCATCTGCAGTTCCTTCCTGCACAATGGGACTTACAAACTGGACTTGGGGCAATTCCACCCTGACCAATAATGAATAAATAAATAATTCATCTCCAACTAAAGGGGCAGCACGGTGGCGCAGCGGTAGAGTTGCTGCCTCGTGGTGCCAGAGACCCGGGTTCAATCCTGACTATGTGGCGTTTGTACGTTCTCCCTGTGACCGCGTGGGTTTTCTCCGGGTGCCCCGGTTTCCTCCCAAATTCCAAGGACGTGTAGGTTAATTGGCTTGTGTAAATCGCCCCTGGTGTGTATAGGATGCCGAAATGGGACAACATTGACTTAGGGGGCTGAAGGGCCTGTTCCCACACTGCATCTCTACACAAAACTAAATGAAGGAGTTAACAAATAGGTAGAGTAACAAATAGCACCCCAATCCTCAACCTGAAACATTTAAGTAACATTTAGATAGGTACATGGATAGGATAGGTTTAGAGGGATATAGGCCAAACACAACAGGTGGGACTAGTGTAGATGGGACATGGTGGTCGGTTTGGGCAAGTTGGGCTGAAGGGCCTGTTTCCACGCTGTACGACTGTGACTATGAAAGAAGCATTGCGTCAGTTTTGTCTTCCAGATCTACTAGTTCGTCAAGTTAAAGCAGACGCAGGAGAATTTGAATGAGCAGGGAGGAACTGCGGGTGGACACTGGTTTAAACTGAAGATAGACACAAAAAGCTGGAGTAACTCAGCAGGACAGGCAGCATCTCCGGAGAGAAGGAACGGGTGACGTTTCGGGTCGAGACCCTCCTTCAGACGGAATTGAAGTCTGCTTGAAATCTATTTTTCACCTTCAAGCCACGGACCATGTGAGGAGGAAGAAAACAACCTTGTTTTCTGGTTTCAAATCCCCAAACCCCCAATGCAGCAAAACATTGCCGTGCTGCCTTCCTTCAATTCCAAGTGTACTGTGAATGCCTTGCCCTGCTACTTGGAACTGGTGCTGCAAAACAATCTGCTTCCATTTGCTTTGAATGAAAAAGTAGAATGAAACAAAAAAATGCAAGTCAATATTTAAAAAAAAATCTGTTCTGCTTCTGAAACACGATCTCGTGGATTAGCACCAAAGTGAATTCACACCACATAAATTATCAGATTGCTTCTGTGTTGAACAAGATGTAGAGGGGTTGGTGGAAAGATCAGGAACAGCGAATGCAGCAAAAACATCGCAGGGCCAACAACTAAGATGCCAGCCAAACAATTAACTCGGGCTGTGGATCAAGGAACTGCAGATGCTGGTTTACCAAGGAGAGACAAAATGTTGGAGTAACTCATTAGGTCAGGGCAGCATCGCTGGAGGACATGGATCTGTGATGTTTTGGGTCAGGACCCTTCTTCAGGCTGATTTTGGGGGGGGGGGGGGTGAAAGAAAACTGGAAGAGAGGGGGGGGAGTGGGGAAAGCAAGCTTTCTCTTCTACCTGATTTCACAGCCCCACGCCGTGCAGTCTTAAGGATCGTGACCCAAAGGAAAAATCACCCCTCCATGTTCTCCAGAGATGCTGCCTGACACTCCCCTTGCCATCCCTGCAACCTTGCCCCTTCATCCACTTACAGTCAGTGAACCAGTTCCACCGTTGGCAACGAACAAACGTACAAACTCCGCACAGACAGCACTCGTAGTCAGGATTGAACCTGGGTCTCCATCGCTGTGCCATTGTGCTACTGGTTATTGTAAACATTGTATTTTCGGAGGAAAGTGGCCAATTTTCTTTTTAAAATGGTGACAAATTACCTGCATGGTGACAGTTCAGATTTTGTGAAATAAAATTAGAACCGGTTTCAAAAGTATTTAATATTTTGTACACAGGACATAATAAAATACTAGAGGGCAGAGTTGTAAGGTGAGAGGGGCAAAGTGTAAAGGGCCTGTCCCACTTGGTGATTTTTTTTCGGCGACTGTCGGCATCATTGACTGACGTATCAGGTCACCGAATAAGTCGCAGCATGACGACGTATCGACGCGCGGCGTTTCCTCAAGTGTCGCAACTTTTTTGTACGCGCCGCTGGATATTGAAATGTTCAAAATCTTTCGGCGACCCTGATACGTCAGTCGATGACGCCGGCAGTCGCTGAAAAACATCGCCAAGTGGGACAGGCCCTTAAAGGAGATGTGTGGGGCATGTTTTGTATTTACGACGAATGTGAGTGCCTGGAACATGTTGCCGGGGTGACGGTTGAAGCAGACATGATAGTGGCATCTTAATCAGGATCAAACCCGGGTCTCTGGCGCTGTGAGGCAGCAACTCTGCCATCGCGATGCAAATGACTGAAAATGTAGTTCTTTGGAAAGTGCCCAAGAAATGTTGACAAATTTGCTGCACGATGACAGTTCAGATTTTATGGAATAAAATTACCATATATTTCTGAAAGTAATTTAAAAAAAAAAAAGTGACACAGCCGGCAGAGTTGCTGCCTCACAGCTTCCAGAAACCCAGGTTCCCTCCTGACCTCTGGCTGTCTGTGCGGAGTTTGCATGTTCTCCCCGTGACCGCCTGGGTTTCCTCCGGGTGCTCCGATTTCCTCCCACACTCCAAAGACGTACATGTTTGTAAGTTAATGGGCCTCTAAATTGGCCCGAGTGTGTAGGGAATGGATACGAACATGGAATTATTGTGAACAATGGTCGGTGTGGACTTGAAGAGTTAAGCGATAGGAGCATAATTAGGCCATTCGGCCCCATCAAGACTAGACTTGTATTCGCTGGAGTTTAGAAGGATGAGTGGGGGGTTCTTATAGAAACATAAAATTATAAAAGGACTGGACAAGCTAGATGTAGGAAAAATGTTCTCAATGTTTCCGAGTCCAGAACCAGGGGCCACAGTCTTAGAATAAAGGGGAGACTGAGGTGAGAAAAAACATTTTCACCCAGAGAGTTGTGAATTTGTGGAATTCCCTGCCACCGAGGGCAGTGGAGGCCAAATCATGGGATGGATTTAAGCGAGAGAGAGAGGGAGCTCTAGGGGCTAGTGGAATCAAGGGATATGGGGAGAAGGTAGGCACGGGTTATTGATTGGGGACGATCAGCCATGATCACAATGAATGGCGGTGCTGGCTCGAAGGGCCGAATGGCCTCCTCCTGCACCTATTTTCTATGTTTCTAAGTCTACTCCGCCATTCAATCATGGCTGATTTATCTCTCCCTTCTAACCCCATTCTCCTGCCTTCTCCCCATAACCCTTGACACCCGTACCAATGTCTCTCTCTCTCTGCCTTAAAAAAATATCCATTGACTTGGCCTCCACTTGACTAGGAGTGGTTTCCATGTTGTGTCCCTAACAAAAGCATGCAAGCAAGATCTTAATCCAAAACTGAACCGGTGAAATCCAGTACTCTTTTCCACATCACTCTGGAGAGAAACAGACACAGTCTCGCGTTCCTCCCTCCTAACCCATTAATTAAATCCCAGTTTCCATCCATCAGCTTCATTCCTTATTTTTAGAGAGTTTGGCAAGTAGATATTTTTTATCTGACCCGACTTGAAGAAACCTCACGAGAGTAGGGGGACTTTGATGCAATTTAGTTATCGCTCAGAATATAGGGCTCGTTCAACTCAAAGATCAGCTCATTGTCACCATTCTCAAGTCCAACATTGGGTGAGAGTCCAAGTTATTCCCAAAGCCCAAGCCTACAACATTTGCCGCGGCGCAACATCTATGCCATGAATGCGAAACCTTCAGAAAGAAATGTCACCTTTGATTTTTTTTTCCCTTTTTGTTATTTCTTATTATGCCACCACTTGATGGTTAACTCAGATCCATAAAATTTAAGTAACACCAAACTGGCTTTTAATTATATTAAAATCAACCGCATGATGAATGGACCCTTCTCCATACCCCAGCATTCAGAGACACACACACACACACACACACACGGACAAATGTGAAACTCAGCTCCAAGACCAGGACATATTCTCATTCATTTATTTTCACTTATGATAACCAGATATTTAATTCAGTCACTTTTTAGTTTCCTTTCGAATATCATAGTCGACTCTGCCTCAAACAACTTCAGGATACACAACCTCTTCTTCAGCAACTTGATGGCTAATTCATGCTCTGAAGTTTCAAGCGATGGCTTCATTTCACGTTGGGGAAAATGGCAAAGCGCGCGCGTATGCCCTTGTTATACAAATCACCGATCATAATCATATATTTATCACCCCTTCTAATATAGCCTCTGTTAATTGACACAAGATTGTGGAACCATGAGGAAATTCAACTTCAGACACTTTAATGCACATTAATATACATATTTGGTGCACAGAAATACACAATCCGAAGTACAACACTCTAGACCCTAAAAAATATCCTTCTAAAGTATTGACTGAAGGAACCACACCCACCTCAGCAAGGCTTCGGAATATGCATCCCTCCAGATCTGTCAAAGCCATATTTGGAGCTATGAAAAACAAAAAAAAAGTATAGATTTTAGATTGAGGAAGATGTGTCCGTTCTGTTGGATTTGTATCAGGTTCATCATGGTTCAGTCGAGTCCGATCGAGCTGAGAGAATTGGGTTTAGAATCCTAAAGTTTAACAGTCTTCCCTCAATTGAGGAAACCGTAGAACTAACATGTTTTTTCCCCAAATGGAGGTCCTCCCAACCTCTTGTAATTCGGCAAGGACCTGGGATAAAAGCATTTTGATCATTTTAGTAGAACACCTCTCCATTTCCTCAATAAAGGTGTTTTACAATGAAGAATTTCATTGTCCAATCTGGGACACATGACAATAAACTCTCCTGAATCTTGAAGCATGTTACATTGGTTCAGATCAATAAGTACACTTCCAAGAGACAAGACAACTCAACTTCCAATGTGTCCAACCAACAAGACATCTTCCATCGGTAAACCCTCCACCTCAAATCAGTGAAGATCAAGGATACAATGTTTACCTTCAATAGTGTAGGGGGGTAAAAAAATCTCATGGGGCCTCCTGATTACGTGCAGAATTGTCAGCATTCACTGCGCAAGTAAAACATCAGACAACCTTGTAACATGCTTAAGAAGGGTTTCGGCCTGAAACGTTGCCTATCTCCTTCGCTCCATAGATGCTGCTGCACCCGCTGAGTTTCTCCAGCATTTTTTGTGAACCTTGTAACATGCAACAGACTCCGTGGCCAAACAGGTTTGTCAGTTTCGTTCACCCTGTTAGAGGAAAGATGTTATCAAACTGGAGAGGGTGCAGAGAAGATTTACGAGGATGTTGCCAAGACTCGAGGGCCTGAGCTACAGGGAGAGGTTGAGCAGGATAGGACTTTATTCCTTGGAGCGCAGGAGGTTAAGGGACGATCTTATAGGTGTATAATATTGCGAGAAGAATAAATAGTGTGGATGCAGAGTCTTACCCCGAGTAGGGGTAAACAGAGAACCAGAGGACAGAGCTCGAGGCGATGGAAGATACATTTAATAGAGATCCGAGGGGCAACTTTTTTTTCTTTTTGTTTTAAACACAAAAAGGGTGGTAGGTGTAAGGAATGAGCTGGCAGAAAATATAGAAGCAGGTACTACCACAACATTTAGACAGGTACGTGGACAGGATAGGTTTAGAGGGATATGGGCAGGCAGGTTGGACTAGTGTAGATGGAGCATGTTGGTCAGCATGGGCAAGTTGGGCTGAAGGGCCTGTTTCCACACATATGACTCAAAATGGCTAATCACCAAGCAATAATTTTCAGTCAGTTCAGAAACAAAAAAGATATCACGACAGAATTAGCAGACTTGACACAGTAACATCACACAGAACTAACCCCAGACAAACTCAACAAAATATTTGTTCAGACGTGATTGAAGCAGAATTAGGCCATTCGGCCCATCAAGCCAACTCCGCCATTCAATCATGGCCGATCTACCTTTCCCTCTCAACCCCATTCTCCACATAGCCCCTGACGCCCATACTAACCAAGAATCTGACAATCTCTGCCTTAAAAATATCCACTAACGGCCTCCACAGCAATCTGTGACTATGAATTCCTCTGACTAAAGAAATACCTCATCTCCTTCCAATCGGAACGTCCTATTGTTTGCTTTTGATGCATGCAACCTTCATGGAAGCAACCCGTACAAAGTTATCAGGGCAGGCCCTGCAGGATGGCGAGGGTAATAGGTTACAATCTAGACCCAATGAATCAAGGTAGATGCATCACAAGGACAGAAAAACTACAAATAAAAGTTACAAGGCGCTCGAGGCTAGCGATCTTACTGAATGTTAAGATCGGCTCGAGGGACTCCATGGCCTACTTCTACTCCTAACTCTCAAGTCAAAAAGGGCAAAATGATTAACAAGTTCAGGCACAGTTTTGAAAGCATAACGAAACAGGCATTGAGAGATAACACGAGGTTAATTAACACTTCAGCTTTAACAACGGTATGCTTGAAAAATCATGGAAAAATAATACTTGGAGCTTGAGTATACTTATGAATTGGCATCCGTACATGACGCATGTATGGTGTCCCAATGATGCCCTTAGGACCCCATAGTCTAATTGGTCATTGAAGCAACAATACACGAGCAAAGAGTGGGCATACCGAGTAGAACAGTTGCCTCACAGCACCAGAGACTCGGGTTCAATCCCAAACTAAGTTACTGCCTGAGTGGAGTTTGTGCGTTCACTTTGTAACTGTGCGGGATCCCCAAAACGTATCGGTTAATTGGCCACTTAAATAGGCGGCGCGGTGGCAGAGTTGCTGCCGGACAACGCTGGAGACCCGGGTTCGATCCTGACCACGGGTGCTGTCTGTATGGAGTTTGTACCTTCTCCCCGTGACCTGTGTGAGTTACCGTGTGTGTGCGTGTGCGTGCGTGCGTGTGGGTGGGATAGTGTTAATGTGCGGGGATCGCTGGTTGGCACGGACCCGGTGAACAAAACTCAACTTGTGTTTAGTATTTACATAAGCAATAGTATTTAATGGTCTCAAATGGGCTGAAGGGCCAGTTAGTGCTGCATTGTTCCAAGACAATGGTGGAAAGCACAAACCAACTTTACACAAGCCGTCATACTCTTAAGGGCCTGTCCCACTTGGGCGACTGCCAGGGACTAGTTTTAATGGAATTCACCTACGACACACCTGGCGACAACCTACGACAGCACCTACAGCAACCTATGACACACCTAAGTCAACCTACGACAGCAAGAATTGTCATCACTGTCGCCGAAATTTTTTCGACAAGTTGAACATTTTGCAGCAGTCGCCTGTAGCCACCCAAAAAACAAGAATCGCCTAAGTGGGACAGGCCCATAATATGCTGTCTTTAAATCATTACGGCAGAATTTCACATTACGCATTCTGGGCTAGTGCTTGGTCCCTAGAAAACAATTTAGCAAGGACAAACCAGATTGCTATCAACACAAACGGTCACTGTTTGTACTAGTGGAGAGAAGGGCACACCAGGTTCTTTGCTTCCCAAGCCAAATCCAAATATACAGAGAATTCTGCCTCCGAACAAAAATGATAGAAATTATAGTTTAGTTTAGAGATAAAGCACAGAAACAGGCCCTTCAGCCCACCGGGTCCGCGCAGACTTGCGATCCCCGCACATTAACGTCATCCTACACCCACTAGGGACAATTTTTTACATTTACCAAGCCAATTAACCTACAAACCTGTACGTCTTTGGAGTGTGGGAGGAAACCGAAGATCTCGGAGAAAACCCACGCAGGTCACGGGAAGAACGTACAAACTCCGTACAGGCAGCACCGGTAGTCGGGATCAAACCCGGGTCTCCGGCGCTGCATTCGCTGAAAGGCAGCAACTCTACCGCTGCGTCACCGTGACCGTGCAAGTTAATTGGCTTGGCATACATGTAAAATTGTTCCCAACTAGTGTTACCGTGTGGGGATTGCTGGTCGGTGGAGACTGGGTGGGCTGAAGCACCTGTTTCTGTGCATCTCTAAACTAAACTAGTATAGGATTAGTGCATATGGATGGTTGATGGTTGGCGTGGAGCAAAGGGCCTGTTTCTACACTGTATCTCTATGCAGCCATGAAATAAAAACCTAGTATCAACGATCCATATTTATTGTTGAATTTATGACAGAGACTTCCCTCCATCCCTCTCACACTCCAAATAAACAAGGGGCACACTTGCAATTAAGTTTTCAAACCATCACCTGTATAATTTTACACCGTAACCTCAGACGAAGTTAAAGACTTTGGAAACAGAACTCTGATTTGATGCCTTGTTCTCCACATCTGTTATTTTGAATCGGGAAATTTTGGCCACCTCTTCTTGCAAGCGCAAGCTATTTATCTTTCACATTTCAGCACACTCCCACCCTTCTCCTTGAAGCCATGATGAAAAAATGGTAACAAAAGCTGCCAACAGCTGCTCAGTTACCCTCTTCAACTTTCGACAGCATTTCGCCCAGAGTCCCAACAGCTATGGCGATGAATGTGATCCAAGGAATGAGTGGGTTAACATATGATGAGCGTTTGTCAGCACGGGGACTGTCCTCGCTGGAGCTTAGAGGGATGAGGTGGGGGACCTCAATTGTAACTTACCGAATAGTGAAAGGATTGGTTAAAGTGGATGTGGAGAGGATGTTTCCACTAGTGGGAGATTCTAGGACTGGAGGTCATAGCCTCAGAATTAAAAGACGTTCCTTCAGGAAGGCGATGACGAGGAATTTCTTTATTCAGAGGGTGGTGAATCGGTGGAATTCATTGCCACAGAAGGCTGGGGAGGAAATTTTTTTAAGGCAGAGAAGATAGATTCTTGATTAGTACGGATGTCAGGGGTTATAGGGAGAAGGCAGGAGAATGGGGTTAGGAGGGAGAGATAGATTGCCCTTGATTGAATGTCAAGAGTACACTTGATGGGCCGAACGGCCTAATTCTGCTCCTATCACTAATGACCTTACGCCTGGAGATATTATGGAAATAGAGGCCACACAGCATCCAATCTGTGAAGAAAACTAGGCAGAGAAGAAGAGTCTTGACCTGAAACGTCACCTCTTCCTTCTCTCCAGAGATGCCGAGTCACTGCAGCATGTTGTGTCTATCTTGGGGGCAGTTCCTTCCAACACAAAAGATTTTACTTGGTATCTTGACCAGAAAAACCGAGTCCCGGCTTAATGTCAACGCCTTCTGCGCTGGGCCTCAACACCGCCCCCCTCAAACCAAACACAGCGACTACTCCTGGAATTAAAACAACTTCAGAGTTCTGCATCTTCCAACAGCAGAACCCCAGAGCAAGGGTCAAACGATGCACACCCCAAGAATCACACATTGTTTTGTCTGCAGATGGTTAACTCAAATGAACACCACAATTTCCTGAGGCTTTCTTATAAATATTAATATTCTCATACACCAAGCGATACAAGATCATTTGGAAGCTGATAAGATTTGCACCAAACATTTTGCATATTGCATATTTCCTTCTGTCCGTAGTTTTTACTGTGTCTCTGCTTCCCTATTACATACCAGTCCTTCCCACATCATCTTGCATTAATTGCAAAATAGTTTGCACAACAAACTATTAATTGCCAATTCTCTATCGCCATCCAAATTAAACATGGATTATCGTGGGGGAATTCAAGGGAACTGCAAAGGACGACCTTATTTTAATCAGAATCGAAAATGTACACTGCTTGATAAAGGGGTTTGTGTTTCGAGTTGATGCCGTACAGCGCCAGAGACCCGGGTTCAATCCCGACGGCAGGCACTATCACATAGCAGAACATAGATCCAAGGGGTTTGTGTTCTAAGCGGCACCTTGGCAGATTTAGCGGCTGTGTTTTTCCAGCTAACGTCTCAATAAAAAAAGGGTTCAGTCAACATAATGGGATTCTTAACATGTGCAAGTCTGTAATGAGAGAACTTTAAGCAAGTTTCTGGATTGCGGAGACATTTCAACGTCAAAGCGGGGAGAAGTTAGATGACTGTGAGACATTTTTCCACAGTTGGCTAAAGGTCGCTGTTCCATGAAGCAATCGCTGGTCAGGCAAGAGCAGCAACAAAGCAGGCGATAGTTGATGCCAAACGACAAACAAAGAGTGCTGGAGTAACTCAGCAGGTCAGACAGCATCTCTGGAGAAAAAGGATGGGTGACGTCTCGGGTCAGGACCCTTCTTCAGACTCTGAAGATGGTCTGAGGAAGGGTCCTGATCAGAAACGTCACCCATCCTTTTTCTCCAGGGATGCTGCTTGACCCGCCCAGTTACTCCAGCACTGTCTTGTCTACCCCTGGTCACACAAGAACTTGCCTTCACTGAAAGATGGAAGGACAGGAAAGGTTGAGCTATGGGCCAAATGCAGGTAAATGACTCCAGCCCAGAATAACAACTGGGCCGGCATGGACAGGTTGGGACAAAGGATCCCGTACCATGCCGTTCTCCAGGATACTGCCATTTGGCCAACACAAGGAAGTGGTGGGTCTAAAGGGCCCAGATCTGAAAATCACCTGTCCACGTTCCTCAGAGATGCTGCCTGTCCCACCGAGTTACTCCCAACACTGTGCATCTTTTTTTCCCCCTAACACAACACCTGCAGTTCCTGGTTTCTACAAGATGGCGGTGTCAGGAACTGTCAGGCAGCAAGACCTTGCCATTGGATCCCCAAGCAAATGTCTTTTTGAGAACAGCTCACTTTACATCCTATGCAAAGTAACTGCCTCAAAACATTCTCCTCCCCCACAGTTGGAACAAGGTAGACAGCCAAGTTATCAGAGACCAGCTGGCAGATGCTATTAAGGCATAAACAAACACACTATATATAAAATCCCAACCGCATGAACACGGAACTCTACCATTTTGTGACTTGAAAATTCTCCCGCTCTCCCTTCATCCGCCCCCTTCTTAAACGCCCCACCTGGACTCGCATCTAGCTCTCCCCTCCCCCTCCCCCTCCCCCTCCATTCCTGCCTCTAGCTTCACTATTCACAACGCTTTAATCCTTTTGTCTCACACCTGTCTTTTAACCTTTGTCCACCATTTTGACCGTCAAAACCTGCCAGCACTCCGCTCACCTCGTTCAATTTATCACCTGCCAGACCTTGCCCCACCTCTCCCCTCCTCCAGCTTTCTCCCCCACAACCAGTCTGAAGGAGGGTCCCAACCCAAAACCTTATTTATATGGAAAATTAAAAATCTACACAAAATTAGCCCTTTTCATCACTGCAATTCTCACGTCTTGACGTCTACATAGATGAAGTGGATTCAAAGGGGGGGGGGGGAGAAAGGGACAGTATCACAATAGAACTTGATGAAATCCATGGCCCATGGGCTGCGGAACCGGTTGCGGGCTGGGGGAGGGGGGGGGGGGAGATGCAGCCCCCCCACTTTTTTGGTTAGACACGTTTCATAATGCGTAGCCTACAGTTAACGCACGCAGCGTACAAGTACCACATACGTCGCGTTCTGCATGCACGTGCGCACGTACGGAATCATAGCCACGCTGCTGCCGCGGGCTGCCCAAACTCTACTTTGTGTCATTTTGGAATCCATAATTCACACTGACAAGAGAGATAGCTGGGGGTGGAGATGGAGACGGAACGTCATGCGCGGCGGGATCAAGAGGTCAACACGGTCACAGAAATAATAGCGCCACGAGCGGTGACATTGATATGGCTAATGGCCTGTATTATTATCCCCCAGTTTTTGGAGGTCGAGCAATAACAAAAATAGTAATCACCTGCTCCTATCTCTCATGTAGGCCCTTAAAAATACTTCAAACCAAAAAAAATCATACTTCTACAATGAACTAAAACAGGATTTTAATATATCAAATATCAAAAGGTCCCTACCGTACCCCT
This sequence comes from Malacoraja senta, assembly GCA_038087875.1. Taxonomy (NCBI): domain Eukaryota; kingdom Metazoa; phylum Chordata; class Chondrichthyes; order Rajiformes; family Rajidae; genus Malacoraja; species Malacoraja senta. The sequence goes on from CM075985.1 coordinate 4,382,018, forward strand.
CCCACACCCTCCGCTCCCTCGTCTGGTACCCCCAAGGCTGGGGATCAGTGATCGCTCAGCCCCCCCACTTTAAAAAACGCTCCGCGGCTACAGAGGCCTGTCACCCATCAAAAGTCACAATATTCCGCATGTTTCATAGAGTCATTGAGTGATAGTATGGACACAGGCCCTTCGGCACAACTTGCCACACCGGCCAACAGGACCCAGGTACACTAGTCCAACCTGCCTAGTAGGTTTGCTCCATATCCCTCCAAACCTGTCCTATCCATGTAGCAGTCCAAATGTTTCTTAAACGTTGGGATAGTCCCAGCCTCAACTACCTCCTCTGGCAGCTCGTTCCATACACCCACCACCCTTCTGTGTGAAAAAGTTACCCCTCAAATTCCTATTAAATCTTTGGCCCTTCACCCTAAACCTATGTCTTCTGGTCCTCGATTCCCCTTCTCAGAGTAAGAGACTGTGCATGTACCCGATCAATTCCTCTCATGATTTTGTACACCTCTTTCAGATCACCCCTCATCCTCCTGCGCTCTCGGGAATAGAGTCCCAGCCTGCCCAACCTCTCCCTGCAGCTCAGACCCTCGAGTCCTGGCAACATCCTCGTAAATCTTCTCTGTAGCCTTTCCAGCTTGACAACATCTTTCCTACGGCAAGATGCCCAGAACTGAACATAATACTCTAAATGCAGCCTCGCCAACGTGTGTTATACAACACGAGTTGTATAACGAGAGCCAGAGCCTCCAAAAGGGGTGTGCCAATGCACATTCGTAAATATACCAGTGATGAGTAGTGATCCGTGTTGGATTCAATGTAGCTACGAGAGAAGGCACTTGCTTTAGAATCACAAACCCACCTGGATCTTTCACTGTCCAAACTGTGATTCAAAAGCCGATAAGAGATCAAACTTTCGGCTAACTTTGAAAGGAACAATTAAGTCTGAAGTAGCATAACCTTCCCCTATTCATAATATGCTTCAGGGCTTTTGCACTTCCGCTTAATTAAGTGAAATCCAAACAATCTCAACCTGACAACTGGCACAGACACAAAATGCTGGAGTATCTCAGCGGGTCAGGCGGCATCCTTGGTGGACATGAATAGGTGCTGTTTTGGGTCGTGACTGAGGGCAGGGGTGGGAGAGAAAGAGAGCTGGAAAGGAAGAGAGGCAGGACAAAGCATGGGCACATCTTAGGTGAACACTGGTGAAGGGGGGGGGGGAGGAGTTGAATAGGCAAATGGTAGGGGGGGGTACACACACACGCACGAGAGAGTTGTAAATTGTGAAGCTGGGGGATTTACGGGAGGCAAATTGTGCAGTTTGAAGCTTTTTAGACTTTATAGAGACACAGTGATGAAACAGGCCCTTCGGTCCACCGAGCCCACACAGACCAGCGTTCACCCCATGCTGCTCACCGGGAACAATTTTACCAAAGCCAATTAACCTACAAACCCGCACGTCTTTGGAATGAATGTGGGAGGAAACCGGGGCACCCAGAGAAAACCCACGCAGTCACAGGGAGAACGTACAAGCTTTGTACGGGCAGCACCCGCGGTCAGGATCGAACCAGGGTCTCTGGCGCTGTGAGGCAGCAATTCTTCCACCGTGCCGCCCAAGCTGAGGGAAGGAGAATGAATGTTGGTGTGTGGGGGGGGGGGGAGAAACGGGATGGGAGGGATAGGTGCAAGTTCAGCCCAGTGTTCAGGGAAGGGGCTGTTGCATGGAGGTTATTTAAAGTTAACTCTCGTCTTTAGCCGTTTAAGCAACCGCCAGCAGAAACCACTTCAATTCTATGTTCACATCAATTTGTCTGTTGTGAGAATTTTCAGACCAAGGTCTCATTAACTCCTCGCCTCTCAAGGCCACTCACTGTTTGATGAATTTTACCCACAATTGAAACAGGTTTCCATCAACCCGAACAAAAAAAGAAAAAGCCGCAGAGAGATGTGTTTACATCCAGCGAAAAGGGAGGAGGACAAAATAACATTCAAATAAAAATTCTTGGCCTTGTATCGCTTTACTAAAGCCAATTCTGATTAATTTAGTAAGTAAAAATTTTCCATTGGAGTTTTAAGACTTTTTTTTTCAAGGAACCTGTCCTTCAAGTAAATTGAGATACTACACTCAAAATACACTGCCGATTATGCCACAAGGTTACGCTCAATTTGGCTTATTTCTCCCACACCTTCCAACTAAATACTTCTTTGCGATTTGTACAGTGGAGAATATTTGGAGAATTGCTGAACTACTATTGCAGGTGGACAAAAAAAAGCTGGAGAAACTCAGCGAGTGAGGCGGGTGACCCGAAACGTCACCTATTCCTTCGCTCCATCAGATGCTGCCTCACCCGCTGAGTTTCTCCAGCTTTTTTGTCCACCTTCGATTCTTCCAGCATCTGCAGTTCTTTCTTGAACCACCATTGCAAGTCTCCATATGCCATTAGAAGCTGTACTGCAGAAGAACACTATTCCAACCCGTTGACCTCTTGGTCTCTGGCCTTCGTCCACCCATCTGCAAATAACACCTCCCCCCCCCCCCCCCCCCCGGTATCCACCTATCACTTCCCATGTTTGTCCCATGCCCACATCTTCCAGTTTTCTCCCCTCTGCTGGCGACGCAGCGGTAGAGTTGCTGCCTTACAGCGTCGGGTTCGATCCCGACTACGGGTGCTGTCTGTACGGAGTTTGTACATTCTCCCCGTGAGTTTTCTCCGACATCTTCGGTTTCCTTCCACAGAGTAACAATGTTTCGATATCTGTCGTGCTGCTGCAAGAAATAATTTCATTGTTCCATTTCCGGGCGTATATGACACTAAAACACTATTGACACCCAAGTTAAATTAATTGCCTCTGCCTGCGCACGACCCCCCCCCCCCCTGCTCGCTGCATATCTGCGTGCCAATCCAAAAGCCTTATTTAGTTGCTGATGTCATGTAGCTATTGCAACAACCACTGCAGGATTAGCACGAATCCATGTGCATTTCACAGCCTGCCGCCCTGCAGCACATCAACACCCATTTCCAAGCAATGTCCCACACAGAAAAAAATGCACCAACTCCTCTGCAGAAATACAAGCTGAGAGCACCTTGGGTTCAACTCATCTCCTGTCCCAGCCTCCAAAGTCATGGTTCATAACTACCAAATGCAATTCCTCAGTCTATACTCAAAATCTCACCGCTCCACGTTCCCTGGAGATCCTGCCTGACCCGCTGAGTTACTCCAGCACTTTGTACCTATCTATGTTCTCCAGAGATGCTGCCTGACCCGCTGAGTTACTCCAGCACTTTGTGCCCTTTTTAAAAACTTTTCCTCTTTCCCATTGTTGGAAACAAGAATATGTTCATAAGTGATAGGAGCAGAATTAGGCCATTCGGCCCATCACGTCTGCTCCGCCATTCAGCCACGGCTGATCTATCTCTCCTCCCTAACCCCATTCTCCTGCTTTCTCCCCATAACCCGACACCCGTACTAATCAAGAATCTATCTATGTGTAGGAAGGAACTGCAGATGCTGGTTTACACCGAAGATAGCAACAAAATGCTGGAGTAACTCGGCGGGTCAGGCAGGATCTCTGGAGAGAAGGAATGGGTGACGTTTCGGGTCAAGACCCTTCTTCAGACTGATGCTGCCTGTCCCGCTGAATTACTCCAGCATTTTGTGTTTAAGAATCTATCTATCTCTGCCTTAAAAATATCCACGTTATTGTAACCAAAACCCAATATCTTCCTGGACAATGTTTGAAGGGGATAATTTCAATAAAACAAATAGATAAATAAAAACAGACACCTGGTTATTGTGCGTGCAGAGAGGGTGCTCGGATTCACAACAACAATTTTGTGCCATAATTAACGCGACTGCAGTGGCAGTATTGTACCACTGGAGACCAGCAGAGAGCCAGCTGACAAAGACCCCCCTCTTGTGACCAGAGTAGATATTGCAGCATCTCACTTTTCTAATAAGTTCCATTCTTAAAGCAAGTCTTGAGGTTTCCACTTGCTTGAAGTGACTGATGACCTGCTGAAGACTTTCCACATACTTATCTCAAGCAACAGCGTCATTCCCCTGCACTTCACGTCAGTAAACAATTTCACCCATTTATCCCCGAAAGTGCAGCTTGACATGTACATCGGCGAGATCAAGCGTAGTCTGGGCGACAGCATCGCCGAACATTTCCACTCTGTCCGCCAAGATCTCCCAGCTGATGACCATTCCCATGCTGACCATTCTGTCCTGGGCCTCCTCCACTGCCAGAGTGAAGCCACGCGCAAACTGGAGGAACAGCACCTCGTATTTCGCTTGGGCAGTTTCCATGCCAAGAGTATGAACATTGAATTTTTATCCAATTTTAGCAAACTACAACAACCCTCGCTTGCATCAAAACATTACCAGCCACTTCACCAAAGGGTGCTCTGATCATGAGGAACCTCTCCAGGGACATAGCACCAAAAATGGTAGACACAAAAAGCTGGAGTAACTCAGCAGGACAGGCACCGTCTCATCTCTGGAGAGAAGGGATGGGTGACGTCTCGGGTCGAGACCCTTCCTCAGTCTGAGGGTAATCCTCTAGTCCTAAACTCTCCCACTAGTGGAAACATCCTCTGCACATCCACTCTATCCTGTCTGAAGAAGGGTCTCGAACTGAAACTTCACCCATTCCTTCTCTCCAGAGATGTTGCCTGTCCTGCTGAGCTACTCCAGCTTTTTAGTGTCTGTACTCGGTGTAAACCAGCATCTGCAGTTCCTTCTTACACTGTCCAGAAAAGGAAGATGGCTGCCGATTATTCAGCCAGTACAGAAACAGGCCCTTCGGCCCAACTCATTCATGCTAACCAAGATGCCCTGAACAGTGGAAATTAGTCACCTCTGGAATAATCCCAGGATATCACTGCACAAGTTTCAATCAACTATCGTCGTTTAATTGATCACATTGAATGGCAGTGCTGGCACAAAGGGCCGAATGGCCTACTCTTGCACTTATTGTCTATGAATTATTAATTATTTAGCCCCTGCAATTTTTGTGGTCTGCCCATTTGAAGATTTCCTACTGCCGATATGTCTGGTCAGCAAATTTTTACACTGGAACCTTTCAATGTGCTAATTAAGGCCTTTCTCCAATCCAAACAGACTTCTTACCTTCAGTTTCAGTCACCACTTTGACTGGCTACTTTCAACTTTGTTATTTCAAGTCATCTCCAGCTATCGAGAACCTTCACTTCCTTCCTTGTCCTGATCTAAGTCATCCAAATACATTTCTAAGTTCATTCCTCAGTGAGACTAAAATTAAGAAAGACTCAACAGGTCAAGCAGCATCTGTGGAGATAGAAACAGAGTTAACCTTTCACATTGTTGACCTTTACTCAGAACCATTTACTTGATCAGATTTCTGGTTTCTGCACTGTATTACTGCTGGAATAGGTCAACCCACAATTTTCATGTGGGGACAGTGACAAGTCCTCCAGTAGCTTGGCTCCAATATCTACCGCCGAATGACTTGCACATTTACACCACGCAGAAGCAGATTATTTCCCCTCAAACATGTCCACTGTTCCATGTAGCCTCCATGCAGACATTTCCACCTAGACAGTCCCCTCTGCATTATCTCCATGTTTGGCCAGATCTTGTGGGAAACGAGCAGTTCTCCAGTGCTGATGCTTGGAGCCATTAGAGATGGGGTTTTTTATCACAACCACTGCTGGCCATTCTTGGTTAATAGTGATGCAATAGAATCCGGCAGGAACATTGTGACCCCATCTTTGTCCTGATAATGTTTAGAAACAGGAACAAAGTGTCTGACTCTGTCTAATCTCACAATCAATTGGCTATTCCAACTGCAGTGTTATCACTCCACAGCTCCAATTTCCAATACGCCAGTAATTTTGTTTAACGTCTTGGATTTTCACAAATATACTTTGTTTGACCTTCAGAATCGAGGTTGTGCCATTTTTGCAACCTTGCCAATTTTCAATATCTTGGACCTTGTATTTATTTATTTCAAGGAGTATTCTTCCATCGTGCATTTCCATTCCATAACGTTGCAATGGAAATCTGGGCAACTGAAGGTCTCTTGCCCCAAGTGGAGGAGAATGGCATGGAGTCATACAGTGAGGAAAAAGGCCCTTCAGCCCGACTTGCCCACACCGACCAACATGTCCCATCTACACCAGTCCCACCGGCCTGCCTTTGGCCCATATCCCTCTAAACCTGTCCTATCCATGTACCTGTCTAAATGGTTCTTAAGTCAAGGCATCTCGAGTTGAAGAGGGATAAAGACATCAAACCTCAATCAGGGCAAGGCAGCATTATCAAAGGGATACGTTTGACAGGACAAGTCAATGGGGGGGAGAGTTAGTGGAAAAAAATGAAAGCTACAAAATGTGGGCAGCTGAAGAGCTAGGATACAACATTAAATCAATGCAAACTGCAGAAGCGTTAGATGTATTCTGCAAAGGTGCCACTTAAATATCATAAAATCATTAGTGATAGTAGAATTAGGCCATTCGGCCCATCAAGTCTACTCCACCATTTAATCATGGCTGATCTATCTCTCCCTCCTAACACCATTCTCCCCATAACCTATGACACCTGTACTAATCTATCCATCCCTGCCTTAACAATACCCTCCACTTGGTCTCCACAGCTTTCTGTGGCAAATAATTCCAGATTCACAACCCTCTGCCTAAATAATTTTTTCCTCATCTCCTTCCTGAAAGAACATTTGTTAATTCTAAGGCTATAACCTCTAGTCCTAGGCTCTCCCACGGGTGAAAACATCCTCTCCACATCCACTCGATCCAAGCCTTTCACCTTTCTGTATGTTTCAATGAGGTCCCCCCCCTCATTCTTCTAAACTCCAGCGAGTACAGGCCCAGCGCTGACAAACGCTCACCATAGATTAACCTACTCATTCCTGGGATCATTCTTGTAAACCTCCTCTGGACCCTCTCCAGAGCCAGCACATCCTTCCTCGGATATGGGGCCCAAAATTGCTCGCAATATTCCAAATGCAGCCTTACCTGCACCTTATAGAGCCTCAACATTACATACTAAATAGTGGGGGGAAGACAATTTGGAAATACAAGGATGGAGTAAAGGGAATGAGAGTATAGGAAAACTTAAGACACCAGAATTAACGGGACAGAAAGCTCACGAAGGGATCGGAGAGTTTGGGCAAGTGAAATAGGAATCTATGTGAAAGGTGAGGTGAGTAATGGATTAAAAGTATTATATATGAATGCACAAAGTATAAGAAGTAAAGTGGATGAACTCGAGGCTCAGTTAGAGATTGGTAGATATGACATTGTGGGGATTACAGAGACGTGGCTGCAGGAGGGTCGGGACCGGGAACTGAATATTCAGGGTTATACGTCCTATAGAAAGGACAGGCAGGTGGGCAGAGGAGGTGGGGTAGCTCTGTTGGTGAGGGATGAAATTCAGTCCTTTGCGAGGGGTGACATAGGGACTGACGATGTAGAGTCGCTGTGGATAGAATTGAGGAATTGTAAAGGTAAGAAGACACTAATGGGGGTTATCTACAGGCCCCCAAACAGCAGCCTGGATATAGGGTGCAAGTTGCAGCAGGAGTTAAAATTGGCATGTAGCAAAGGTAATGCCACTGTGGTTATAGGAGATTTCAATATGTAGGGAGATTGGGAAAATCAGGTGGATTCTGGACCCCAAGAAAGGGAGTTTGTACAGTGCCTCCGAGGGATTCTTAGGGCAGTTTGTACTGGAGCCTACCAGAAAGAAGGCAATTCTGGATTTAGTGTTTAATGAACATATTTAATAAGGGAACAAGGTAAAGGAACCACAAGGAGGTATTGACCATAATATGATAAGTTTTAATCTGCAATTTGAGGGGGAGGGTCAAATCAGAAGTGTCAGTGTTGCAGTTGAACAAAGGGAACTTTGAAGGCACGAGAGAGGAGCTGGCCAAGGTCGACTGGAAAAGGATCCTAGCAGGAATGACGGTGGAACAGCAATGGCAGGAATTTCTGGGTACAATCCAGAAGATGCAGGATCATTTCATTCCAAAGAGGAAGAAAGATTCTAAGGGGAGTAAGAGGCAACTGTGGCTGACAAGAGAAGTTAGGGATGGAATAAAACTAAAAGAAAAGGTGTATAACATAGCAAACAGTAGCCAGAAGCCAGAGGATTGGAAAACTTTCAAAGGACAACAGAAGGTAACAAAAAGAACAATTCAGGGTGAAAAGATGAAGTACGAGGGTAAGCTGGCTAAGAATATAAAGAAGGATAGTAAAAGCTTCTTTCAGTATGTTAAGAGAAAAAGATAAGTAAAGACAAATGTGGGTCCCTTGAAGGCAGAAACAGGTGAAATTATTATGGGGAACAAGGAAATGGCAGAAGTGTTGAACAGGTACTTTGGTTCTGTCTTCACTAAGGAAGACACAATGTCCCAGATGTACTAGAAGACAGAGGATCTAAGGAGACAGAGGAACTGAAAGAAATTTGCATTAGGCAAGAAATAGTATTGGGTAGACTGATGGGATTGAAGGCTGAAAAATCCTCAGGGCCTGATGGTCTGCATCCCAGGTACTCAAGGAGGTGGCTCTAGAAATCGTGGACGCAGTGGTGATCATTTTCCAATGTTCTATAGATTCAGGATCCGTTCCTGTGGATTGGAGGATAGCTAATGTTATCCCACTTTTTAAATAAAGGAGCGAGAGAGAAAATGGGGAATTATAGACCAATTAGCCTGACATCGGTGGTGGGGAAGATGCTAGAATCAATTATTAAAGAAGTAATAACGGTGCATTTGGATAGCAGTAAAAGGATTGGTCCAAGTCAGCATGGATTTATGAAGGGGAAATCGTGCTTGACTAATCTTCTGGAATTTTTTGAGGATGTGACAAGTAAAATGGATGAAGGAGAGCCAGTGGATGTAGTGTATCTGGACTTTCAGAAAACCTTTGATAAGGTCCCACACAGGAGATTAGTGGGCAAAATTAGAGCACATGGTATTGGGGGTAGGATATTGACATGGATAGAGAATTGGTTGGCAGACAGGAAACAGTAGGAATAAATGGGTCCCTGTCAGAATGGCAGGTAGTGGCGAGTGCAGTGCCGCAAGGCTCAATGCTGGGACTGCAACTATTTACAATATACTAGACTAAGTGGGACCACATCACACGGGAGGGCTGGTCCCCCAACGCAATATTCCACCTCTCCACCAATTCCAATATTGGTGGCCAGTGTGGAGGGGGGGGGCTTTCTGGAGCGCTAGTATGGGTGTTGTGGGCTGAAGGGATTGGTTTCCTGGGGCTAGTATGGACATTGTGGTCCGAATGGATTCTTGGGCTGGCAGCTCAGTCACTCAAGCCTGTCGTGCTGGCAGCTCACTCACTGGTGGGCTGGCAGTTGACTCATGGCTATTCCTTGAAATTCCATTTCAAGCAGGGTGCAAGGCCACCAAATTCAAGTGCAGTTTCTTACCACTTCAAGCAGGGTGCAAGGCCACCAAATTCAAGTGCAGTTTCATACCATTTCAAGCAGGGTGCAAAGTCACTAAAGACAGTGAGTCGTGACCTCTCCCTCCTCCAATCTTGCAGAGACTGAGCCAGGCCCACACTTCTGAGTTTTATAGTCCCTCCCACCAGAAGGGGCATGGCCTTCAAGGCGTGATTGACAGGAGAGAGAATCTCAACATCTTTTAAACACTAATAACTCTTTTATTTCTCATAGATGGGAAAATCCTCGGCACCTGATGAGCGGAGGGGGAATAAGATGGCCAAAAATCACAGCCGTACTTCAAGGCAACTTTAATTGGGCAAGGCAACTTTAATTGGGCAAGGCAACTTTAATTGGGCAAGGCAACTTTAATTGGGCAAGGCAACTTTAATTGGGCAAGGCAACTTTAATTGGGCAAGGCAACTTTAATTGGGCAAGGCAACTTTAATTGGGCAAGGCAACTTTAATTGGGCAAGGCAACTTTAATTGGGCAAGGCAACTTTAATTGGGCAAGGCAACTTTAATTGGGCAAGGCAACTTTAATTGGGCAAGGCAACTTTAATTGGGCAAGGCAACTTTAATTGGGCAAGGCAACTTTAATTGGGCAAGGCAACTTTAATTGGGCAAGGCAACTTTAATTGGGCAAGGCAACTTTAATTGGGCAAGGCAACTTTAATTGGGCAAGGCAACTTTAATTGGGCAAGGCAACTTTAATTGGGCAAGGCAACTTTAATTGGGCAAGGCAACTTTAATTGGGCAAGGCAACTTTAATTGGGCAAGGCAACTTTAATTGGGCAAGGCAACTTTAATTGGGCAAGGCAACTTTAATTGGGCAAGGCAACTTTAATTGGGCAAGGCAACTTTAATTGGGCAAGGCAACTTTAATTGGGCAAGGCAACTTTAATTGGGCAAGGCAACTTTAATTGGGCAAGGCAACTTTAATTGGGCAAGGCAACTTTAATTGGGCAAGGCAACTTTAATTGGGCAAGGCAACTTTAATTGGGCAAGGCAACTTTAATTGGGCAAGGCAACTTTAATTGGGCAAGGCAACTTTAATTGGGCAAGGCAACTTTAATTGGGCAAGGCAACTTTAATTGGGCAAGGCAACTTTAATTGGGCAAGGCAACTTTAATTGGGCAAGGCAACTTTAATTGGGCAATTTAATTAGTGTTATTCACAGCTCAGACTGAGAGACGTGACCCTCACGCTCCCCCATCATGCAGAGACTGACTGGGGCACTCAACACTTCCGGGTTTTATAGTCCCTCCGGAACGGGTGTGGCCTTCAGGAGAGAGAATCTCAACATTTTTTAAACACTAATAACTGTTTTATTTTTCATTGATGGGAAAAATCCTCTTGTCCTGCGCAGCAGAGGGGGTCTCCGAGTAAGATGGCCAAAAATCACAGCCGTAAGTGGCAGCGTTTTTTCTAAAATCAATATACAGAACAGGGAGTGGTCAAGATCAGACTTTTAGTAATATAGATATTAATGATTTAGATGATGGGACTAAAAGTAACACTAGCAAATTTGCAGATGACACAAAGCTGGGTGGCAGTGTGAACTGCGAAGAGGATGCTAGGAGATTGCAGGATGACTTGGACAGGTTGAGTGAGTGGGCAGATGCATGGCAGATGCAGTATAATGTAGATAAATGTGAGGTTATCCACGTTGGCGGCAAGAACAAGGACGCAGATCATTATTTCAATGGTGTCAGATTAGGAAAAAGGGAAGTGCAATGAGACCCGGGTGTCCTTGTACACAAGTCACTGAAAGTAAACATGCAGGTACAGCAGGCAGTGAATAAAGTTAATGGAATGTTGGCCTTCATAACGAGATTTGAGTATAGGAGTAAAGAGGTCCTTCTGCAGTTGTACAGGGCCCTGGTGAGACCACATCTGGAGTATTGTGTGCAGTTTTGGTCTCCAAATTTGAGGAAGGACATCCTTGTTATTGAGGCAGTGCAGCGTAGGTTCACGAGGTTAATCTCCGGGATGGCGGGACTGTCATACGAGGAAAGATTGGAAAGACTGGGCTTGTAGTCACTGGAATTTAGAAGGATGAGACGGAATTTTATAGAAACATATAAAATTATAAAAGGACTGGACAAGCTAGATGCAGGAAAAATGTTCCCAATGTTGGGGGAGTCCTGAACCGGGGGGCCAGAGTCTAAGAATAACGGGGCGGCCATTTAAAACTGAGATGAGAAAAAAACGTTTTCACCCAGAGAGTTGTGAATTTGTGGAATTCCCAGCCACAGAAGGCAGTAGGTAAGGCAGTAACTCTAACTCTGCGCCACGTATGTTCACTGCAGCCAAGTCAGGATCGCTAAGAAAAGCAGCGACCCACAACTAGAAGCTTAGCAGGCGGCCACAGCTTCCTGCAGCAAACCTGCACGTCAAAGACCGGACACCATGCAACAAGATATTGGCCCCGCGAGATATTTTAATCACAGATTTCTAGAAGTGACAACAGAACATACCAACATACCGAGAACTATATCCTGCTCTCCGTAGCTTACGCTTCACTCTCCCCATTGTATGTGGAACAGAATAGGAACAGGCCCTTCAACCCATCATGTCCGAGCTGAACATGATGCCAATTTTTAGTTGTAGTTCAGTTGACTATTGTCACGTGTAGCAAGGTACAATTAAATGCTTGTCTGTCGTGTGCTATCTAACCAACGTAAAGACTAAACAGGATTACAATCAATCTGTCCACAGTGTACATATAGAGGATAAAGGGTATATTATTTAGTGCATGATAAAGACCGATTAAATAGACAATAGACAATAGGTGCAGGAGTAGGCCATCCGACCCTTCGAGCCAGCACCGCCATGCAATGTGATCATGGCTGATCATCCCCAATCAGTAACCCGTTCCTGCCTTCTCCCCATATACCCTGACTCCGCTATTTTTAAGAGCCCCATCTAGCTCTCTCTTGAAAGCATTCAGAGAACCCGCCTCCATCACCCTCTGAGGCAGAGAATTCCACACTCACCACTCTCTGTGAGAAAAAAGTCTTTCCTCGTCTCCGTTCTAAATGGCTTACCCCTTTTTCTTAAACTGTGGCCCCTGGTTCTGGACTCCCCCAACATCGGGAACACGTTTCCTGCCTCTAAAGTGTCCAAAGCCTTAACAATCTTATATGTTTCAATGAGATTCCCTCTCATCCTTCTAAACTCCAGAGTGTACAAGCCCAGCCGCTCCATTCTCTCAGCATATGACAGTCCCGCCATCTCGGGAATTAACCATGTAAACCTACGCTGCACTCCCTCAATAGCAAGAAGGTCCTTCCTCAAATTAGGGGACCTTATGAACTCAAGATAGTTCATAGGTCTCCATTGAGGTAGATGGGAGCTCAGGACCACTCTCGAGTTGGTGAGAGGACCGGTTCAGTTGCCCGAGAACAGCTGGGTGCAAGACCAATTCCTCACTGCCTGTACATGATCCATTGTATACAAGTTTGGCTTGACTTTGTTTACATATGGCATTATCTGATCTGATGGCATGCAAAACAAAACCCTGGTACACATGACAATAGTAAACACAAGAACACAAAGTGCTGGAGTAACTCAGCAGGTCAGGCAACATCTCTGGAGAACATGGATTGGTGACATTTTAGGTCAGGACCCTTCTTCACACTAAAGGTAATGTCTGAAGGCGACCAACCCAAAACATCGCCTACCCATGTTCTCCCGAGATGCTGCCTGACCCGCCGAGTTACTGTGTCAATACTCCCGTCTCCTTTTTGGTTAGTATGGGTGTCAGGGGTGAAGGCAGGAGAATGGGGTTGAGTGGGAATGATAGATTAGCAATGATTGAATGGCGGAGTGGACGATGGGCCAAATGGCCCAATTCTACTCCTATCACTTATGAACCTTTTTAAAAATAATAAGCCTAAACTGAGGTGGAGACACAAACAGAAAATGCTCAGCGGGTAGGTAGCATCTGTGGAGTGAGAGAGAGAGAGAGAGAGACACACACACACACCTGATGTTTCAGGTCAACAAACTCAGATGTGGGAAAAGAATAAAGCAAAGAGGTCTTGAATTGCAGAGAGAATGAAGGGGATGTTTGCGATATGGTGCAGGAAAAGACACACTGACAATTGATGGATGGCTCGTGGTGGCTTGTTAATTGTAGCCAATTATTCTGAAGGAAACACAAATAGAAAAATGAGAAATTAAATTGCCGGAATCATGGGATGGAATACACTGGAAATCTGACTAATAACGCTATAAATACTCAAGACTATGCAAGAGAGAGAGAGGGAGAGGGGGAGAAAACAATGTCTGTCTCACCACTGCAATGGGCCATTGTTGCAGCAAGTTCGCTGTCCTGTGCCCCAGACACATGCCTATTGATTCCACAGTGAAGGTCAATGGGCTTCTGTCTGAAAGAATGAAGAGATCCGGTGACAAGGCAGGAACATGCGCCAGGCCCAAGACACAAGTCCACCATCTCCTTGACTGGGAACGGACGTCTCATCCATTCCTGCTTCCAGCTCTCAAGCTGGAATCCAACACAAACCTCAATGCGGTATTCTGCTATGCGAGCTTACAACCCAACGGATTGAACATTGAAATCCCAAATTTCAAACAACCCCCTCTTCCCCCCCCCCAAAATACCCTTCCCACTCCCTTTTCTGCGCACCCATTTCTTCCACCATCCCACCTCTGTCCCCTTCCACCTATACCCCCTCCCTCTGGCTTTTCATTTCATTCCTCTTTTCTCACCAGGCACACTTCACAAGTAGAGGAGTAGAATTAGGCCACTCGGCCCATCGAGTCTCCTCCACCATTCAATCATGGCTGATGTCTGCCTCCTCCTCCCATTTTCCTGGCTTCTCCCCAAACACCCGGCCTAATCAAGAACACTTTTGTCTCCATTTCATTTCCAGCCTTTGTCACTTAATGCATCCAATTAACAATCCAAACCCTCTCACCCTCATCCATCTACCACTCGAGATAGAAACAAAATGCTGCAGTGACTCAACGGGTCCAGGCAACATGACTGGAGAAAAAGGACCAGGTGATGTTTTGGGTTGAGATCCTTCACCCATCTATCACTTGCCTGGCTTTGTCCCTCCCCCACATCTTGACCACCTCTCTTCTCACCCCAACTACAATCGGTGTGAAGAAGAGTCCTGACCCAAAACATTAAGAATAAGGGGTAGGCCATTTAGGACTGAGATGAGGAAAAACTTTTTCACCCAGTCAATTGTGAATCTGTGGAATTCTCTGCCACAGAAGGCAGTGGAGGCCAATTCACTGGATGTATTCAAGAGAGAGTTAGATACACCTCCTAGGGGGTAACAGAATCAAGAGATATGGGGAGAAAGCAGGAACGGGAGTACTGATTCAGGATGATCAGCAATGATCATACTGAATGGCGGTGCTGGTTCGAAGGGCCAAACGGCCTACTCCTGCATCTACGTCACTGTTGCCTATCCGTTTCCTCCACGGATGCTGCCTGACCTGCCACATTACTCCATCACCTTGTCTCCTGGCCATAACCTTTTCATTGGGAATTGAAATCTCCTCTGCCCCGACAGCTCGCTTGCACAGGGAAGGGCGGGCAGTCAAGTCAAAGCAAGCGTCGGGAGCGCACACACTCGACAGGTCTTCTTCCGCAACTGAAGGTCAACTGCCGAACGACAACTATAAATACATTTTAAAAAGAGGAAACTCTCACACTTTGCACTGAAGAATGCAAATTGAGCAAACGCCGCAAGCTCGGCACTGTACAGGATTACATGGAGGAAGCAGATAGAGAGAGATTTAGTGATAGCAGATCTATTTCTGAGAATATATCTGTGTAAAGCCAACAGAAGCAGGGGCTTTGATGTGAAGAGGGTGATATGGGTCACCTCCTTCTCTCCACACTATGCCCTTGCATAGACAGGCTTCAACTCATCTTCATCCTTTTTGCAAACACATTTTAACTCTTGAAGCTCTGGACAATGTTATTCATGAACACCCAGTGCTGCATGCATTTCCTCATGTGCATTGCTGATCCTGGCGTTTGTTTAGTACCATTGCAGCCATTTCATCTCCAGCCTCTTGCCACTTACTGCAACCAAATATCAATCAAAACCCTCTCACCCTTATCCATCTCTCACTTGTGATGACACAAAGTGCCGGAGCATCTCTGGTGAAAAGGAAGAGGTGATGTTTCGGGTCGAGACCCTTCATCCGTCTGGACAAGTACCATTGGAGGGGGAACATTACAGGAAGCAGGTCTAGTCCCACACGGGCCAACAAGAGGCGAATGCCAACAGGCAACACAGTGGCGCAGCTGGTAGAGAGCCGCTGCCTCACAGGGTTCGATCCAGGCCTCGACTGCTGCCCACATGGAGTTTGCACGTTCTCCTTGCGACCGCGAGGGTTTCCTCTGGGTGCGCCAAAGTTTCCACCATGTCCAAAAGATGCGTGGGTATCTACGTTAATTGCGTTCCGAACTCGCCCCGAATGTGTCGGGGGTGGGTGCACGTGGAACTAGCGTGATTAATGATCAGCAGGGATTTGGTGAGCCAAAGGGCCTGTTTCCATGCTGTATCTCTAAACTAAAAGAGCAGGCTGCCAGGATTGGCAATGAGCATGAAGGGGATGCAAACTGCACTGGGTATTCATGAATAGGTTTGTGATGAGTGCCATAGTGGAACCAAGGTTGAGAAGAGCCCCATTTTGTATCTAACCCGACTAAAACAGAGCTCACAAGTTATGATGCCCTCGGCTCGAACAATGTCCTCCATTTCAAATACAAGGAAAAATATTCAAGAATTTTCGAAGCCCAATGTTTAGTTTGGAGATACAGCACAGAAACAAGCCCTTCGGCCCACCACGTCCATCCACGCTGACCGACAACCTTTCCCCCCCCCCCCCCCACCCCATACACTAACATTATCCTACACACTATGGACAAATGATAATCTTTACAGAAGCCAATTCATCTACAAACCTGTACGTCTTTGGAGTGTGGGAAGGAACCGGAAAACACCAGGGAAAACCTACATGGTCACGGGGAGAAGGTACAAACTCTGTACAGGCAGCACCCATAGTCAGGATCAAACCCAGGTCTCTGGCGCTGTTAGACAGCAACTCTACCGCAACGCCACCGCGCCACCCCAATATTCAAATGGAAAAAACATTAAAAAAATTGATGACGCCAAGAGTGACCATGGCTTTCCTATCAAATACACGCCAATTTTTACTTGAAATTTTTCAGCCACTTTCCCCGCTGCTATTCCCCGAGCACATGCCTTGATCAGAGTGTTGACGGGATTTCAGAAGCCAAACTGGAAACACACACACACACACACTCGGAAACATTCAGTTCCAGAGGGCTGATTTATGTGTACAAGTGCCAGAGAGGTTCACAGTACTCCTCAAAACATAAACACCAGCTGCTGCAGATGTGGTCGCTTGCATTCTGCTTCCGAACCGGATTTGTGAGTGTGCAAGAAAGCTAATTAATTGCTGCGGTTCCCAGTAGTTCCGTTCGTTCTCTCCAAAGTGACAGCACCACAGCAGGTAGTCCTGCTGCCTTCCAGTCCAGTAAACCAGGTTCAGTTCTGACCCGCCGGTGCTGTCTGCGAGGAGTTGGCATGTTATAGGCTCAGAGTCAGACAGCGTGGAAATAGGCCCTTTGGCCCAACTTGCCCACTGGCCAACATGTCCCATCTGCACTAGTCCCACCTGCCTGCGTTTAGCCCATATCCCTCAATACCTGTCCTATCCATGTACCTATCTAATTGTTTCTTAAATGTTGTCCATGGTGGTAAGGGTCCCCTTAGAGCAGGGGGGTCCCAACCTTCTTCGTCCCGTTTACCCCACGACAACTTTAATAGCACATAACAATATTATTTCACTTATTTATGAACTAATGATGAACAGATACCGGTATACCAGAACCAAACAGTCAGTCAATGAGAAGAAATATTTGTACAAATCCAGAATCAACAAATTTACCCCTGGGGTAAATTTCCCCAGATTGGGAACCCTTGCCTTTGAGTGCCTTACACGTCACAGACATGTGGGTCATTAACAATAATTAGCAAATGTTAATCGCGACTAGTGTAGATGAGCAGTCAGAGAAACCAGGGGGTAGGAGAGAGAAGATGGGGAACGCAAATTGTCCCAACAGCCAGCACAGATCAATGGGCCGAGTGGCCTCCTTCAAACGTCATGAGAAATAAAAGTATTGCAGTTGCTATAAAATAATTGCCAAATCATGCATAAACAAGGCTCTTCAATATTTAAGAAGGAACTGCAGATGCTGGAAAATCGAAGGTAGACAGAAATGCTGGAGCAACTCAGCGGGTGAGGCAGCATCTATGGAGCGAAGGAAATGGGCAACGTTTCGGCCCAAAACGTTGCCCATTTCCTTCGCTCCATAGATGCTGCCTCACTCGCTGAGTTTCTCCAACATTTTTGTCTACCTTCAATATTTATGTCTTTGCCATACATCAAAATAATATAAATTATCTTCCATCTTTTTTCCCCACAAAATCACCTACTGATCAGACTCTTGCATGCTGGGCCCCACAGGTATGGGCGAGGTTAAAAAAAAAATCCAAGCCAACCGATCAATCATCTATCTATCTTAAGGGACAGAACAAAGTTGATAGTTCTAATGTGTTGGGGATCAAAAAGAAACCAGTTTCAATAGGAGCCAGAAAGTGGTTATTTGGATCAAGAACTTCCAAGTGGTTTAACCATTCCCTCTGATCCCATCCAGCATCCAGGCAATGGCCAATTGAATGCACAACTCCAAATGTGCGTCAGTCTCCTCATAATCACACATCCCTACATTCTCTCCACCCCCCTTTTCCTGAACTTCTCGATTTTCCACTTCAGTTAATTGACCGATTGAAATATACAGGCCATTCAGCCCATCGAGTCCAGGCCAACCCTCGTTCACCCATGCTATCTCCCACTGTTGCTTCCACTCCCTCTAGACTAGCGTGCAAGAAGGAACTGCAGAGATAGATGTTGGTTTAAAACGAAGATTACACAAAAAAGCTGGAGTAACTCAGCGGGTCAGGCAGCACCTCTGGAGAGAGGGAATGGGTGGGTTTTTTTGGGACGAGACCCTTCTTCAGGCCAAGGGCAATTTACAGAGGGGGCCCAATCAGCCGACAAGCCCACAGAAAACCAGAGTAGACTCAGGTGGTGACAGAGAGAGAGGGAATGGGCAAACTCCACACAGAGGGTAGTAGCAGAGGTCAGGATCGAACCCGGGTCTCTGGGCTTTGAGAGGCAGCAGCCCCTGCCAGCTGTGCCACTGTGCTGCCAGTGCAAAAAGCTGAAACATTAACCGCTTAACTCCCCAGTGACACAGCCTGACCTACTGCTGAGCAGCGCCAGCAAGCTCTGCTTTTATTTCCTTTGGAGAGTCAGGGATGCAATCCAACTCAAAGCCATTTATGGAGCAAAAACATTTACCAGCTAAGTCACCGTGCAGGGCATGGTGCCAGCTTTAGAAATGATTAAGCAATTCAAGAATAGTCCGTGCAATAATCCGATGCCCTTTCCGATTTCTTTGCAATTATCCTCAGAAAGCAAAGCAGGAAATATATATTATACGCCCTCTGAAGAGGGAGATTCAGAGAAGGGAAAGGAAAGAAAAGTGCAGGAGTGAACCCAACATCTCGACCTCCAACAAAACACAGTAACAGACTGAAAAGCAGATCAATGCTCTTGGTTACTGATCTACCGATGGATGATTCCTGACAACGTCATTTACTACTCTGTGAAGCAAACATTACTCCCCAAGATGATTATGCCCCAACACTAAAAACGAAGGCTGCTCTTCTGTGCTCCCCTTCATTCGAACTGAGCTCCAAAGTAGATCTGACCAACTGTCACAAGGTCATAAGTGATAGGAGCAGAATTAGGCCATTCGGCCCATCAGGTCTACTCCGCCATTCAATCATGGCTGATCTGTCTCTCCCTCCTAACCCCATTATCCTGCCTTCTCCCCAAAACCCCTGACACCCGTACTAAACTACAATCTATCTATCTGTCTTAACATGTGTTGTTAACATTAATAATCATATTCCATTCAAACAGGCACTCTAAGATGACCATCAAGCACTAATCCCATTGTCATTAATGATTTCCCCATAGCGCTATCCAACTGTCCCCAGATTCCACCATTCACCTGCACAACTACCACTGTGTGTCTGTGGGGTGGGGGAGGGAGCAGGCTAGCTGGATGAGCAGACTCCGCATAGACAGCAGCAAGGTCAAGATTGAACCCGGATCGCTGGGGGCGACAAGGCACCAGCTCGAACTGCATCGTTACGGATCAGTGCATGCCTCGCAACTCAGGAAGGGACGGGCAAGCAGCAACTTGATGCAAAAGGAAGTAAGCAAGAACATTGAAAGCAGCCATGTCAGCTAACCAAAGCATACGGGCTTACACAGGGCCAAGGAATTTAAAACAATACTGCTTTGGAAAAGCAGCCTCAAAAACATTGGATATTCCTGAAGGAAAGGTCAGTGGGCTAACTTTCCACTCATGGGCACAGAGGAAGACAAAGTTAGAAAAGATAACAATGTTCATTTCTGGTGCCTGCCACCACCATAAGGGAGCATCGAACAGAACAGAAACAGACCATTCGGCCCACAATATCTGTGCCTAACATGATGAAACACTGGCACAGTGGAGAGAAGAGGTCTCCTCAACGCTGGCCAATGGATCCTGGTCAAAGCAGCACCAACTGCTTCCACTGAAGTGACATTCATTTTTGTACCTCTTGGCAGGGAACAGCCATTTCTCCAACGGGACCATGCAGAAGAATGGAAATCCACTTGCACAGGGAATAAATCTCTCCCAGCTCATCCACTCCATGAAAGAGAGCTCTTAAACCAATCAATTTACCATCTGGTCCCATGGAAGAGCATGTGATGCAACCTAATGGCCCTTCTGGCTATGAGACTACCCCAATATCCATTGGCTTATGGGGTGGTGTCACATGATGCAATTGTGACATCCAAGAGCGTATCCATAGAAACTATGGGTTGGACAATGACAAATCTTCCACTTTAAGATGGACAACACAAACTGCAACATTTTGACACAGAGAACAGGACTTAATAACCACTGAGACTCAATAGGGACACATCTAAAATGGGTACTTGCCTGTGGACTTTACTTTAGAGATACAGTGCAGAAACAGGCCCTTCGGCCCACCGAGTCCATACCGACCAGCAATCATCCCGTACGCTAACACTATCCTGACACACTAGGGACAATTGACAATTTTTTACCGCAGCCAATTAACCTACAAACCTGTACATCTTTGGAGTGTGGGAGGAAACCGGAGCACCCGGAGAAAACCCAGTCACGGGAAGAACATGCCAACTCCGTACAGACAGCACCCGTAGTCAGGATCGAACCCAGATCTCTGGCACCGTCAGGCAGCAACTCCACCGGTTTGCCACTGTGCTGCCTGTACCAGGGCGTTCAGTTATGGCCTTCACTCCCCCACCTCTCATCACCTGCCCCTCAGAAAGCAAATGAACTGTGTAGGAAGGAACTGCAGATGCTGGTTTAAACCGAAGATAGTCACAAAAAGCTGAAGTAACTAAGCGGGACAGGCAGCATCTCTGGGGAGAAGGAATGGGTGAAGTTTTGGGTCGAGACTGTGACTGCGAGACGTTGCCTCGCTGTGGCAGCACCAAATGCCACGATATTCCAAGTCCCCTACCTGGCTCTCTAGCACATAGTCACCAACCAGTTCCCTACCTTCCTCTCCCTCTCTCTCTCCCACCCCCCCTAACTTCACCCCCTCTAGATCTTCTGAGCCAAAGCCACGAGGGCATTTAACCCTGTAGTTCCATGCATGAACCACTCACGTCCATTCCTCCAAGATGCCCCACCTCCACCTGGTTGTTTCGTACAGGTGTAAGAGGTTATGGGCTGAAGGCAGGAGAATGGAGTTAGGAGGGAGAGATAGATCAGCCATGATTGAATGGCAGAGCAGACTTGATGGGCCGAACGGCCTAATTCTACCCCTATCCCTTATGACCAGGTCAGATCCACATCTTGACCGCTTCCAAACTCGGATGGACCTGGGCACCTCGCCTGTCTGAGAGACCCCACCCATCGTTCAACCGCAGTGCCATCACATGCCCATTACACCACCGCCCTGCCACCAGCAGCCGTATCCCCGATCAAGAGGCATCATCTCCAAGACGAGATATGGACCAGGCCATGCCATCCTCCCTCCGTGTGCGCTCCCCACAGCCCTCTCTCGCGACCCACCCCCATGTTGCGATCCCCATGTCTCCATCGCCACCTCCAGTGGAGCCTTCTGTGGAAATCCCTCCCTCCGCCTTCCTGCTTCAGGTACATCTCAGCTCACCTCAGCTCACCGGTCATCCTCGAGACTCGTTACAACTCACCACCGGCCTCGACTCACTACAAGGTCTCGGGGAGCATGTGACCCACAAAAACCCAGAGGCGCCAACAACCGCCGGCCACGGTCAACAACAAGCGGGGACCTCCCGGATTAACCCTGGAGGGATCACGAAGTGCCATGTCCTCCCATTGCAATCCCACTTGTGACGCAGCCTTATCCTCGCCCTGTCTGCCCGAGCCCGGGCAGCTTACGCCCACGCCTTCCTGTTTGATTCGAGGCTCGCAGGACGGAGAAAAGACAAGTCCGTTTCTGCATGAAAATGACACAAAAATGGTCGGTGGACACTGACGCAGCGAGAAGCTGAACATAACAATTCACACGGTGCAAAAAAAAAAAGCAACCAAATCACAATAGTCCTTCACTCTCGTTCTTTATTCAGCTGCAAAAAAATAATTCCATTGCTTCCCCACAGTATACATGGAGAAAATACAGAGCCACATGCAGAAAAACATTGTTTAGACTGCTCTTATAAAAGTCTTTATATGGGCATCCTAACCATTTTGGGGATTCAGGTCGACTCGCTAGTAAAAATGTAATACAGAACCTCAGCTGGCTATTTAAAAAAAAAAAAAAAATTAAGCCCATTAGCAATTTTAAAGTGGTACAAGAAAAAATATTTTTTTCCTGTCGTTCTTTTAAAGCTGCATCGAAAGCATGCCGCCAAAAAAAATCACACCGCCTGCAAACACCTAGCTACGCAGCACAGAATTGGGATGTTGTTATCTGCATAGCACGCAGTTAGTTCCCGGCGTCGTCTGCGCAGCCGGCGCTAAAGTGTTGCGATAACACAAATCAGATCGCTCAAAACTAGTGGGAATAAAACGAGTTCACAACAAAAAAAAGATACACCCCAAGTAACCGAAACGTCCGCCAGCCTGAGATGCGGAATAGAATTGTCCACGACGTATTTATACCACTTTTGGAGGAGGGGGAAAGGAAGGGGGTGCAGTTTTCAAACGCAGCAAATCCTCAACATTCATTCTTCTGGATCCGATTTCACGAAATGGGTGCAGTGGGAGGCGGCCATTCGGCCCTTCGAGCCAGCACCGCCATTCAATACGATCATGGCTGATCATCCAAAATCAGTATTAAAGAAGGAACTGCAGATGCTGGAAAATCGAAGGCACACAAAAAATGCTGGAGAAACTCAGCGGGTGCAGCAGCATCTATGGAGCTATGGAGCGAAGGAAATAGGCAACGTTTCGGGCCGAAACCCTTCTTCAGACTGAAGAAGGGTTTCGGCCCGAAACGTTGCCTATTCCCTTCGCTCCATAGATGCTGCTGCACCCGCTGAGTTTCTCCAGCAGTTTTGTGTACCTTCCAAAATCAGTACCCCGTTCCTGCTTTCTCCCCATATCCCTCGATTCCGTTAGCCCCAAATCAAACTCTCCCTCTCTCATCGGACGCGGATATCAACGGGAATGAGAGCAATTTTGCCACCAAAGGTTGACTCAGATTAAAGACCAGGCTACAGGGTGTCCAGTTGGCACCAAGTTAAATCCCTTGCAGTGAAGTGACGATGTTATTTCACCGTCCACTGTCTGTAGCCGGCATGAAATGTGCAGGACTGGGGGGGGGGGGGGGGTACAATGTGTTGCCAGCTGGGCGCCTGCCCGCGGCGATTTCGCAAACCCCGGGGAGGGAGAGGAAAATAATAAAAGTTGGGTGACTTGAGTGCAAATTCCAGGCACTCATGTTCACTTTCCCCCCGTAGTCCTGATGTGGCCATCGCCGTTGACGCGAAGGTAGAAGGATCGCCGTTGACGCGACGGGAAGAGACAACTTTAACAACCTCTCTCCCCCCCACCCACCCACCCATCTTGTTCTCCCTGTCTACCCTCCTCTCCACCCCCCTTCTCCCTCTCCGCTCCCCTTCTGTCCCTCAACCTCTCCCCTCCATCCCGTCTCCTTTATTTCCCCCCCCCTCCCCTCTGCATTCTCTTACCCCTCCCTCCTTTCTCTGTGACTGTCTCCTTCCCTTCCTCCTGTCCCCTTCTTCCCCCCCCCCCCATTTCCAAACCTTCCCCCTCCCCTCTCATCCGCAGAGAGGGGCAACTATCTGCAAGGAGCTTCCCCAGAAATGGAGGGGTGGGGGGGGGGGGGGGGCAGGTCATGGAATAATAAACTTTATTGCCGTCTCACACAACGCCCGACGCGCTGGCTGCCAGCAGACACAGGTCGCAATGACGCATTCGATGAGCCTCGTTAAGTTTCTCCGTTTCCCTTGTAAATAGTCGCGGGTACGCGCCCGGCCCTGCGCGTCCCCATTTCTCCGGGAACGGCTCTCAATGTAAACAAATCCCAATGTATCTCCCCCTCCCCAAACCCTGCCAGAAGATGATTGTATCCATCATCAGAAAGATAGGTAACTAACGTCGCTCCTAGCAAAAAAAAAACACATCTTGGTTTTAGTTTTATATACAAAACCCCCTAAATTCTGACACCACATATGATTAAAGAGCAAAATTGGAAAAGATACATTTAAAAATTAATAACAAGCTCATTGAAGCTAATAACAAGTAACATTGAACGCAACTCTACACTTAATGCCAACATTGCTCTGTAACTTCTTAAGAATATTAATCTTTTGAAGTCTAATATTTCTTTTTTTACCTGCGTGCTCTCGAGGTTGTTTTTATATGTTGCATTTCCAGAAGGGCAGTGGGGCGGGGGGGTGGAGAAGGGAGAAAGAAAAAAAAAAGCAGTAAATGTTATTGAAAGTTTAAAAAAAAGGTTGCTGCGTCACAGAGAGATGGAATCAAGTCGCACCGGTCAGAGGACAGGAACACAGTCTCTGAAAGTCCTTGGGTTACTTTGCAAAAGGGAATGCTCGCTGCTCGCTGCTGCAATGCAGCACAGAGCCGGTGGCAGGAGAATTGCCACATTGACCACTTTGAAACAAAAAACAACAAATGCCTCCTTTCCTGCTCTCCCACCACAAGCAGAGAAATAAATGCTCCTCAAACCTCTCGCGTCCGCAGCAGCAACAGCAGCAGCAGCAGCAGCATCCTCCTCCTTCCTAGTCGTGCGCGTTCACGGGGAGGCGAGCACGGCAATTGCGCATCATCCGCAAGCGCGCTCCCGCCACTGTTTATCTCCCCCCTCCCCTCCAGCCTTAAAACCTTGCATTGCCCAATGCATTTGAGAAATAAAACGAGGCCAGAGACCCCAATGCAGTTTGTAAAGGAAGACGCGATTACTAGTGAAACTTTTGCAGAGGGTTTTAGGGAGGGAGGGGGGGGGAGGCTGCAAAACTAAACATCGTCACGGGCGCGCCCCCTTTTTTGCGCGTTCACGCTGGCCTTCCATCAGGTGCTTTTCACTCGCGGTACCTAACTCGCAGGACTGTGGTGACGTCTGTATTATTTCTGTTTACATCCTGTTCTTTTAGGAGGAGACAGAGAGGGGGGGGGGAGGCAAGGTTTACTTTAAATAGTTAATGCAACACAAAGTTAGCAAGCCTAATGAAGGATGGGGGGGGTTTAAACAGTAGCGACCCCCCCCCCCCCCCACCCCACCCACCCACTTTGCACTAAGGGGAAAGGGGCGGGCCCACTGGTGCTGAACTGCTGGTGTTTGGTGATCTGGACCATGTCAACATAGCGTCAACACCCATGTTTACCTCTCGGCTGAATTTTATCTGCGCAACATTAGTTGGAATGCGGACATGAAGTGAAACAGTAACAACTCAGCCCATGTGGTAATCGGCCGCGGCCGGCGGCTCACAACATGATGCCATATTATACACCCACCAAACACTTCAAAAACAACACATTGCGCGCTTGCAAAGGGAAGGGATTTGAAAGAAAGTTGCCATTGATTACACACGAGTTTGTCCTTGATTTGCTACAAACTGCAACATTCCTTCTCGCCTCAGACCCCCAGCAAGGATACGTCTTATTTACCCTAGTCGGGTTGGGGTTGGGAAGCTGCTCTGTCGGCGTTACTGCTTAAAAACGAGGGATCACTTACGTCTGTCCGAGCTGTCCGGCCCTGCGACCTATCGACCTTCCTCGACACATGCGGATGTAGATATATAGGTTTAAAAAAAAATAAAACAAGACATTCCCGGCTGATCCACACACGAGAGAGAGGCGCTTGCTTTCGCATGGATATCCATCCCGCAGGCAGAGTCCGGAGTGAAATACAACCAGGTAGGGAAGGGGAGATAGAATAGGAGACCCTCAAGGCAATCCGACCTCCAACTCTTCCTCCGGGCAGTTTGCAGTGAGTGACTAACACCCTGTCAACGCGTGCTCAACTATGTGTTTTTGCGTGGTTTCGTAACTCGATTATATCATGTCCATTATCATGTGACATTCTAAAGGCCTGTATGGAAACTTAGAGGGGGGGGGGAGGGAGAGAGAGAGAGAATTGTGGAAAGAAAATAGCCACGTGATAAAGCTGATAATAACACTGTCAGTCTGGAAAGGCAAAAATTCAGCCCCTACTGCACGAAATTGCAGTTTTTCTATTTTAAAAAAATATGTTTTTTTTAAAGTAATCACAATCCCTGCCATGCAGCGAGACGCAAGCCACAGACACTCTAATCCTGTCCAATAACAACTCGTACACATTACTGCAATGTCACCGCGGAGGAAGTTTATGTTTTTTTTTTAAAGATATCTATTTTTTTTTTAGCGTTGCAGTTTAAAAGCGAGCAGCGTTTGGCTTTAACAGAGAGGCGGGGAGTGAATGATACACAAGTTAATTATTTCCCCAGTTTATGTCCCTATGTCATTTTTATTTGCAAACCCCTCGCCTCGCTGGTTATCGATACAAACTTGCATCGGCTCATAATGAAACAAAACTCGCTCGCGTCTCACTCGCTGCACCCCAAAGCAAATTCAAATCACGCCAATCCCAACCTTGTTCACTGCAACTTATATATATATATATATATATATAAATAATTTAGTTAATATATATAATTTAGTTCTCTTAAACGTCTGCCCCGAAGATGCGCCAAAAGAAACAACAGCGGATGTTATTAGATGCCACATGCTATCAGATATAACAATAATAAACAACAGACATTAAATACCAATGAGTCATAAAAGAGAGGAAAAAAACACGGCAATAAGACGTCAACTGGCTTGCGATCCAGAGGAGGTTCGCACGTGTGATTCAATGTGCCTTTCTGGTGGGGAGAAAGAAGCTGAACAACAACATACATCACCTTCCAGTAATTTCCTCGGCGTGTTGTCGAACGCTTTAAAGCGAAAGAGGGCAGGCTGGATAAGTGACACAGCTAAAACCCTGTGCGTCCCACCTTTAATGCTGAGTTGCCCTGTTGCTCAATACAGGGGGGGGGGGACAGCCAAGGCTCAGAGAGGGGGCTACGAGCTTGCGTTTTATGTGTTCATTTTTATTTTGGGGGGTTAGGGGGTTGTTGTTTGTTGTGGTTCACTAAAACCGAGCGAGCAGCAGTTTTTGGCGAGAGGGGGGGCTGTGGTGTGTTGGGTTGTGTGCAGGGGGTCACTTGTCGTACACGCCGAGGAAATGTGGAGCTGGCGAGTTTGTTACACAACAGGGCCGCTGTTGGCAGGAGGCTGTTACTGCAGTGTAACAGGTTACCCGGGCAGAGATATGGACAGTTTAAAAAAAAAAAAATCCAAAAATGCTTTTATTCAATTATACACAAATACAGAGTAGGAACCAAATCAAGACTGCCATTGGCAGTTTGCAATCACACAGTTATCAGAATAAAATATTGTCAACTTTATCTACAATACACTTCACGGAAGGTCCCCGTGGACACCAAAGATACTAGCTCCTCTAGTATCTTTGGTGGACAGTGCGTGGATGCTCCCTCTCCAGGGACATGCGGGCACGGATGTGGGCCCTTTAGAGGGGCAGGGAGATATAGACACTGGCATTCAAAGCGGAAAAGTTGTGTCTGGAGAAGGGTCTCGACCCGGAACGTCACCCATTCCTACTTTCCAGAGATGCTGCCTGTCCCACTGAGTTGCTCCAGTTTTTTGTGTCGATCTTCAATGCAAACCAGCATCTGAAGTTCTTTCCTACGCCGAAAAGTCAATTGTTTGACCAAAACAATGTCAAAGGGAAGCAAAAGGTTGCAGTGAAAGGAACGATATCTGCAGATTAATTCCCTTTTAAAATCTCCCTTCAAATGTTTTATTTTGAATACAATTCCATTGAGTGTTAGGGTGGCACGGTGGCGCAGCTGGTAGAACTGCTGCCTCACAGCACCAGAGACCCGGGTTCAATCCTGACCTTGGGTTCTGTCTGTGTGGAGTTTGTACGTTCTCCCTCTGACCTGGTGGGTTTCCTCCGGGTGCTCTGGTTTCCTCCCACACTCCGTAAAACGTACGGAGTTGAAGACTAATTGGCCTCTGTAAATTGTCCCTAGTCTGTACTAGGACACAAAGTGCAGGAGTAACTCAGCAGGCCAGGCAGCATCTCTGGAAAAAATGGATGGGTGACATTTCGTGACAGGACCCTTCTTCAGACTAGTGTGCAGGGAATGGATTATAAAGCAGGATAACTTCAAACTAGTGTACGGGGTGATCGTGGTCAGCATGGGCCGAAGGGCCTATTTCCATGCTGTATCTCTAAAACCATAACAAAAACATAACACGCCAGGAAGAGGCAGTTCGGCCCATTGGATCCATGCTGACGTCCCATTAATCTAATTTCCCTTGCCTGACTTCCTCATATTTCTGCAGTTATGTTCTTTCTCGCAAACAGCCATCAGCCCCTTTGAGTAATTTATAGCAGCATAACATTGGGATATGTGGGAAGAAACGGGAGCACTCGAAGGGCTGAATGGCCTACTCCTGCACCTATTGTCCATTATCTATTGTCTATTGTCATTTGGTGGTGTTCAAGAAATGATTGAAGTGCTGGAGGTCAGATGCTTTATCTTATATGAGGGTAAACCAAGAATTTATTGGCATCTAAGATTCAGCTTTATAACTAATTAAATACTTCAAAGTCTACACTGGCATTGTTGGGATCCTGACATTCACAATTTTAATTTACTCTCCATAGCAAGAGAAATGATCATCTGCCAAAGAGGCCAGGTTCCATCTTTACAATTGTACCTCAATTCCTGATCATATCCACTCATCTCTAGCCTTTGTCCAACATGGAAACATGAAAAATAGGTGCAAGAGTAGACCATTCGGCCCTTCTAGCCTGCACCGCCATTCAATATGATCACGGCTGATCATCCAAAATCAGTACCCTGTTCCTGCTTTTTCACCATATCCCTCAATTCCGTTAGCCTTAAGAGCCAAATCTAACTCTAAATCTAAATTTAACCATCTGCCTATTAAACAAAACCCTTACCTGTATCCACCTATCACTTATAGACACGAAATGCTGGAGTAACTCAGCGAGACAGGCAGCATCTCTGGAGAGAGGGAATGGGTGACGTTTCAGGTCGAGACCCTTCTCCACTGCAATATCTCCACCTATCACTTGCCAGGCTTTGTCCTGCCTCTCCTCTCTTCCAGCTTTCTAGACATACTTTCTATGCTTCTCATTCCATTCCATAGGTCAGAGGAATACTTAACTGACCAGCTGAACACCAAAGTGTTGGAGGAACTCAGCAGGTCGGGCAGCATCTGTGGAAGGAATGGACAGGCGACGTTTCAGTCAGGACCACTCTTCAAAAGAGTCTGCAGAAGGGTTGGGGCTCTTCTGCAGATTTACTCCCCCCCCCCCCCCCAATAAATACCACATGTGAAACCAGTTTGAGCAGCTCAGGTGGTATGTCGTTTCGGAAGGAACTGCAGGAGCTGGTTTAAACCGAAGATAGACACAAAAAGCTGGAGTAACTCAGCGGGACAGGCAGCATCTCTGGAGAAAAGGAATACCTGTAGGTGGCGTTTCGGGTCGAGACCCTTCTTCAGACTGAGATTCAGGGGAGAGGGAAACCAGAGATATGAAAAGGTACAAGGAACAAATGAATGAAAGGTATTCAAACGGACGAATCAAAGCCAGCAACGATGATCGTAAAGGTGGAGCCCACAATGGTCCATTGTTGGCAGTGGAGAAGGTGATAACAAGTGGATACAAACAGTGAAACTAAGCAGGAGGACAGTGAGACTAGTGTTGACCAGAAACTAGGACGACTAGGGTGGGGGAGGTTCAGAGAAATGGGATGCAAGGATTACTTGAAATTGGAGAAATCATACCGCTGGGATGTACGAGGTGCTGGTCCTCCAATTTGCATTTGGCCTCACTCTGACATGGGAGGAGACCGAGGACAGAAAGGTCAGCATGGGAATGGGAAGGGGAGTTAAAGTGTTTGGCAACCGGGAGATCACATAGGAGTGAGTTACTCCAGCATGTTGTGTCTATCTTTGGTGTAAACTAGCATCTGCAGTTCCTTCCCACACAGAAAAAGGCAGAATAGCCGTTAACAGCTCTGTAAGAGGTTTACCCAATTCACCCCACTCCATTTTTTCCTTCCCAGGGTTTTCAAAATTGATTATACTGGTCGGGATTAAGCTTCCATTAAACTTCTTTGAATTATCTACTTCAAATGCCTGCAAAGAGATATTAATAAAATGCAATCACTAGGTTGCCTGAATAACACATTCACTAACTGCTTTAAAAGTACTCTGTTAATCAAGTTTAATTTGACAACTGACTCTATCTTTTCCAAATAAAGGAATATGGTATTGACTCTGGTACAAAGGGTGTCCAGTCAAATTGATATTAATAGCCTTTTGAGATAAAGTGGGAATGTATTTTTGAACCGTGAGATGATTGATAGACCAATTGTTCAACCAAGCAGTGTCTTGAGTGTGCAAGTTAAAGAGTACTATGAAGGGCAAGGCATGAGATAACTAGCCCATGCCGTCTTCTACAGCTTTCAGTACCATTAATGCAAGGACTGAACTGTGTCCTGTCTTTAGAACTGGCCTGGAACGAAGGCAATCTCAAATGAACTGTAAAATCTGAGATCACTGTTCAGAAGGAGAGCTCTTGATATAAATATAAGTTCAATCTTAAAAAAATAATTAGAAAACTTTGAACCTGTGGTGCAGTTTTAGGGTTATACAGTAGCCATGTGATTCTTTCAGAAATTAATAACTTTCTGAAGACAGAGCCTTCATCGGCCTTCATCAGTCAGAGTATTGAGTGTAGAAGTTGGGAGGTCGTGTTGCAGTTGTATAAGACGTTGGTGAGACCGCATTTAGAATATTGTGTTCAGTTCTGGGCACCATATTACAGGAAAGATATTGTCAAGCTTGAAAGGGTTCAAAAAAGATTTACATGGATGTTGCCAGGACTGGAGGGTGTGAGCTATAGGGAGAGGTTAAGTAGGCTGGGTCTCTATTCCATGGAGCGTAGGAGAATGAGGGGAGATCTTATAGAGGGTTATACAAAATCATAAGAGGAATAGATCAGGTAGATGCACAGAGCCTTTTACCCAGAGTAGGGAAATCGAGGACCAAAGGACATAGGTTCAAGGTGAAGAGGAAAAGATTTAATAGGAATCTGAGGGATAACCTTTTCACACATAGGGTGGTGGGTGTATGGAACAAGCTGCCAGAAGAGGTAGTTGAGGCTGGGACTATCCCATCATTTAAAAAGCAGTTGGACAGGTACATGGATAGATAGGACAAGTTTGGAGGGTTATGGATCAAGTGCAGGCAAGTGGGACTAGGGTAGCTGGGACATTGTTGGCCGGTGTGGGCGAGTTGGGCCGAAGGGCCTGTTTCCACACTGTTATTACTCTATGACTCTATGACACAAAATGTTGGAGTAACTCAGCAGGACAGAAAGCAGGCCACCCCGGGCCGCGGAGTTTGAACCGGCCCGTCGCGGAGCACGGATTCAGCCGCGGGACTGACTTACCATCACCCGGCGGGGTCACAACGTCAGAAGCCTGGATCGCCTCAGCGCAGAGGGAGAACAAAGAGGGAAGAGACAGAGACTTTAAGACTTTTGCCTCCATCACAGTGAGGAGGTGCCTGGTGAACTCACTGTGGTGGATGTTAATTTGTGTTTATTGTGTGTTTTGTTATTTATTATATGTATGACTGCAGGCAACGAAATTTCGTTCAGACCGAAAGGTCTGAATGACAATAAAGGAATCTAAGCATCTGTGGGAGGAAAAGAATGGGAGAGAAGGAATTCAGACTGAGTCCGAAGAAAGGTCTCAATCCGAAACGTCACCTATTCCTTTTATCCAGAGATGCTGCCTGACCCCCTAAGTTGCTCCAGCATTTTGGGTCTATCTTCGTTTGAACCAGCATCTACAGTTCCTTCCTACACAAGACTTGATCCATTGCAGTTTGCCGACCATCACTACAGTTTGCCGACCGTTCCAAGGCAGAAACCATCTCACTAGCAAACACCCTTTTCCTACTTGTAACTCTTTTTACAACTGCAATTACATATGTTGTGATATAATTCCTATGATGCAGAAATATATAATTTCAACAGACATGGCTTTTCCCTTTGCCAAATGCATGGAAGATGTATGCAGGTGAGCTGCACATGTGTTAAACAGTGAAAGTTAATCTACTGTCGACACAAAATGCTGGAGTAACTCAGCGGGTGAGGCAGCATCTCTGGAGAGAAGGAATGGAGAGAAGGCATCTCTCCAAAGATGCTGCCTCACCCGCTGAGTTACTCCAGCATTTTGTGTCTACCTTCGATTTTACCAGCATCTGCAGATTTTACCAGCATCTGCAGATTTTACCAGCATCTGCAGATTTTACCAGCATCTGCAGATTTTACCAGCATCTGCAGATTTTACCAGCATCTGCAGATTATACCAGCATCTGCAGATTTTACCAGCATCTGCAGTTCTTTCTTTCCATAGTTAATCTACTGCCTGTTTTGCATCTCTGCTGAATGTTATTTCCACAAATTTCAGCTGCAACTAAGATTTAACATGCATGGATGTGGTGAGAACATATCCAGTTCTTCTTAGTTTAGAGAGACGGCACGGAAACAGGCCCTTCAGCCCACCGAGTCCGCGCCGACCAGCGATCCCCGCACATTAACACTATCCTACAAACAAATGTAGGACAATTTACAATTATGCCAATGCAATTAACCTACAAATCTGCACGTCTTTGGAGTGTGGGAGGAAACCAAAGATCTCAGAGAAAACCCACACAGGTCACGGGGAGAACGTACAAACTCCATACAGACAGCACCCGTAGTCAGGATTCAACCCGGGTCTCTTGTACTGTAAGCGCTGTAAGGTAGCAACTCTACCGCTGCGCCACCTTGCCGCCCTGGGAAACAAAATCTACAGGCCCTTTATACAACTTTAGGCCTTTGAAGGAACACAAAAACGTAAAGGAAGGCCTTAACAAACAGAGGAGATAGTTAACGACAAAAAAGAATGTAAGGCTTTTATGATGATGGAGAAAGTAACAAAAATAAATGTAAGCCTGAGGCGAAATGACAGGAGAAATTATGACGGAGAATAAAGAAATAGCTGAGATGGATAATAAAAATAGACCACTGAGGTAGAGTTGCTGCCTTACAGCGAATGCAGCGCCGGAGACACAGGTTCGATCCCGACCTCGGGTGCTGTCTGTACGGAGTTTGTACGTTCTCCCCATGAGAGATATTATCTGAGATCTTCGGTTTCTTTCCACACTCCAAAGACATACAGGTTTGTAGGTTAATTGGCAGGGTAAATGTTTTTTTTAAAAATTGTCCCTAGTGGGTGTAGGATAGTGCTAATGTGCGTGGATCGCAGGTCGGCGCGGACCCGGTGGGCCGAAGGGCCTGTTTCTGCGCTGTATCTCTAAAACGAAAATAAAACTAAAAGTATATCTGTCTGGATTGCATCGTAACATAAGAAAGTAACATCAAGATAGGGTGGCACGGAGGCGAGGGGTTCAATCCTGACTACGGGTGCCGTCTGTACGGAGTTTGTATGTTCTCCCCGTGACCTGCGTGGGTTTTCTCCGAGATCTTCGTTTTCCTCCCACACTCAAAGACGTACAGAATTGTAGTCTAACTGGATTGGTAAAAGTGTAAATTGTCCACAGTGTGTGCAGGATAGTGTTAGTGTGCGGGGATTGCTGGTCGGCGCGGAGCCGGTGAGCCGAAGGACCTGTTTCCATGCTGTATCTTTCAGTCAATCCAAGATCATGGCTGATCTTCTACCTCATGTTCCATATCCCGATGCCCTGAATATCAAGAAGTCCCCATTTTGTACGAACTCAGAGACTGGCCCACCACACTCCTGCAGGGTTCAATCTTTTAATGCTTTAACTAAAACACATAATTTGAACTGTAGAAATTTCAGCTGTCAAAATTAAACATTGATCCGTTTTTTAAGCAAGCATTGAGATTTGATTGATGCAACTCTCGAGGATGTTTAATATGATCCATGCAGAAGACGTGCAACAACTAGTTTGGTTCAGAGATGCAGCACAGAAACAGGCCCATCAGCCCATCGGGTCCACGCCAACCGTCGACCACCCATTCACACTAGTTGAAGGACTTGAATATTTTCTATTCTATCCCACTTCCGCACCCACTCCCTACACGCTGGGGACAATAGCCAGAGGCCGATTAACCCACAAACCCTCACGCCTTTTGAACTGTAGACATTTCAGCTGTCAAAATTAAACATTGATCCGTTTTTTAAGCAAGCATTGAGATTTGGGATGTGGGAGGAAACCGGAGCCCCCGGAGGGAACCCGTGCTGTCACGGGGAGAACGTGCAAACTCCACAAAGACAGCACCCCATTGTCGGGATCGATCCGGGGTAACTGGAGCGATGAGACAGCGGCTCCACCAGCTGCTCCTTGCAGAGGTAACGACTAACACTGACAGGATGATGTAAGTGTAGAGACAGGAAAAGCCACCGTTGCTTCAGCCCCTGGTGACGTTCCATCATTAAATGAGATCACTGCTGATCAGTATTTCAGACCTATCCAACTGCCTTGCCAGTTAATAGATGAGGCACCAATACAGTTCGTGAAAACTGAATACATACATGTAAAATGCTGTACATAGAACTACTTGATTTCCAAATTAAGTAGCAGGGGATGAGATCAAGGATTGAGGCTGACATCAGCCTGAAGAGTCTCGACCCAAAACGTGGCTCATTCCTTCTCTCCAGAGATCAAGGATTCAAATATATATTTCAATTTCCACGTTATAGTGTAGATTTTATGCTGACTTTGCAAGTGAAGCTTTGATTTTATTTTATTTATTCAGTTAAACACCAAATTGAGAAGCAAAGATGTTGGGTTAAATATTTATTATTAGTGAATGAACAGTATTGCGGAAAGATAGTCTCGCATTTGCAACATAGAACATAAAACAGGTGGCAACAGAAACAGGTCCTTCGGCCCACAATGTCCGTACAAAGCACAATGTCAAGTTAAACTAATCTCCTCTGGCTGCCTGTGATCCAACCCCCCCCCCCTCCCCAAAGCAGCAACAATATCTAATTAGGTCATAAGTATTAGGAGCAGAATTAGGCCATTCAGCCCATCAAGTCTACTCCACCATTCAATCATGGCTGATCTATCTCTCCCTCCTAACCCCATTCTCCTGCCTTCTCCCCATAACCTCTGACGCCCGTACCAATCAAGTCTGTACGGAGTTTGTACGTTCTCCCCGTGACCTGCGTGGGTTTTCTCCGAGATCTTCGGTTTCCTCCCACATCCAAAGACGTGTACAGGTCTGTAGATTAATTGGCTTGGTAAATGTAAAAATTGTCCCTAGTGGGTGTAGGATGGTGTTGTTCCGCAATAGCGGGGATCGCTGGTCGGCGCGGACCCGATGGGCCTATTTCCGCACTGTATCTCTAACCTAAACCTAACAAAAACAATAAGGATTTAGTGAAGTGCAAGCATTGTGAAACAACTTTCAGATATCACCCATCCCCATCGTTATTCAAATATCATCTAGAACACAAACGTGCCTTCAAATTTGACCCAGTGTCTTCAAACAAGGCTGTAGACATTCCGTCCTGCACCAATCAGGGAACAATTCTTTCATATTTCAAGAAGAAACCAATAAAAAACAACCCAAGTTTATTATTGCACATTTCACAAATTTACCCAAAATTCCATTTGCAAACTTTGACCAAAAGTGTGGACGTCAAAAATAGTTGGGTAGCACAAGGTCTGTAAATCTCGAGTACGAGAGAAAGAATTAGTGATAAGTTATGAAGTTTAATCAAGTCCTTCTGGTTAGATGTGGGAGTAAAGGATAAATATTAGCCGTGGCGTCAGAAATAACTCACCTACTTTAGTTTAGTTTAGTCTAGAGACACGGCGCAGAAACAGGCCCTTCAGCCCACCGGGTCCACGCCGACCAGCGATCCCGCGCATTAACGCTACCCTACACACACGAGGGACAATTTACACTTATACCAAGCCAATTAATCTACAAACCTGTTAAAGAAGGAACTGCAGATGCTGGAAAATCGAAGGTACACAAAAATGCTGGAGAAACTCAGCAGGTGCAGCAGCATCTATGGAGCGAAGGAAATAGGCAACGTTTCGGGCCGAAACGTTGCCTATTTCCTTCGCTCCATAGATGCTGCTGCACCCGCTGAGTTTCTCCAGCATTTTTGTGAACCTACAAACCTGTACGTCTTTGGAATGTGGGAGGAAACTGAAGATCTCGGAGAAAACCCACGCAGTCACGGGGAGGACGTACAAACTCCGTACAGACAGCACCCGTAGTCGGGATCGAACCCGGGTCTCTGACGCCGCAAGCGCTGTAAGGCAGCAACTCTACCGCTGCGCCACCGTGCTGCCCTCGGTTTGGTGCCACAGGAGCTTTTACCCAAGGTAACAGGCAAGGACTGTTTTTAAACATCTCACCCTAAATACAGTACCTGGTTACCTTCAGCAATAAAGCTGTCTCTCGGTATATTAAAACCAGAGACTTGAACATGCCGTAAACTCTGTATTCTGACTGTCTGAATTCTGATTCTGAAACAACACCATAGCAAATGTGCCACATGTGGAAGGATCATTATAGGCGTGACAATGTTGCATTGTTGAATTATATTATTACAAAATTGTACCTCTTTATTAAGTGAAATGAACTTCAGCTGATATGGGCAGAAGACACAGAAACTTGAAAGTACGTACCAGCAGATTCAACAACGGCACAGTGGTGTAGAGATAGCGTTGCTGCCTGACTGCGCCAGAGACCTGGTTGCGGGTGCTGCCTGTATGGAGTTTGTACGTTCTCACTGTGATCTGCGTAGGTTTTCTCCGGGATCTCCGGTTTCCTCCCACACTCCAAAGACGTACAGGTTTGTAGGTTAATTGGCTTCTGTAAATTGTAAATTGTCCCCATTGCGTAGGATAGTGCTAGAGCTCAGGGTGATCACTGGTCGGCGCAAACTAGGTGGGACTAAGGGCCTGTTTCCTCGCGGTATCTCGAAAGTCTAAAATCTAAAAACTTCTACCCTGCTGTTATCAGATTCTTGAATGGTCAGACAGGACCTCTCAATGGCCAGGGATGTATTACCGATCTTCCAATCTACCTCTATCGATGACTATCGATGTGTTACTTCACTGTTTAGTTCAGAGATACAGTATATCATGGAAACAGCCCCTTCGGTGCACCGAGTCCACGCCGATCACACAATCTCACCAGTTCTACGATATCCCACTTCATCATCCACTCCATACACACTAAGTGTTTAAGAAAGAACTGCAGATGCTGGAAAAATCAAAGGTAGACAAAAATGCTGGAGGAACTCAGCGGGTGAGGCAGCATCTATGGACCCTCCATAGACGCTGCCTTACCCGCTGAGATTCTCCAGCACCCTACACACTAAGGGCAACTTTAACAGAGGAAATTGAGCGAGAAACCCGCTTGTCTTTGGGATGTGGGAGAAAACCGGAGCACCTGGAGGAAAGCCACGTGGACATATGCTGAACGTGCAAACTCCACAGAGGCAGCAACGGAGGTCAGCATCGAACCCGGGTCTCTGGTGCCGCGAGGCAGCGTCTCTACCAGTTGCACCACTGTGCTGCCCTGGTGGGAATTCCTTTGGTATCTCTTAAAAAAGATAGCATAGAGCGTTAATCCCGTGCTTTCATTCAGCGAAAACATGCAATTTTTTTTCGTAAGTATTGAATAAATGATTTGATCCACAAGCAGAGACATTTTAATGAGCATCTGCCGCTTGGTGCATTCATTACCAGCGAGTTTCAATGTTCCTTCAAAGTTCAAATTGAAATCTTCAAAGCAGAGCGCAGAGAATTTGAGTTATTTATTATCTTATTACCTGGTCATCCCCTCTTCTGCCTTTGTACACTTCTTCCTCTTCATCTGTGCACTTGTCATCTTCCTTGACTCTCACAGGGAAACTGTGGTACAAGCTGCGGTTAGTTCATGAGACTGTGGAGAGAGTTTTAAAAAATGGGGCGGCACAGTGGCGCATTTGGTAGAGCCGCTGCCTCACGGCGACAGAGGCCCGGGTTCAATCTTGACCACGGGTGCTGTCTGCGTGGAGTTTGCACGTTTCCGATTCACTCATAATGAGAGAATGGTCGACTGGGCTTGTATTCACTGGAATTTAGAAGCATGAGAGGGGATCTTATGGAAACATATAAAATTATTAAAGGATTGGGCAGGCTAGATGCAGGAAAAATGTTCCCGATGTTGGGGGAGTCCAGAACCAGGGGCCACAGTTTAAGAATAAGGGGCAAGCCATTTAGAACGGAGATGAGGAAAGACTTTTTCACACAGAGTTGTGAGTCTGTGGAATTCTCTGCCTCAGAGGGTGGTGGAGGCCTGTTCTCTGGATACTTTCAAGAGAGAGCTAGATCGGGCTCTTAAAGATAACGTAGTCAGGGGATATGAGGAGAAGGCAGGAACGGGGTACTGATTGTGGATGATCAGCCATGATCACAGTGAATGGCGGTGCTGGCTCGAAGGGCCGAATGGCCTACTCCTGCACCTATTGTCTATTGTCTATTGTTCTTCGTGTGACCACGTGGGTTTCTTCTGGATGCTCCGGTTTCCTCCCACATCCCAAGATGAATTAGCCCGCTGTAAATCACACCGAGTGTATCGGGAGCGGATGAGAAAGTGGGTCAACATGGAGCGAGTGTGATCGGGTGATCGATGGTCGGTGTGGAATCAACTAATTGGCTCGGTAGCATTTGTAAAGGAAATGGATAGGTGGTTTCGCGTCGGGACCCTTCTTCAGACTGTTCCCATTGAAGTTCTACCAACTGGGATGTTGCACAGAGGCACAAGGGTAGTCTAATGGTGCACTAGCTCTAATGGAAGAGTTGCTGTCTTATGGGCCTGTCCCACTTGGCGATTTTTTAGGCGACTGCCGACGACTGTCATAGTCGTAGCAGGTCACCGAAAAACGGGCGACAACCTATGTCATCCTGGCGACAACCTACGACATCACCTACGTCAGGAGAAGTCAAGCTACGCTCATTGGCGTCAAACCCACTGTCACTGAAATTTTTTCAACGTGTTGAATATTTAGTGGCGACCAGAAAGACGCTATGACGTTTTGCGCGACTGAGGAGACTACTCCCGGCGACCACCGGCGGCCATGTGGCGACAAACTAGTCGCCCGTAGTTGCCTAAAAAATCGGCAAAGTGGGACAGGCCCATTACAGTTACTGCCTGACCCGCTGAGTTACCCCAGCACCTTGAGCAACCTTTTTCATCCTTAATTACCTTCTAAAAATAAATGGGTGGCATGATGGCGCAGCGGTAGAGTTGCTGTCTTACAGCGCCAGAGACCCAAGTTCGATCCCGACTATGGGTGCTTGTCTGTTCGGAGTTTGTACGTTCTCCCCGTGACCGCATAGGTTTCATTCGGAGATCTTCGGTTTCCTCCCACACTCCAAATGACATACAGATATGTAGGTTATGTTTAAGAAGGAACTGCAGATGCTGGAAAATCGAAGGTAGACAAAAATGCTGGAGAAACTCAGCGGGCGAGGCAGCATCTATGGAGCGAAGGAAATAGGCAACGTTTCGGGCCGAAACTCTTCTTCAGACACACACTAGGGACAGTTTTACATTTTACACCAAGGTTAATTGGCTTGGTGTAAAATGTAAAATTGTCCCTAGTGTGTGTAGGATAGTGTTAATGTGCGGGGATCGCTGGTCATCGCAGACTCGGTGGGCTGAAGGGCCTGTTTCTGCTCTGTATCTCTAACCTAAACTCAATGAAAATTTCTATATTTGCATTTATATTGCATTTATTTACATCCCATTTTCAAAATAACCGAGTATTTTACAACCCATTAAATGCTTTCGAAATATTGTAACATAGGAAACTGAGCAATGTGTTTGAACACAGCAACAATGTGATAATGGCCAGTTATCTCTGGGAGATATGTGTGTCAACTTAGTTACAAATAAGAGGCATAGTGTGAGATTTGAAATGAGAGGCAGCCCAGCTAGGAAAGGGCTCAGGAAGTCAACTACTTCCTCTTGCGTCGCATTAAACCTGCAAAGGCGTTTCATAGAGGTATTATAAAAATATTATGAAAAATCAAACGAATAAATATTGAGCCAGAATACGACTAAAGAACTGCGTTTAAAGTTGGGTGGTGAATCTGTGGGATACATTGCCAAAGACGGCTTTGTGGGCCATGTCATTGGGGATTGCTAGGTTCTTGATTAGTTTAGTTTAGAGATACAGCATGGAAACAGGCCCTTCTGCCTACTGAGCCCGGGCAGACCAGCAATCAGCCATACACTAAATCTATCCGACACACTGCAGGGACAATTTGCAAAAAGCCAATTAACCTACAGACCTATACGTATTTGGAGTGTGGGAGGAAACCGGAGCACCCGGAGAAAACCCACGCGGTCACAGGGAGAACGTACAAACTCCGTACAGATAGCGCCCGTCGTCAGGATCGAACCCGGGTCCCTGGCACCAAAAGCAGCAACTCCTGCTGCACCACTGTGCTGTCCTTGGGTACCATTCAGGAGATGGGACTCATTTTTTGTCCAAACCATCCCAAGAACTTGGGGGGGGGGGGTCAAATGTAACTGTCCTTTTGTCACGTGAACTGTGATGGGCCTAGCCCTCACTGGTATTCCGATCACTATCCTTGATGTAGCACCTTTTCATGCCAACAGTGTGAGATATTATCTCTGTAAGGTGCATTTGTTTCACTTGAGAAAACTAGAACTCGTTTAAACTTACAGGGCAGCTAAAGCTCGAGGATCAAAGGACGATCAGGAAGATGTGTACATGTCAAGTCAAACTGTAATGAAAGGTATTACCTGCCTCCAAGTTAAAGGGGGAGGAGTATTATGTATGGGATAATTAGGATAAGTAATTGGTGTCTTGTGATGTCTGGGGCAAGTACGCAGGAGCAAAAAAGACAAGGTGGCGTCCTGCAGTAAAGAAGCTTGTATGATTCCTCCCGTGTCTGAGCCTTTATTCAAGAGTGTTCAAAGCATCC
Organism: Malacoraja senta; assembly: GCA_038087875.1. Taxonomy (NCBI): domain Eukaryota; kingdom Metazoa; phylum Chordata; class Chondrichthyes; order Rajiformes; family Rajidae; genus Malacoraja; species Malacoraja senta. The sequence goes on from CM075985.1 coordinate 4,423,302, forward strand.
GAATACACAACAATTGGCGACGAGGATAAAAGAACGAAGATAAGAACAAGGCCAGCAAGAAGAATCGAAAACAAAAGTTAAAAATAGAAGTAGTATTTGGAAACAAGTGGAACAGCACCAAGCCAAATGGGTTTGAATTGGCACCAAAAAGAAGAAAGGTAGGAACGGGAAGCAATAGCTCAGGGAAGAGCTAGGAAATCAAGCAGGGGCAGTAAGGGTCACCAAGCACGGTGTCAGCTTACCTGGAATGTATCCAGGGCTGTGCAGCCCACAGCCAAGCCCAAGCAGCAGCCACAGACGTCGGGTGGGGGCCTAGTACCGTGAAGGCCACGGACAGGTCCAGAAAAGCCACCGACAAGAGGCTGAGTCTTCAGCCCAACTGGGAACAGTCAACCCGGTGGGGAGAGAAAGCAGAGAAAGCCCGGTCGGGAGCAGAATCAGCCCGACCGTGAACAGAGAAGCGGAGATAAGCCGAGTTCCGCCCGGGGCTTTAAAAAAGAGCACCGGAAGCGAGGAAAAGACGGAAGTTGACTTGCGGCTAAAAACTTGAACAGTATAATCTAAGAGACTGTCCTAAAAACTGCCGCGATCGCCAGCGAAGGCATGCAGGACTGATTATCTACAGCACCCGATTGGCAGCCAGTTTTTCACCTGCTAAAAGACTAAACTGTTAAATACCTTAAGACCTACAACATCCAAATGCCTTCAAAGTAATGGCTGAAGCAATGAATCAAGTGAAACTGTCAATTAATTGCTGAATCTGCCAAAATAAAAGGAGAAAAAAATGGATAAGAAGTGGTTTGGTCATTGAGTGAAATCCAGTTGATCATTTCGGGGTGGATGAATCAGATCCCTTTCAAGCGTGGAATCTGCACAAAAACATTAGAAGACTTGACAGTACAGGAAGCATTGACGTAATCTTTACGTCAACATGGTTCTTGAGCTACAGTACACACATGGTTCTTGAGCTAAAGCACACTTGAGACTGAGAAGCGATGGAGCAGCGATATAGAGTGGCTGCCTTACGGCCCCAGAGACCCAGGTTTGATTCTGCCTACAGGTGCAGCCCGAACGGAGCTTGTACGTTCTCCCCGTGACCTGCATGGGTTTTCTCCGGGTGCTCCGGTTTCCTCCCACACTCCAAAGACGTGCAGGTTTGTAGGTTAATTGGTTTCGTTCGGAATTGTAAATGGTCACTATTATGTGTGGGGATAGTGCTAGTGTCCGGGGATCGCTGGTCGGTGTGGACTCGGTGGGCCGAAGGGCCTGTTTCTCCAAATTGAAAAGCATCACGAAAGCCCAGCTGACCAAGATGCCCAATATTCACAGCAACATCTGCCCCAACATCTGGACCAATCACATCAGGGCCGGCCTTAAGAGGTGCGGGGCCCAATTGGGAAATGTTTTCGTAGAAATATAAATAAATAATTATAAATTAGTCACGTGTCGTGAGTAACATGACAATTCGGGGGAGAGTTCCTTTCACAGCGTGTGGAGAGTCTAGCCAGGGTTAATGTTGCGAGGAGGGAAGGAGCGTTGAGAAGGAGAGGGTCGAGTTCATGCCAGTAACACTCACTCACCGCTGCCGCGGCGCTCCGGGCGCGGAACCACCGCATTGTGGCCGGGGAGAGAAGCAGCTCGCGTGGCTACGAGCGGCCTCCATCACCGGACAGCGCAACCGACTGCCATCTCAGCGCCTTCTGCCGTCCCACTCACCTCTGGCAATGCTCTCCGTCTGAACAGTGAGGGGACCAGCTCAAGAGCAAAGATCATAGAGCGGAGTGGGTCAGCGGGTGATGGATAACATCACAGCGGGCGGTGGATCTTACTCCTGTGTCAGCGCGAACAAGGGATCAATTGAGGTTACTTGCACTGACATATGGAGTAAGCTCCACCGCCCGCTGTCCTGTTATTCATCGCCCGCTGACCCGCTCTTGAGCTGGATGATCCCCGGCCGACCCCCTCCTTCTCAACCCTCCTGCCCTCCCCACTACTTTACCTCTGGACAGACTACCCACACGCTCTGAAATGAACTCTCTCCCCCCTCCCACCAGCAGCGCTGTCCTTTTTCAGCCGCTTCCCACTTTACAGCCGCTTCCCATCAGCTGCTAGCAATGAGGGATAGACTTGGCTATACCTCAGTACAGCAACATCGTTCTTGATGTTGCTGGACTGAGGGATAACGAAGTCTATATTTCTTGGCTAACAACCTAACCTTCGGCCTCCAAGATGCAGGTACATTTTCTAGCAATGTTACAAAATTTTGAGATTTTAAAAATCAAGTCTGCATGCAATTTTATCTAACTGAAATTGAAGATAGACAAAAGCTGGAGTAGCAGCACAGCGACTCTGGAGAGAAGACCCTTCTTCAGACTGAACTGAACTCTCATCAGTGAGAGTACTTGTGATTGTCTAAAGAAGGATCTCGACCAGAACCGCAACCCTCTCCCCAGAGCCCCAGCCCGTCCCGCTGAGCCACCACAGACAGGGAGTTGAAGGTAGACACAGGGGGGTCCACCTTCAACTTCAGAGCCAAACAAAAAACACAGAGTACTGGAGGAACTCAGCGGGCAAGGCAGCACCCGCGGAGGGAACATATCACTTATCAGGAGCCGCCACGGGCCAGGACTCCCCCCCCCTCCCCCAACAGAAAGGAACCGCAGATGCAGCCATCACCGCAAAACGTTTAAGAAGGAACTGTAGATGCTGGAAAATCGAAGGTAGACAAAAATTCTGGAGAAACTCAACGGGTGTGAAGCCCAGTCCCACTGTCCGAGTTCACCCAAGAGCTCTCCCGAGTTAAAAAAAAATCAAAACTCGTGGTAAACACGTAGAATGAACGTAGCGGGTACGTCGGAGCTCGGGACGTTTCAATAGACAATAAACAATAGGTTCAGGAGCAGGCCATTTGGCCCTTCGAGCCAGCACCGCCATTCAATGTGATCATGGCTGATCATCCACAATCAGTACCCGTGTCCTGCCTTCTCCCCATATCCCCTGACTCAGCTATTTTTATGAGCCCTATCTAGCTCTCTCTTGAAAGCATCCAGAGAACCTGCCTCCACCTGAGGCAGAGAATTCCAGAGACTCACCACTCTCTGTGAGAAAAAGTGTTTCCTCGTCTCCGTTCTAAATGGCTTACCCCTTATTCTTAAACTGTGGCCCCTGGTTCTGGACTCCCCCAACATCGGGAACATGTTTCCTGCCTCTAGCGTGTCCAAGCCCTTAACAAATCTTATATGTTTCAATGAGATGCCCTCTCATCCTTCTAAACTCCAGAGTGTACAAGCCCAGCTGCTCCATTCTCTCAGCATATGACAGTTCCGCCATCTACGCTGCACTCCCTCAATAGCAAGAATGTCCTTCCTCAAATTAGGGGACCAAAACTGCACACAATACTCCAGGTGCGGTCTCACTAGAACTCTGTACAACTGCAGAAGGACCTCTTTGCTCCTATATTCTATTCCTCTTGTTATAAAGGCCAACATGCCATTTCTTAGCGCTAACGGCAGGTACTCGGGAAACGTGGTAACTCGTGAAGATTTTTCAACATGTTGAAAAATGTCCACATGTAAAATATACTCAGGATGTAAAAATGTGATACTTTTTAACACGTAGTCATACCGTAGTAGCTCGTGAGTTTACCGTAGTAGGACCTTGTGTCCTATATCACTACTGCATGTTCATGATGGAAATAAGAATACTCTGTATATTCATTACCTTTGAATTGTAGTTTTATGTAATCCTCCCATAATTTCTGAGTTCCATTTCACAATATCTATAGACATACAGAATGTTGCAAGGTAATATCTTGCCCAAACTCAGTTGTATCTTTCTATCAATAAATATCACAAAATATGCCATTGTTTCAGCCACATTATGACAAAATATAGAATGTAGGTTATTTGTTATCAGTCACCCCATCCCAGAAACAACAGTCCTTAAAGAACATTTGTTGTACTAATTTACGAGCATGTACCATAGGTTGATCCATATCCAACAAAATGTTGTGATAATTGCATAAAATGTATTATTGTCTAAGAAGTTTGGTGTGGAATGATAATCCATCTCAGTACTCATTTAGGCAAGTCCCAAGCTATAGATACTTTTCCCCCACCCCCAATCCCCTTCGCCCGATCTTCATTGAACCTACAATTTGACTAATCTTTTACTCAGCTGCTGTAACGTTTGCTTCCTATCAAAATCTCTGTGTAGCATCTCTGTCCCTATCTTCCAATTCCCACTTTGAAATAATATACAACTTTCGACAAAAAATTCGCAGCAGGATCGCTATATAAATGCAAATATATGGTATTTTATCCTAGCATTCCCCCCCCCCCCCCCCCCTTACCACCACACAAGAAGCGTAACTTGAAGCGTTTACATTTGGAGAAGTTCGATACGGACCAGGAATGAAAATTAATAGCTATGAATCGATTAACAGCGAGCTACGAGGTTAGATTGAAACACCTGTCAGAGGGCTAAGAAACAATCCTGAGTTGACGGCGTATTGTTTTAAGTGAGCATTTTGCAGCGAACTCACCTTATATTCTGGCAAAATATTCTTTCCACGGAAATCTCCTATTTCACTTTGAAATTATATTCATTTATAACCGTTTGTAACATCAGTAACCATCTTAATGTTTGTGCGTTTAGTACCGGGTATGCTTGAAACTATTTATTGTAATGTACTGTATCTTTAAAAAAAACACATCAACCAGGTGTGAAAATTACACTGAATCAAACGATGATTGAAAATGCGTGGGAATCGACTAATCGCGATCCTGCTGCGAAATGTTTAAGTCGAAAACTGTATTTTATTTCAAAGTGGGAATTTGAAGATAGGGACAGAGATGCTACACAGAGATTTTAAGCTCTTGGGTGAACTCGCACAGTGGGACAGGGCTTGAGGCAGCATCAATGGAGCGAAGGAAATAGCCGGGTCTGAAGAAGGGTTTCGACCCGAAACGTTGCATATTTCCTTCGCTCCATAGATGCTGCCTCACCCGCTAAGCTTCTCCAGCATTTTTGTATACCGCAAAACGTAAATGATTCCGGGAATGCCGAGAGAGCTAGAGAGAGAGGTGGGGAACAGGAGAGAGAGAACACGCGGGAGAGAGAGGGAGGGAGAGAGCGAAAGACGGAGAGACACAACGTGTGTCGGTAGGTAAATTGAATGACTAACCTGCACACCAAGAATCTTACCAAGAAGTTCTCACTCATGATGGTGAGTTTTAAGAAATTCTCAATGTGTCATTAATGCATCAATCTACATTCCTCAGTAAAATGTAATTATGTTTTGAAGAAGTGTTAATGACGCCGCGTGAATTGTATTCAAAGGAACGCAACGTCATTAATACTTCTTCTAAAACACAATTACACATTTACTGAGGAATGTGGATCGATGCATTGATGACGCATTGGATAATTACTTGTTAACTACTGGCTGTTAAAACTACTGGCTGTTAACACATGTTCTAAAGTGGTTAACTCATCGTTTGTGCCTGATGGCCGCACAGCGCTTGTATTCCATGTACAAAACCATGTACGTTTTGTAAAAAAAATCCGTATGGCGAATGTTTAAAAAAAAATCTTTATTTAACAAAGCGAATTTGTATTTCCATATGAAATACGGAAAATTAACGCGGGGCCCTCCTTGGGCGCCGGGCCCAATTTGGAAAAATCGGTCCAATCGGCCTAGGGCCGGCCCTGAATCACATTGCAGATGTTTGTTGTCTACGTTAGGGCCAATGAGCACAGAATGCTTACTTTTGTCTGCTGATTAAACCTTGCCATCAAATGGCCGACTGCAAATAGCTCTCAGTTCAGCTCGCTATTTTCAGTTTCAAAAGTACATCTACAGTGTTGATAATATCGCTTTCACTTTTGTCACTGTGGTTTAAAGAGATCACAAACAGAAAGACTGTGACACACTTACTCGGTATTTATTCTCTCAAAAGAGATTGAGCAATGTAAATCCAGCTGTTTTACAGATAATTGTACCAGCTGTTGTGATCCTTGGCCACAGAGATCGGCACGATCCAGTTGTTTGCTGTGCAACGTGTACAAATACAATGGGGAATTTGGCTAAGAATGGCCAAGGCGCAAAGTGCTCGAGTAAAGGGCCTGTCCCACGGGCATGCGACTCCATGCGGCAAGCGCGACCTAACCGCAAGCGGGGGCCGCGCGGAGGTCGAGTGATCCCCGTACAGGGCCGGTCCCACCAGCATACGGCTGCATGCGGCAAGCTATACCAAATCATAAGCGGGGGCCGCGCGGAGGTCGAGTGACGTCAAGACGGTGCGTACGGCGGCGAGGCGGTGCGCACGGCCGTTGAGGCGGTGCGCATGGCCTCGATGCGGCTGCGTCCGGCGTCTAGGTGGTGCGCACGGCCTCGAGGCGGCTGCGGGGTGGCATGCCCGTCTGTCAGTTTTTCAGAGCCCTGCGCGATGTCGGGACCAGCTCCGCACAACTCCATGCGGCTCCCGCGATCGAAGTGGGACCGGCCCCGCGACCTCCGCGCGGCCCCCGCTTGCGGTTAGGTCGCGCTTGCCGCATAGAGTCGCATGCCCGTGGGACAGGCCCTTAACTCAGTTGGTCACGCAGCATCTCTGGAGGACATGGATAGGTGATGTTTTGGGTCAAGACCCTTCTTCAGCCTTTAAACTTTAGACTTTAGAAAGCCGGTGCGGAATCCGGCCCTTCAGCCCACTGAGTCCGCATTGACCGGCAATCACCAGAGATAGACACAAAGTGCTGGAGTAACTCAGCTGGTCAGGCAGCATCTCTGAAGAGCATGGAGAGGTGACGTTTCGGATCGAGACCCATCTTTAGCCTTTAGACGCTAGACGTTAGAGATACAGCGCTGAAACAGGCCCTTCGGCCCACCGAATCTACGCCGACCAGCAATCACCCTGTACACCAGCAATCACCCTGTACACTAGCACCATCCTACACACTGGGGACAAGTTAAACTTTACAGAAGCCAATTAACCTACAAACCTGTATGTCTGGAGTGTGGGAGGAAACCGGAGCACCTGGAGAAAACCCACAAGGTCACAGGGAGAATGTACAGACAGCACCCGTAGTCGGGATCGAACCCAGGTGCTGTCTGTACGGAGTTTATAAGTTAAAGTCCCCTGACATAAAAAAGGAATATAGCAGTCTTTATGACAGTCCAAAGGAGATATGAATGTTGTAATACTGAAGGCAGCATAGGAGATTCATCAGGCTACTTCCTGGGATGACAGGTTTGTCTGGTCAAGAAAAGCCAGACATTTTGGGTTTATATAACTTGGAGTTCGGGCAAATGAGGGGTGACCTTATTTAAACATAACAGGGCTTCATATGGTTGTTGTCATGATATTACCACGTGGGAGAAACTTGAATGTGGATATTCCTACAAAATGAGAGTCCGGTCATTGAAAATTGAGGTGCATAGTAATTTCGTCTCTCAAAGGGTGGTGATCTCTGGAGATCGCTGTCCACAAGGGCAGTGGAGGCAAAATCATTGGATGTGTTTATGTTGGAGGTGGAGAGATAGTGAAAGATGTTGGTATTGAGGACTCTGTGGAACTGACAGAGAAGGAAAGTGGAGGCCTGTGTGGATCTGTCATGATCGTATTGAACGGCAGGGCAGGCTTGAGAGGCTGAGTGGCCTGCTCCTGTTTTCTTGTCGAAACAAAGAACTGCAGATGCTGGTTTACACAAAAGGACACAAAGTGCTGGAGTAATTCAGTGGGCCGGGCAGCATCTTCATCAGTTCATGAGCTCATAAGTTCTAGGAGCAGAATTGGGCCATTCAGCCCGTCAAGTCTACTCTGCCATTCAATCATGGCTGATCTACCTTTCCCTCTCAACCCCATTCACCTGCCTTTGCCCCATAACTCCTGACCCCCGTACTAATCAAGAATCCATCTCTGGAGAACATGGATAGGTGACATTTCGGGTCGGGACCCCTCTTCAGATTGCTGAAAGGACCCGACCCAAAAAGTTACCTATCCAAGTTCTCCAGAGATGCTGCCTGACTCCAACACTTTGTGTCCTATTTTCTTGTGTAACTAAACATTAAACTAACATTCATTTGAGGCCAATATTGTTTCAAATGAAAGTCACTTTGTTGCATTGCTTTCCCAGTGAGGATTTAGTGTTGTCACCGTAGGCAGGCATCACTGGTTTCCCGGTTTCTGATGAGAGTCTTTTGTGCTGGTCTCTATTGAGTAGACAAGACAGGATCAGCCCATGTACTGAGGCCAATGACTGATTAAGATGCAAGAACTGTGAGTCAGATGAAAGGAAATGCAATTGGTGACTCAATGGCCAAAACAAAACACTGTGGGAGCTGGCAATCTCCAGTGTTATCAGTCAATGCTGGGAAACTTCGTTTGGTTTAGTTTGGAGATACAGCGCAGAAACAGGCCCTCCGGCCCACCCAGTCCGCGTCAACAAGCGATCCCCGCACACCAACGCGATCCTACACACACTGGGGACAATTTATAATTTTACCAAACCAAGGAACCTACAAACCTGGACGTCTTTAGAGTGTGGGAGGAAACCGGAGATCCCGGAGAAAACCCCACGTGGGTCACAGGGAGAAAGTACAAACTCCGTACAGACAGCACCTGCGGTCAGGATCGAACCCGGGTCTCTGGCGCTGTGAGGGAGCAACTCTACCGCTGCTCCACCGTGCTGCCCTGATGCTCAGCCACATGAGTGTTTGTGGGGTTCTAATGCTGGCCTAAGCTCTTCCGCCATTGCTCATCATCTCCCCTTTGCCCCCAAAGTCTCTTAGAGTCATAGAATCATACGGCACGGGAACAGGCCCTTCAACTCAACTCATGCACGCCTATCAAGATGTCCCATCAAAGCCAGACCCATTTGCCTGCATTTTGCCCCTATCCCTTAAAACTGCCATCCATGTGCCTGACCAAGTCACTTAAATGCTGTTGTCAACTGCCTCCTCTGGCTGCTCGTTCCATACACCCACCACCCTCTCTGTGGAAAAGTTGTCCCTCAAATTAATGTTAAATATTTCCCCTCTCACCTTAAACCCACGTCCTCTGGTTCTTGATTCCCCTACAACCCGAAACATCGCCTATCCATGTTCTCCAGAGATGCTGCCTGATCCGCTGAGTTACTCTAGCACTTTGTGCCTTGATTAATTGCATATTCCTACTTCAACCTTCAAGTATATTCATTAGGTCGTACCAGAATTTCTGGGCCAATGCTTTCTGAAAGTTTCATGTAAATCTAATTTGGGACTGAGCACTCACTAAAAGAAAATGGGTATATCAGCCATGATCAAATTGAATGGCGGTGCTGGCTCGAAGTGCCGAAGGGCCCGAAGGGCCAAATGGCCAACTCCTGCACCTATTGTCTATTGTGTATTGTCTACAGGGCAGGAACATGCCCTTCGGCCCACTCAGTCCGCGTCAATCAGTGATCACCCCGTAAACGAGCGCTATCCTGCACACTAGGGATAATTTTGTGATTTTTGTTTTACCAAAGCCATTTAACCTACAAACCTGGACGTCTTTGGCGCATTGGAGGAAGCCGGAGCAAATCCACGTGGTCACAGGGAGAATATACAAACTCCGTACGGACAGCACCCGTAGTCAGGATCGAACCCAGGTCTCTGGTGCGGTAAGGCAGCAACTCTACCACTGTGCCACTTTGCCACCCAGCGAAACTAAAACAGGTGCATGCAGAGTCTCTTGCCCAGAGAAAGTGAATCGAGGACGGGAGGACATAGGTTTAAAGTGAAGGGGAAAAGATTTAATAGGAATCTGAGGGGTAACTTTTTCCACAAAAAGGGTGATGGGTGTATGGAACGAGCTGCCAGAGGAGGTAGTTGAGGCAGGGACTATCACAACGTTTAAGCAACAGTTCGACAGGTACATGGATAGGACAGGTTTGGAGGAATATGGACCAAATGCTGGCAGGTGGGACTAGTGTAGCTGGGATATGTTGGCCGGTATGGGCAAGTTGGGCTGAAGGGCCTGTTTCTACACCGTATCACTCTATGACTCGATGGGGTGAACTCAATGCTACACATTACTTGCATTATTTGAATCAAGTTTATATCCGACGAAGATAGATCAGACCATTTCTTTACCCCCACAATAGGGTGGTGCTCAAATGAGTTGTTCAACAGCTTTCAATGAGTTGACATAAGAGGAGCTCCTTGGAATGGGCGTGTTGAAGACATTGAGCAGTAATAGTTGTAGTGAAATAGCTGTTCAGCGCATTTACTTTAATATTCTCCTGACTGCCTAATCCTGAATTGCATGTGTGTGAATGGATGTGTGTAATAGCATGCATAAAAATGAATGAATGAAGGCAAAGCTTTTGAGATTGAACGATTGTGTGTGGGTGAGTTGCAGTAAGCACGAGTTGTGTAGGTGTACGTGAATGCTGGAAAGAAAATTAGCTTTGGTTGCTTTGGATGCTCATGAGATAATGTGTGCACAAATGTGAAGACAGGGAGTCCGTGTGGGTAATGCAGGAAGGTGGTGGGCCAGCAGTACCAGGTGGACATAAACATGACAGGATGCCAGCTGGAGGAGGCTATGTTGGAAACAGATAAGCCAGCGTGCTGAGATGAGTGTTGGGCAGAGCAAGATCACAAACAGCAGGGAATCAGTCAAAGCCCTGTCGTCCCCCCATGTCTAGCTAAAGAGTCAGAGCCATATTGCACGGAAACAGGCCCTTCGGCCCAACTTGCCTATGCCGCAAGTTCCACACTAGTCCCAACTACCCGCATTTGGCCCATATCCCTCTAAGCCTGTCTTAGCCATGTATTTGTCCAAATGTCTCTTAACTGTTGTTATGGTACCTGCCTCAACTATCTCTTCCGGCAGGTGGTTTAATGGAAAGGGGGTGAACAAGTAAAGTGAAGGAGATGCCAGGGTCTTTCAGGTTAAATAGCCTCTGCAAATTGCACCTGGTATGTGGGGAGTGGATGCAGAAGTGGAATAACATAAAACTAATGTGAATGGGTAGCGATGGGTTACGTGGACTTGGGGCCAAAGGGAGCTTCAATGCTCATTCAATCAATCAAATCAAAAATCAATCGATCGACCAATTGACCAACCGTCCGAATGACCGACCGACCGACTGATCAATCGATCGATCGATCAATCGATCAATCGATCAATCGATCGATCGATCAACAAATCAATCAATCGATCGATCAACTATCAATCAATCGATCAACAAATCAATCAATCAATCAATCGATCAACAAATCAATCAATCGATCGATCAACAAATCAATCAATCAATCAATCAATCAACCAATCAGTCAGTCAATAAATCAATTAATCAATTAATCAAGCTGCTGTCCAGCTACTGATTACTGAAAAAAAGGTTGAAGTCTTCACATTTATAATCGGTCAGAGGTTCTGGACAATCATTGAGTTGTATCACACAGAACTGAAGTTTGAAGTGAATAATAAGATGAAGATGAACATCCTGATGATCTTGTCGAGTTAGCAATTTAGTTTAGTTTACAGTGCAGAAACTGGCCCTTCGGCCCACCGAGTCCGCACTGACCAGTGATCCCCGCACATTAACACTACCCAACACACCAGGGACAATTTACATTTATACCAAGCCAATTAATTTACAAACCTGTATGCCTTTGGAGTGTGGGAGGAAACCGAAGATCTCGGAGAAAACCCACTCGGTCACGGCGGGGACGTACAAACTCTGTACAGACAGCACTCTTAGTCAGGATCGAACCCGGATCTCCGGCGCTGTAAGGCAGCAACTCTACCGCTGTGCCACCGTGCCGCAAAGTTAGCAGTTGTCCTTTGCTGTTAGTAGATAGTCTGAGGCCAGCGGGTTGCCTCAGCAACAGCTTTGGGATGAGATTGGTTGTCTTGGAGACAGCAAATCCATTGGACTCCAATCTGGTGAAACCTGAAGATTAAAATAGTATTTTCTAGAGCTATTATCATCTCAAATGAGGCCAAGCAAAAAAAACAGTGCATTTAAGAGACTGTTAGATACGTACATGGATATGCATGGAATGGAGGCATCTGGATCATGTGCAGGCAGATGAGTTTCTTTTTTTTTTGTGTTAGTTTATTTTTGTTTATTTCGCGTGGACGTGAAAAGCTTGTGTTGCGTGCTAACCAGTCAGCGGGAAGACAAGACATGATTACAATTGAGCCATCCACAGTGTAGAGTCAAGGGTCAAGAATGTTTTATTGTCATATGTCCCGGACGGGACAATGAAATTCTTACTTGCTGCAGCACAACAGAATATGTGAATATGTAAACATTGTATATAACAGGGGAAAAAAGAAAAAGTTCAATAAATAACAAATACTAGACTGAGTGGGACCCGTTGGGTCCCAGCATTAAACGGGAGGGCTGGTCCCCCAACACAATATTCCACCTCCCCACCAATTCAAATACTGGTGGCCAGTGGGGGGGGGGGGGCTTTCTGGAGGGCTAGTATGGGTGTTGTGGGCTGAAGGGACTGCTTTCCAGAGAGCTAGTATGGACATTGTGGGCCGAATGGATTCTTGGGCTGGCAGCTCAGTCACTCAAGGCTGTTGTGCTGGCAGCTCACTCACTCACGGCTGGTGGGCTGGCAGTTGACTCACGGCTATTCCTTGAAATTCCATTTCAAGCAGGGTGCAAGGCCACCAAATACAAGTGCACTTTCTTACCACTTCAAGCAGGGTGCAAGGCCACCAAATTCAAGTGCAGTTTCATACCATTTCAAGCAGGGTGAAAGGCCACTAAAGACAGCAAGTCGTGACCTCTCCCTCCTCCATCTTGCAGAGACTGAGCCACGCCCACACTTCTGGGTTTCATAGTCCCTCCCCCCTCCCACCAGAAGGGGCGTGACCTTCATGGCATGATTGACAGGAGAGAGAATCTCAACATTTTTAAAACACTAATAACTCTTTTATTTTTCATCGATGGGAAAAATTCTCTTGTCCTGCGCAGCGGCAGGGGACTCTGAGTAAGATGGCCAAAAATCACAGCCGTAAGTGGCAGCGTTTTTTCTAAATTCAATATACAGAACAACAGAAAGTGGTCAAGATCAGACTTTTAGTAATATAAGATAGTGCACATAACAAATAATAATATAGTCTTTTGCAGTTCAGAGCTCAGTGCTTATTCGTTGTGTTTAATAGCCTGATGGCTGTGGGGAAGTAGCTGTTCCTGAACCTGGACATTACAGTCTTCAGGCTCCTGTACCTTCTTCCTGATGGCAGTGGTGAGATGAGTGTGTGGCCAGGATGGTGTGGGTCCTTGATGATTTTGGCTGCCTTTTTGAGGCAGCGACTGCGATAGATCCCTTCGACAGTGGGTAGGTCAAAGCCGATGATGAACTGGGCAGTGGTCACAACTTTTTGTAGTCTTTTTGCTCCTGGAGGTTCAAGTTGCCGAACCAGGCCACGATGCAACCAATCAGAATGCTCTCTAACGTGCACCTGTAGAAGTTTAGGAGAACCGTTTAGTTTAGGAGTACAGATACATGATAAGGGCATAACCATTCCAGATGACTGGAAAATTGCCAATATTACCCCGCTGCACAAGAAGGGAGAAAAGCAGAACAGTGGGAACTCTAGGCTGGTTAGTCTGGCTTCGGTGGTTGGTAAGATTTTAGAATCCCTTATAATAGATGAGGTGACTGAGTGCTTAGAGGTTCATGATAAAATAAGCTGAAGTCTGCATGGCTTTGTGAAGGGGAGTTCTTGCCTGACAAATTTGCTGAAATTCTATGAAGAAGTAAATAGCAGGACAGACAAAGGAGAGGCAGTAGATGTTGTTTACCTAGATTTTCAGAAAGCATTTGATAAGGTGACACATGGGGGGCTGCTAAGGAAGATGAGAGCCCATGGTATCCCGGGGTAGATACAGGCATGGAGAGCAGGTTGGCTGGATGGCAGAAGGCAAAGGGTGGCAATAAAGGGGGCTTTTTCTGGTTGGATGCCAGTGACTAGCGGAGTTCCGCAGGGGTCGGTGGTGGAGCCGCTACTCTTCACGTTGAATATTAATGATTTGGACGAGGGGATTGAAGACTTTGTGGCCAGGTTTGCGGATGATATGAAAATAGGTGTAGAGGCAGATAGTGTAGAGAAAGCAGGGACTCTGCAGAAGGACTTGGACAGGTTGGGAGAGTGGGCAGAGAAGATGCAGATGGAATATAGTGTAGCAAAGTGTAGAGTCATGCATTTTGATAGTAGGAATAAAAGCGTAGATTATTTTCTAAATGGGGAAAGAATCCAGAAATCGGATGTGCAAAGGGACTTGGGAGTGTTGGTGCAGGATTCCCAAAAAGTTAATCGGCAAGTCGAAACGGTGGTAAAGAAAGCAAACGCAATGCTAGCGTTTATTTCAAGAGGGCTTGTATACAAAAACAAGGATTAATGCTGAGGCTCTATAAGGCGCTAGAATATAAGCATTTGGAATATTGTGAGCAATTTTGGGCCCCATATCTGAGGAAGGATGTGCTGGCTCTGGAGAGGGTCCAGAGGAGGTTTACAAGAATGATCCCAGGAATGAGTAGGTTAACCTATGATGAGCGTTTGTCGACACTGGGCCTGTACTCGCTGGAGTTTAGAAGAATGAGAGGGGACCACATTGAAACATACAGAATAGTGAAAGGCTTGGATCGAGTGGATGTGGAGTGGATGTTTCCACGAGTGTGAGAGTCTCAGACTAGAGGTCACAGCCTCAGAATGAAAGGACGTTCTTTTAGGAAGGAGATGAGGAGGAATTTCTTTAGTCAGAGGATGGTGAATCTGTGGAATTCTTTGCCACAGAAAGCTGTGGAGGCCAAGTTAGTGGATATATTTAAGGCTGAGAAAGATGATTTGTACACCTGTCAGAGGTTATGGGGAGAAGGCAGGAGAATGGGGTTAGGAGGGAGAGATAAATCAGCTATGATTGAATGGTGAGTACACTTGATGGGCTGAATGGCCTAATTCTGCTCCTATCACCTATGATCTTATGATAACGTTTAGTGCAAGGTAAAGTCCGATAACATCTCTCATTCCTTCTACCTGTCCCTTGGAGTTACTCCAGCAATTTGTGTCTAAAGTCCGAGGGTCTCCAATGAGGTAGATACTAGCTCAGAACTGCCCTCTGGTTGTTGGCAGATGGTTCAGTTGCCTTATAGGATGTCTGATCTTGGCAATATGTTCGGCACAGACAATGTGGGCCGAAGGACCTGTTCCTGTGCAGTACTGTTTTATGTTCTATGCTCCATGTATTCACTGCAAGTAAAATGTGTTGAAAGGAACTGCCAATGCTGGTATTTACCGAAGATAGACACAAAGCGCTGGAGTAACTCAGCGGGCCAGGCTGCATCTCTGGAGAAAAAGGATGGGTGACGTTTTGGGTTGGGACCCTTCTTCAGACTCAAGAAGGGTCTGAAGAAGAGTCCAAATCCAAAACCTCACCCATCCTTTTTCTCCAGAGACGCTGCCTGACTCGCTGAGTTACTCCAGCGCTTTGCGTCTATCTTCACCGCAGGTAATGTGGGGTGCATCTTGCAGAGTAATACAATCTCTTGGCAAACCTAGAAATACAAGAACCATTTGTTGTTATTTGAAGTTACATAGTCACTGGAGACTGAACCTGTCACCTGTTGGGTCGCTCAGCGGCCTAACATCGTGGAGCTGGAGGCCTTGCTCGGGACTGACTTTGAGCCTCACCGCGGGGCGTGGAATCACTATCGGAGCTGATCCCTTGCCTGGGATCGACGCTCCAACTGCGGGCTGCGGACTTCAACATCAAGGAGCGTGCAGTCTTGGGTTGAGACCAACGTCGGGAAGCTCCAAAAGCCGCACGACGCTCGACTAGCCCCGACCCGGGGTAGATCGCCCGGCGCAGGAGAGCTGAGATTCCCCCCCGATGCAGGAGCTTGATCGCCCCGACGAGGAGGCCCGCCGCCGGCTACGGGAGTAGGATCGTCCCGTCAACGGAAGGTTAGAGGCCCCCGACAGCTGGAGGACAAAGAAGGGAAGTGATTGAACTTTTTTTTCGCCTTCCATCACAGTGAGGAATGTGGAGGAGTCACTGTGGTGGATTTTAAGTTAAAATGTATTTTGTGTGTTCTGTTGCTTTTTATTGGTATGACTGTATGGCAACTGAAATTCCTCGTATGTTACAAAACATACTTGGCTAGTAAAGTAAGCTTATGATTATTATGATAAAATGCAGGAGGAACTCTGCGGGACAGGCAGCATCTCTGGGTGACGTTTCGGGTCAAGACACTTCTTCAGACTTCGTCACATCAACCTTCAGCATCTGAACAGCATGGGGATTGGGTTTTGGTTACTGCTTCTGAATCTATCTGTGGAGGAGGCAGAGGATGTGGTTGTACGATGCTTCGTGATTCAGTGGCCAACACCAAAGCATTTCCTGAAGCGAAAACATACAGTGGAGGTTGACCTGCATTGCATTTGCATCTTGAGTCAAAAACTGGGGTTCTCAAGATACCAGATCAAATACTGCAGAAAGGGCAAGACCTTACTCCAACCTGTTACTGGTTCCGTAGTAACCACATTGAAGAGTAACAAGTTGACATTGTGTTGGCAGTGTCTTCAACATTTACTCCTGCAAACTCACCTTGCTGGCAAGTTACCAAGGATAGATGCAGAGGAGTAAAGGAACTAAAGGGGCTGTCCCACTTGGGTGACCTAATAGGCGAGTTTAGAAGAGTTTTAAAAAATGACATGTTGAAGACCTCCTTCGACCGTGTTGAAGACTAGCTTCGACTAACTACAACTAACTTCGGAAAAATTGGACACCGAATAGTGGAGAGTGAAGACAACCTCCTTCGATCTCCTTCGACCTCCCTTCGACTATGATGAAGACTATCTACGACTACCTTCGACTACCCTCGATTACCTACGACTAACAAGCCGACCTACTACGACCTACTACGACTAAACCACCAAGTAAAAAAGTATCGTTTTTTTCCATGGCAACGTTTTTTTACTCGTGGGCATTTTTCAACATATTGAAATAAACACCGCGACCTAGCTGAGGCCTCAAGTACGTGGAGACCACTCTCGAGCATGAAGGAGAGTTACGAAGACCTCCTACGACCTCGTGTCGACCATGCTGCGAGTATGAGTCGAGGGCAAACTCGCCAGAACTCGCAGATTAGGTCGCCCAAGTGGGACAGGCCCTTAAGGAGTAAACTAAAAAAGGAAATCAGAAGGGCAAAAAGGGGCCAAGAGATAGCTCTGGTGGGTAGCATTAAGAACAATCCCAAAAGATTTTATCAATACATAAGGGGGAAAAGGGTAAGTAGAGAGGGAGTGGAACCTCCCAGGAATTCGCCGGCAATCACAGGAGCTCTAACACCCTTTAGACTTTAGAATTTAGAGATACATCATGGAAACTGGCCCTTCGGTCCACCGAGTCCACGCTGACCAGCGATCACCCCGTACACTAGCTCTTTCGTACACTCTATCAACAATTTACAACTTTTATCAAAGCCAATTAACCTACAAAACCTGTACGTCTTTGGAAACCGGAGCACCAGAGATAGCCCATGCGGTCACGGGGAGAATGTACAAACTCAGTGCAGAGAGCACCCGTGGTCAGGATCGAACTCAGGTCTTTGGCGCTGTAAAGGTCCTGTCCCACTTTCCCGAGTTACTCACAAACTCTCCCGAGTTTTCCCCTTGATTCGAACTCGGGGAATGTCGGGGAATGTCGAGCTCGTAGGAGACCGTAGGAGTCCGTAGATATTTCGTGGCGGCTGGTAATGCCAACCGTAGGAACTAGGGGCATCAGGTAAGTCGGGACGTTTTTTCAACATGTTGAAAAAATGTCCGCGAGTTAAAAGAATAGCCGTCGAGTACCTACGAATGGCTATTACTGTCATTCCCCGAGTTTGAATCAAGGGGAAAACTCGGGGAGAGTTCGTGAGTAACTCGGGAAAGTGGGACAGGGGCTTAACGCAGTAACTCTACCGCTGCGCCACTGTGCCAGCCCATCCCTACACCTCCTCTCGCACGTCCATCCAGCAACTCCAACAGCCGTTCCAGGTGAGACAGAGGTTCACTTGTTGCCATCGGTGATCCTGGTGTGGCTCACAATACATCAGTGGGAGCAAGTGTGGGCGAGGCGACCGGATGGACAAACACTTGTGCTCTCTCTCTCTCTCTGCCGAGGCCTGCTCCAGCTTCTGGGTTGCTAACTCCTCCACATTCCCATACAGATCTTGCTGCTCTTGGCTTCCTCCATTGCCGGAGTGAGACCACACCTCAAATTCCGCTTGGGCACCATATAACCAACCCATTGGTATGAACATTGAAATTTCCAATTTCAAATAATGTCACCTTCTTTTCTTTCACCTGCCCTCCATCCTCCCACCCATCTTTACCAGTGCATACACATTTCTCCTCCCATCTCCCACCACCCTAGTCACCCTGCTCCTCTCCCCTCCCCTGTATGTTCATTTGCTGGGACTATCGCATCGTTTAAGAAACATTTAGACAGGTACATGGATAGGACAGCTTCAGAGGGATATGGGCCAAATGCAGGCAGGTGGGACGAGTGTAGATGGGACATATTGGTCAGTGTGGGCAAGTTGGGCCGGAGGGTCTGTTTCCACACTGTATCACTCTATGACTCTCTAGGTAATGGACAGGCTAACATACTGTACACTTCAAAAGCCATAAAACAATTT
>CM075985.1:4442177-4469924 GCA_038087875.1 Malacoraja senta
GAATGAAAATAGAACATTTCGGTCAATGAGGAAGGGTCGACCAGACTGAAATAAAGTGCAGCTGATTGAGTACATGAAGGTCTAAACAAAATGTTATTATCCAATAAATACCTTCTGAGGAAACCTCGTTGTGCAAATGATGATATTAAACGGAAACTTAAATAACAATAGAGCACTTGTATAACTTTTTTTAAGAACGACCAGAATGTAATTAAATTAAATCAATATTTTGTTCTTCAAAGTACTTATGGACACATCTGACATTTTCAATATAAATTTTTGAAGGGCTTTTTATTTAATTGTCTAAGTGCATGGCTTAGGGTGAACGAGCAGAGAGATGCATTATTTTAGTCTCCGGAAATTCGCCTACCAAGTTCAAGAATAGCAACTTGAGAACAACCATCAGGCTCTTGAACGCTACGCAGCGCGATCCTCAACAATGAAATATGACTGCCTTTTGGTTGCACTAAGGAGTTTGGGGTTTGTTGCACTAGTTCATAAGTTTGTTAGTGATAGGAGCAGAATTAGGCCATTCAGCCATCATGTCTAATGGTGTGCAGTATTGGTCCCTAATTTGAGGAAGGACATTCTTGCTATTGAGGGAGTGCAGGGTAGGTTTACAAGTTTAATTCCCGGGATGGCGGGACTGTAATATGCTGAGAGAATAGAGCGGTTGGGCTTGTGTACTCTGGAATTTAGAAGGATGAGAGGGGATCTTATTGAAACATATAAGATTGTTAAGGGTTTGGACACGCTAGAGGCAGGAAACATGTTCCGATGTTGGGGGGAGTCCAGAACCAGGGGCCACAATTTAAGAATAAGGGGTAAGGCATTTAGAACGGAGACGAGGAAACACTTTTTCTCACAGAGAGTGGGGGGGGGGGGGGGGGGGGGTGAAAAGTAGAGAAGGCTGGAGAGCAAGTCAGTCTGCTTCTGAGGTAGGAAATTGCAACCTTCCCCAAAGGTCGTATAGCGAGCAAGATAGATCACTTGACGAAAAAGACGTAGTACGGTCATGGGCAGATTCATGGGTAATTTTAGGTCCCCCATTTCCGTAATGGGCTTCCGTCTCCGCACCAAAGATCCCATAGCGGAGCAAAGATAACTAGTGCGGAGACGGAAGCCGGTTACGGAAACATCCTCGTGAAAATAAAAGTTATTTGGTAAAAATCTTCTTCCTCATTTTCACAATTTTAATTTATTAACACAAACTGTTCCCCCGCAATGTTGATTACACTGCGAGTCGGGTCGGGTGGTCGGGTCGGGTTACAGAAATGGATGAAAAAGGCCCACGTTCCGCTCCGTTGCGTACTACATTTAGCAGGAGTGGTCTATCTTGCTCCGCTATAGGATCTTTGGTCTGCCCTGCATACATCGACGTAAACAATCATCCCGGCGTGCACAATCAAATAAGATTAAATAGAACACGTTGTCCTACAACTTTAGGCTGTGCACGACGTACGCAAGAAGAAGAAGAAGAAGAAGAAGAAGAAGAAGAAGAAGAAGAAGAAGAAGAAGAAGAAGTCTGCGTCTGTGGGAAGAGAAACAGAAAGAGCAGAAAATATTTTCTATTTCAGATTTCCGGCATTGTAGTTGATTTCATTTTCCACTGACGGATGGCAGGGAATAGTGGCCAGGTTTTTCGAGTTACAATGGTGAGTAAGTTACTGAATTCATACAGCAGGGAAACAGGCCCTTTCAGCCCACCTCATTCATGCCAACTAAGATGCCCCTTTCTCGGCTAGTCACATTGACCTGCGTTTGACCCCAATCTCTCTAAAACCTTTCCTATCCATGCACCATAATTGACAATTAAGCTGGAAAGGGTGCAGAGGCGAATAAGATCAGAAGGGGAACAGGTAAGGTAAATGTAGAGAGAATTTTATGAAAATCAAGAACCAGAGGACCTTGGTTCTTGTTTAAGGTGAGGAGGGAAATAGGAACCATTCAGGCCACTTTTTGACACGGAAAATGTGACTGAGGAAGTTGAGAAGGTACTATCATAATGTTCAAGAAATATATATATTTCAGAAATATATTTATTTCTGAATGTCCAGGAGAGCGAAAAAGACTACACAAAGTTGTGACCCACTGCCCAGTCCATCACCGGCTTTGACCTCCCCACCGTCGAAGGGATCTATCGTAGTCACTGCCTCAAAAGGCAGTCAAAAATCATCAAGGACCCCACACCATCCTGGCCACACACTTATCTCACCACTGCCATCAGGAAGAAGGTACAGGAACCTGAAGACTGTAACGTCCAGGTTCAGGAACAGGCACTTCCCCACAGCCATCAAGCTATTAAACACAACGAATAAGCTCTGAGCTCTGATCTGCAAAAGACTACATTATTTATTATTTGTTATTTGCACTATATTTGTTATTTATTGAACTTCTTCTTTTTTTCCCCGTTATATACAATGTTTACATATTCACATATTCTGTTGTGCTGCAGCAAGTAAGAATTTCATTGTCCCGTCCGGGACATATGACAATGAAACACTCTTGACTTGACTCTTGACTATATATAATATATATATATATATACACACACACACACGCAGAAGGATTTTTCATATATTATATTGTCTACAGAGTACTATGTTTACATAGTCTGTTGTGCTGCTGCAAGTAAGAATGTCATTGTTCTATCTGGGACATATGACAATAAAACACCTCGACTCTTAAAACATTTAGACAGGTACATGGAAAGGACAGGTTAGAGGGAATGGGCCAAATGCAGGCAGGTGGGACTAGTGTAGATGGGACATGATGGTCGGCATGGGCAAGTTGGGCCGAAGGGCCTGTTTCCACACCGTATGACGCTGTGACTCTATGACACATTACAATTTACAGTAGCCAATTAAGCTAAAAACCTGCATGTCTTTGGAACATAGGAGAGAACCGGAGCACCCGGAGAAAACCCACGCTGTTACAGGGAGAACGTGCAAACTCCGTACAGACAGCACCCGTAGTCAGGATCGAACCCGGGTCTTTAATGCTGTGAGGCAGCAACTCTACCATTGCCCCCCCCCCTCCCCCATGCTGCCCTTAGTGCTTGGCTAAATCATTCATTCAGCTAAATTAAAGCTGCAAAACTTAAATATTTAACATGAAATATTCACAGCCGTTCGGTGTGACTCTGGTGCACAGTGGGTGCCAGTGAATCCTTTTCTAAAAAAGAAAAATGTTTTATATTTTATATTAATTAATATCTTCTGCTTGTTTCGCCATTAGCAGTGGGATTCAATTGGCAAGGCCGTTACTTGATGCTCATTGCTTCTTGCCATTGAATGGCAGGTGGCAAATTGTCTTCTTTCACTACACCAGTCCATGTGGAACACAAATTATGCAGTTTGGTGCAACTAAGTGAGCGACTGGGCCTTTGACCTGACCGGACTGGGTCCATCCACATAGAACATAGCCAGGTACAGCACAGGAACAGGCCCTTCTGCCCACAATGTCTGTGCTGAACATGATGCCAAAATAAACTGACCTCATCTACCTGCACACGACTGAAGGGCCTGTTTCCACGCTGTATAACTCTAATGGCCTGTCCCACTTAGACAGTCGACTGCCAGCGACAGTCATAGTCGTAGCAGGTGGCCGAAAAACTAGCGACTAGCCCCCCCCCCACCCCACCCCACGACAATGTCTACAACAACCTACCACCTAGTCGTCAACCTACGACCACACCTATGACAACCTAGGACAACCTACGTCCACCCGCGACAAGCTCAGACAATTCAGTCACCGGTACCTGTCGCCGGTTGACGTAGGTAGTCGCCAATGGAATTCGCCGAAGTCGGCACCGGCAACAACCTACGTCATCCAGGTGACAACATGCGACAGCACCTACGTCAGGAGAAGTCAAGCTACGCTCATTGGCGTCAAACCTACTGTCCCCAAAAAGCTTTGAACATTTCAAAATCCAGCAGCGACCAGAAAAACGCTACGATTCTTTGGCCGACTGAGGAGACGAGTCACGACCATACAGGCGACACCCCGGCGGCCAAGTGGCGACAGCCGAGTCGCCTGTAGTCGCCCAAAAAATTGCCTAAGTGGGATGGGGGCATAAGACTCAACGAGCCATATCTCACTATTTCCAGCACATCAGTGTACATATTTAAAAGCCTCTTAAGCACTGCTATCGTATCTGCCTCCACCAACACCCCTGGCAACACGTTCCTGACGTAAAAGACGTCAATTTTTTACCCCTCTCACCTTAAAGCGCTGCCTCCTAGTCTTTGACATTTCCACCCTGGGAACAAGATTCCGACTCTCTACCTAATGCCTCCCATAATGTTACATACTTCTATCGCGTCTCCTCCCAACCTCAAGTAGTAAGTAAGTACATTTTATTTCTATAGCACGTTCAAATCAACTCGCGTTGAAACCAAAGTGCTTTACATAAAAGAAATAATTAAGTTTCCGTACATCCATAGAAAAATTAAAATAAGAAAAAATGACACAACACATTGTAGAATTCAACATGAACGTCGTCCCCCACACAACAGAATCAAAATTTTCCACTGTGGGAAAGGCATCAAAAAGTTCAGTCTTCTTCCTCTGTGAATCACCCGAGGTCGGGGCCTATTTGTGGCCTCCGCAGCCAGTCCGATGTTTTCAGGCCCTCTTGCCGGAAAGCTGGAACTCCGGCGTCTGGTGAACACTCCTCCGCGGCTTGGAAGTGTTTTAGCTTTAGTCTTTCCGTTTTAGAGATACAGCGTGGAAAGAGGCCGTTTGGCCCACCGAGTCTGCGCTGACCACCGATCACCCGTACACCAGTTCTATCTTATCCAGTTCGCATTCCGACACGCTCGGGGCAATTTACAGAAACCAATTGACCTACAAACCTGCACGTATTTGCAATGTGGTTTGAAACCGGAGCACCCGGAGAAAACCCACGCGGTCACAGAGAGAACGTACAGACACCGCCCGTGGTCAGGATCAAACCCAGGTCTGGTGGCTGTGAAGCAGCAACTCCACTGCTGCACACTGTGACGCACCCGAGAAAATAATCCAAGTCAGGCCAATCTTTCTTTTTATAGGTAATACCCTCTAATCCAGTCAGCATTCTAGTAAGTCTCATCTGCACCCTCTCCAAAGCCTCCAACTTCTTCCGGTTATGGGGTGTCCTGAACTCTACACAATACTCCAAATGCGGCCTAACCAAGTCTTACAAAGGTTTTAAGCGCTGATGGAGAGCGGATTTACCCAATTTGAGAATCATTAGTGAGCAAGCTCGCTTTTTAACATCAACCTAGTTTCCAATTTCATGTTTATTGAATCAACTGAAAGTGGAAAAGGGAGACCGATGTTTTCTTTCTGGCAGTATAGAATTTGTCTTTAAGAAGGAACTGCAGATGCTGGAAAATCGAAGGTAGACAAAAGTGCTGGAGAAACTCAGCTGGTGCAGCAGCATCTATGGAGCGAAGGAAATAGGCAACGTTTCGGGCCGAAACCCTTCTGTTTGTCTCCGTCCAGGTGCTGAGATGCTGCTGCAAGCACGATTTTTCATCGTACCTGCACCTCACCATACTTGAGCACATCACAGTAAACTCGACTTGACTTGACAAGTATGTTGATATGCAAGATATAGACACCACCAAGGTAACAATGATTTTTACCGCGATAACATTCAGTGTTCAAATGTGTTGATGATGTGCTCAGTTGTGGTTTTGCTCGTCTGATCTGAAGTTGTTTTCAACATGACAGCAATGATGAGTCTAGTCGTTGAAACATTATTCGCCTCATGTGTTTTTTTTGATGAAATGCAGATTTTTATGATTGTTTTAAAAGCTTATTTAGACTCCAGACTTTGCAGCGCTGTAACAGGGCCCTTCGGCCCCACCGAGTCCGTGTTGACTAGTGATCGCCCCGTACACTAGCACTATCCTACACACTAGGGACAATTTACAATTTTACCGAAGCTAATTAACCTACAATCCCATGCTTCTTTGGAGGTGGGAGGAACCGGAGCACCCGGAGATAATCCTCGATTTAATCATGTCTTGTCTTTACGCTGTATGATTGGCACGCAAAAACAAAAACCATTTCACTGTACCTCGGTACACGTGACAATAACCTAAACTGAGCTGAAAACCATGCGGTCACGGGGAGAACACACAAACTCCCGCGCAGGATCGAACCCGGGTCCCTGGGCCTGTAAGGCAGCAACTCACCCGCTGCGCCACTGTGCCACCCTATTCTTTGCTTGCCGGGAGCAATGCAACTGAAGAAGGGTCCCAACCTGAAACGTCGCCTGTCCAATCCCTCACAGAGGCTGCCTGACCTGCTGAGTTACTCCATCACTTTGTGCTTTGCTCAAGATTCCAGCATCTGCAGTTCCTTGTATCTCCAGTGCAACTCCAGTCGTGTGACTTGGGTCCAATCAACTTGTAGTGCTTAATTGGTGCCCCCCCTTGTGGGCCAAACAAAGTATAAAGTATTTGAGTTACCAATTGGGTTACCAATAAACATGAAAAATACTTTAACATTCCCCCCTCCCTCCACCTTCATCCTCAAAAGCTTCACACTATGTGTGCTTCCTGTCTTTTTCCTCTACCTACCAGAAGGAAATTACCTCACAAAGATTTACAAACCATAATGAACACAACATGTAAATCTGCAGAGGTTGTGGGTTAGACTGTTAATAATTTAGTTATTTTAGTTCATTTAATTTAGTTAAGTTTAGAGATACAGCACGGAAACAGGCCCTTCGGCCTGCTGAGTCTGCACTGACAAAGTGATCCCCACACATTAACACGATCATACACACACACACACACCAAGGACAATCTTTTTACATTTACACAAATCCAATTAACCTCCAAGCCTGTACGTCTGTGGAGTGTGGGAGGAAACCGAAGATCTTGGAGAAAACCACCGCGGGTCACGGGAGAGCGTACGAACCCCGTATAGACAAGCACCCTTAGTTAGGATCGAACCCGGGTCTCTGGAGCAGTAAGGCAGTAGTTCCACCGCTGCCCCACCGTGCCGCCCAATAAGGAATAAACTAGTACCAGTCTCTGCAATATTTCACAGTACTCAGATGAAGGATGAGGTATAATTAGGTTTTCAATACAGCTTGTTATAAAATTCAAACAGGAATTTTCATTGATCAGGATCAATGCTTCAGTTTCAGTTACTGGAACATTAATTGCATTTGATTGCCTTCCTGGAATCCAATAATGACTTCTTGAGGCACTTTGGTCACTTGGGCAGGCTGTGGAGAAGGGCCTGTTTCCGTGCTGTGTGAATCTATGACTCTTCATTCCATTTTTTTTGTGCAGGAGGGAATGTGTTAGCAAGCACTGAAAACTGGGATTTAGGTCTTCAAAGGCATAGATCACAAAAGGTTAGCAGCCATGTCCAAGTAGTTTGGACGGTGGCACAGTGGTAGAGTTGCTGCCTTACTGTACCAGAACCGGAGTTCGATCCCGACTACGGGTGCTGTCTGGCTGTACGGAGTTTGTACGTTCTCCCCGTGACCGGCGTGGGTTTTCTCCGATTATCTTCGGTTTCCTCCCAAACTCCAAAGACGTACAGGTTTGCAGGTTAACTGGCTTGGTATAAATGTAAAAAATGTCCATAGTGTAGGATAGTGTTAATGTGTGGGGATCGCTGGCCAGTGCGGGCTCGGTGGGCCGAAGGGCCTGTTTCCCTGCTGTATCTCTAAAACTAAAGTCTAAACACAGGGAAGGGATAGTGAAACAATAGTGGGCAGCATTAGGAGTCGTATTTATTTAATGGATGGAGGCATTTGAAGGTCAGTGTTACTAATCCACACCACTGGCATGAAGACTTGCACATTAGCTGTGTTTACAGGCAAGCTGCTCACAATTTTCCATCCATTAAAATTGAAATGAATGAGTGGAAAATCTTAACAAGCGTTGTTGAGACTCTCCAATATAAATGTCTGACCTTCAAACCTCCCACTTAGCCCTGCAGGACCATTTCTTGACCTCCTAATGTGCTGTTCTTTTTATTTATCGCGTGCTTGTCTCTTAGATTAGACTATTCTGACCACTGGACATTTTCCACCCTGTATCATCCATTAGTTTCAGTTTATAGCAAAACTTTACTTCTCAAATGTAACAGATACCTTTCACCTGCATCATCTTTATTGGTGTCCTAAGGATATGTGGATTGGTAGATTAACTGGCCACTGTGCTTTGCCCTGAGTGTGTGGTTGGGTGGTAGACTCCCGGAAGAGTTGGAGAGAAGGTGGGGAGAATAAAAATTGTGTTTATGTTGGATTACTGTAAACGGTTGGTTGGTCAGCTCGGACTTGATGGGCCCTTTTCCTTGCTGCATCGCTCTGGGACTCAATTTCTAATGTAGGACCAGAGGGCATAGCCTCAGAATAAAAGGATGTACCTTTAGAAAGGAGATGAGGAGGAATTTCATTATCCAGAAGATGGTGCATCTGTGGACTTCATTGCCGCAGATGGCTGTGGAGGCCAAGTCAATGGATATTTTTATAGGGAAGATTGATAGATTCTTGATGAGTACGGGTGTCAGGGTTTATGGGGAGACAGCAGGAAAATGAGTTTAAGAGGGAAAGATAGATCAGCCATGATTGAATAGCGGAGTAGACTTGATGGGCCGAATGGCCTAATTCTGCTCCAATAACTTATGAGCTTATGATGTGAATGAGAAAGATACTTGGGAAGATAAATGTTGACAACTAAATGCATTAACAACTAATGAATAAAAAGCAAGCTGACGCTAGGAAGCACTTTGTCACGTGAAGAACGATCGATACCTGGAGTCATTTCCTGAGTTTACTATTAGAGGCAAAATAAAACCCTTGAACTGTTCAAGGAACAGTTAAAGGACATGGTACCACAATCGGACACAAAGTGCTGGAGTAACTCAGCGGGTCAGGCAGCATCTCTGGAGAACACGGATAGGTGACATTGCGGGTTGGGACCCTTCTTTTTTTTAAAAAATATTTTAATTTTATTAGAAGTACAGTAATGTGGCACCAAGGTGCCTAATATATATTGACATAATACATTTTATAACCATATAACCATATAACCATTACAGCACGGAAACAGGCCATCTCGGCCCTTCAAGTCCGTGCCGATTATTATTATTATTATTATTCTTTTTTATTTTTATTTTATTATTATTCTTTTTTTAAATAAATACTTCCCCCTAGTCCCATCTACCTGCACTCAGACCATAACCCTCCATTCCTTTCCCGTCCATATACCCATCCAATCTATTTTTAAAGGATAAAATCGAACCTGCCTCCACCACTTCCACTGGAAGCTCATTCCACACAGCTACCACTCTCTGAGTAAAGAAGTTCCCCCTAATGTTACCCCTAAACTTTTATGTACAGCTTCTTATTTTTTTTAAATACTGAAAGAGAGAAAGAGAGAATAGATAATAAAAAATAGAAAAACGTGTGATGTATGGTGTGTGAAAAGGAAAAAGGGGGGAAAGAGGGAAAGTGAAGAAAAAAAAAGGAGAGAGAAAGAGAAGGAGTAGAGAGTAGGAGATTATAGGAGATAGTTATTTATATTCTTGACCATCCTTCACCCAGTCCTGAAACAGTTGGTTTCTACGATTGTGTTGCACCATATGCTTCCAAGAAGTCGATAAATGGAGACCAACCCGTTAAGAATTGGTCTGATTTATCTATTAGGAGGAATCGCATTTCTTCAAAATGTGCGGTGTGGGTTGGGACCCTTCTTCAGGCTGCAGAGATTAGAAAATAACGTATGGCGGAAGTGGCGGCGCCTAACGGCAGCGGCTCGACTGCAGTCCGTCTGTCTTTTTAAAAATTTTTGTCTAGTTAAATGTAGTTGTTTGTGTATTTTTTTTTTTTAAATTATTGTTTTTAACTGTGTATATGTGGGGGGGGGGGTGGGAGGGGGAAACGTAAAAAAATCTCTTCCTTGTATGGAGGACCCGACCTTTCTCTGTCGGGTCTCCGTTGTCGTTGGAGCCTAGCACCGTGGAGCGGCCTCCAACCGGAACGACCTGGGGCTCCAGTCGCGGAGCCTGCGGACTACTCACCATCGTGGAGCTGGCCGAGTTCGGAGCGTGGAGAGCTGCGGTGATGCGCGGCTGTGATCCGACCCCGGAGATTCGGAGGCTCCAGCCGCAGGTCTGTTGGACGGTAACATCGGGAGCTCGCGGGTCTCTGGTGGGAGACCGCTTTTCGGGGCTCCCGCAACGGCGACTTCTCCCGCCCGAGTTGCGGGGTTGAAGATGACCTGGAGCGGGGTCTTACATCGCCCGGCGCGGTTTTAAATGGCTGCGGGACTTGCTAGCGCTACCGGGGGCTCCAACATCCAGACCCGGAGGGCGGCCTTGCATCGCCCGGCGCGGCTTTAATGGCCGCGGGACTTATTTTCCATCGCCCGCCGGGGGCTCTGACTCTGACATCGGGAGGAGAATGGGGAGTGCAGGGGAGAGATAAGACTTTGCCTTCCATCACAGCGAGGAGGAGATTCGCTGTGATGGATGTTTGTGTAAATTGTGTTGTGTCTTGGTTCTTTTTACTTGTTTGTATGACTGCAGAAACCAAATTTCGTTTGAACCTCATTTGAGGTTCAAATGACAATAAATGGTGTTGTATTGTATTGTATTGTATGTGCAGAAAATGGTCTTGTGAGATATTTATTCTTCAGTAAACACATCTTCACAGATTATCTGGTTATTTTCACATATATTGATTATTGGCTGTTATGTTTTCAACTTTGCAACAGTGGCTCAGAGCAATATTTATTTGACTGTAAAGCGGGTAATGTTAAAGACACTACTTCTCTTTCATTGATAGGAGGAGTATTACTAGCAGTGCAGAAACAAGGAACTGCAGATGCTGGTTTACAAAAAAAGGTCACAAAATGCTGGAGTAACTCAGCGGGTCAAGCAGCATCTCTGGAGAACGTAGATAGGTGACGTTTCAGGTTGGAACCTTTCTTCACAGCAAGTGTAGTCAACACATTACAATGAAATACT
Organism: Malacoraja senta; assembly: GCA_038087875.1. Classification (NCBI taxonomy): domain Eukaryota; kingdom Metazoa; phylum Chordata; class Chondrichthyes; order Rajiformes; family Rajidae; genus Malacoraja; species Malacoraja senta. The sequence goes on from CM075985.1 coordinate 4,453,164, forward strand.
TAGTGATAATAGCAATATTGTCCATTGTTAAGTCTTTATCACTGGTAGGATTTGTAGATGCTGGTTGACAAAAAACAAAACACATGGTGCTTATAGCTGACTACCGCGGCCAACTTCTGCGGCCGGTATCTCGGCCCACCAAGGCCGTGAGCTCTGTTGGTCCATCAAAATTGATAATCCAGAAAGGCTCTGGAACCAATGGTGCCAGAAAATCAATGGTGGACCTGTACCTGCGGAGGAAAGAACTGCAGATGCTGATTTAAATCGAAGGTAGACACAAATTGCTGGAGTAACTCAGCGGGAGTAATTCTCTCCCTCAGAGGGCAGTGGAGGCAGGTTCTCTAGATGCTTTCAAGAGAGAGCTAGATAGGGCTCTTAAAAATAGCGGTCAGTGGATACAGGGAGAAGGCAGGAACGGGGTACTGATTGGGGATGATCAGCCATGATCACATTGAATGGCGGTGCTGGCTCGAAGGGCCAAATGGCCTACTCCTGCACCTATTGTCTATTGTCTATTGGGACAGGCAGCATCTCTGGGGAGAAGGAATGGGTGATGTTTCAGGTCGAGACCCTTCTTCTGGCCAATTGTGGGGGGGGGGGTTGGAGCTGGGGAGAGGTAAGGAAGCATTGAGGTATTGGTGAGAGGGGGGCAGTGGGGTGGGATGGGGGGGGTGTGGATGGATGGTGGGATGGGGGGGTGGGGGGGTGGGACAGGGAGTGAAGTTGAAGGTGAAGTCTGGGGGCAGTGATCAAGTAAGTGGCTGGGAGTGTAACGGATCAGGTCAGGTCAGGTCAGCCATCGAGATCGGGGTCTTGGCACGGGAGAGATGATTAGGTGTGGGGTGGATTGAAGAGCATGGCTTTTATTGTAGGCTATTGTTGGCAGGGATAGTCTGTGTCATGACTGGGGTGAAGCAAATGGGTAAACAAGTGAGGAATTGCTATTAATGGGGTCCCAGCACAAGATCTTCCATCTACCTCATTGGATTCTTTTGAAATATCTTCTAGTTAGGTTTAGTTTAGAGATACAGCACGGTAACAGACCCTTCGGCCCATCAAGCCCCGGGCCAACCAGCAATTTATGTACACTAACACTGTCCCACACGCTCAGGACAAGTTACAATGTTTGCTGAAGCCAATTAACCTTCCAACCTGTACGTCTTTGGTGTGTGGGTAGAAACCGGAGCACCCGGGGAAAACCCACACCATCTCGGGGAGAACGTACAAACTCCGCACAGGCAGCACCTGCAGCCAGGATCGCACCTGGGTCTCCGGTGCGTTAAGACAGCAACTCTACTGCAGCACCACTGTGCCTCCCCCTTTAATTTAATCTTTAATTGGACTTTATTAGACCTCAACGTTAAATCTGTGCACTAAATGTTGTACCTACCCTTTATCTGTGCACTGTGTGCAGGCCTGATTGTACTCGTATGTAGTCTTTCCTTTGAATGGATAGCACGCAGACAAAAGCTTTTCCCTGTACCTCGGTACACTTGACAATAATAAACTAAATCAAAATGTGGTTGCTTGCCGGGATGTGTGGGTTTGTTTCACTCTTTGTGACCCAGCGGAAGAGCAGCGGGGGAGCAGGGAGGGAGAATGAGGGAGGAAGCAAATAGAACTCCCGCTGGGGATGTGCTCAGCTGAATCTTGAGAGAGATGCCGGGGCGATCAATAGCAAGTCTCGCTCTGTGCGAAGTACACGCTCAACCGCTTAACGCTGAAATCAAGAGCACTGCACAATTTAATATCTACACTGTAGGTCACGTAGCCTTCAGTCAGCAGCAGCCTTGCTTTTCCTGCACCACTTGGTCGCCGGTAGTCCACCCAAGGATGGCCACCGGACAAGGTGGACTATCGCTGAATCCATGACTCAGTGATAACTGCACCATGCCCCCGCACACGCATACATGCGCTCGCATGCAGCATGCACATGACGAACACCAAAGGACATGCGATAACTCATCACCATCACAGAACATAGAGCAGTACAGCACAAGAACAGGCCCTTCAGCCCACAATGTCTGTGCCGAACATGATGCCAAGACCCTCTTGCATCTACCTGCACATAATCCGTACACCCGGTCTGAAGAAGGGTTCCGACCCAAATCGTCACCTATTCCTTTTCTCCAAAGATGCTGCCTGACACGCTGAGTTATTCCAGAATTTGTGCCTACCTTCAGTTCCATCCTATAGACTCCCTGTATATTCATGTGTCCAACCAGAAATTTCTTAAATGCCTCCTTCAGGGAGAAACTTTTAACCTCATCTCTGTCGTATTTTCCACAGTGTCTTAGATTGTCCTCAAAGGGAAACATCCACTTACATCCCATTAACCCCCACCCACCCCCCCCCCGCCCCCCACCGAGTAGGAACAAGGAACTGCAGATGCTGGTTTACACAGAAGGACACAAAGAGCTGGAGTAATTCAGCGTCGACATAGGGGGGCTTTTGATAGGTAGATGGTTGGAACAAAGAGCAGAAGGTGTGATACGGGCAGATTGAAGAGTGGCAAATTGTGAAGCCAGAGGAAGGAATAGAGGCGGAGGGAGAGAGGATAAATTGGTGCGAGTCCAGGTGGGGCACAGGGGAGGGGGGTTCAAAGCATGGAATTCTCCAATTTAAGGTACCCTGAGCATTTTATGTTTCAGTCAAGCCTTCTCTCAGTTTTCCACTCCAGTGGATTGAATGACAGGCTGGCCAACCTTTCCTTTTCAGACCACCCATCGTGCGCCTTGCAAATGTTCTCTGAATTGTTTCCATACATCTTTCCTCAAATAATTCTCCTTACCATTCTTAAATCGAATGATTAAATAGGAACCTGAGGGGTAACTTTTTCACGCAATGTTTGGTGGGTGTATGGAACGAGCTGCCAGAAGAGGTAGTTGAGGCTGGGACTATCGCAACGTTTAAGAAACATTTAGACAGGTATATGAATAGAATAGGTTTAGAGGGATATGGGCCAATTGCAGATAGGTGGGACTAGTGTGGATGGGATATATTGGCCAGCGTGGGCAAGTTGGGCCGAAGGGCCTGATTTCACACTATAAGACTCCATGACTATTCCTTGACACTGTGAGCGGATAGTTACATTTAGTTACTGTAGCAAGACTTTGGACAGTTTTTCTGTTTCTTTGTTAAAGTCTCTGTCTACACCAGACAGTAACAGATAATGTTTTGTTACTATTAATGAGGGTAACATGCTTGATCTATGTTACAATTTGGGCGCAACCTTGCTCAGTGGTGCTTCAATATTGCGTTATGGAATGGCTACTGTTCTCGTGACAGTTAAATAAACACACAGAACTTTTGTTGGGCGATATTTTGGCAAGAGTTGCAAGGGTGATAAACAGAATAACATTTAACTAGTCATGGAGTCTCTGAGGACTTTCACTCATGGATTGATTTACACCTGTGAAGGACAAAAATTTTTCATAAATGCTTCCAAAAACAAAAGCTAAATCTCAAGGTTGGAGATGAGAGGCAAAGGCTCATGCACTTCACTCTCGTCCTCATGAGGATAATATTAGTGGCGGAACGGTGAAACTATTGTGCGGACAACAGTGCCTTCTCAAGTACACAAGCTTTTCTTGCCTGTCTGACTCTTTCAATGTGCCACTGCTACTAATTGTGGCCGAACACAAAGGCTCAATTGTGTTCTTACTCCCAAGGGATTCAGGCAAAGAGAGTGGTCATTCATTGTGGACAAGAAGTCACCATCCCCTCCCCATTTCTCATCCCCTCCCAGTTCGTGAAAAAACCCATGTCTCATAACCCGTGCCAGTAAATTTTCCATGACCAAGCTCGACGAGAAATAGACGGTGGACTTCAGAGATACAGCGTGGAAACAGAGCCCTCGGCCCACTCAGTCTGCGCCGACCATCGATCACCCCACACACTATCCTACACACACACTGGGGAAAATATTACAACAGGTTACCAAAGCCAATTAACCCACAAACCTATACGTCTTTGGGGTGTCGGAGGAAACCGGAGCACCTGGGAGAAAACCCATGCGGTCATGGGGAGAACGTACAAACTTCGTACCGACAGTGCCCGTAGTCAGGATCGAACCTGGGTCTCTGGCGCTGTGAGGCAGCAACTCTGCCACTGCACCACTGTCCCTCTGTGATAACACAATGGAGGAAAAGCATCAGCATGTTATAACGGCTTTTAAAAAATTAAACTCTGATATTCATTCAATCTGATATTCAGTGAGGTAGAGGTTCAACTGCACCTCCTCCAGCCTCATCTATTGCATCCGCTGTCATAAGTGTCACCTTCTCTACATCGGTGAGACCAAGCATCGGTCAGTCCGTACTAACCAACTTGATCTCCCGGTTGCCCAGCACTTCAACTCCTCCTCCCATTCTGAATCTGACCTTTCTGTCCTGGGCCTCCTCCATTGCTAGAGTGAGGCCCAGCGCAAATTGGAGGAACAACACCTCATATTTCGCTTGGGTAGTTTACACCCCAGTGGTATGAACATTGACTTCTAATTTCAGATAGTCCCTGGTTTCTCCCTCCTTCCCCTCCCCCTTCCCAGCTCTCCCACAGGCCTACTGTCTCCGCCTATTCCTTTCTTCCCCCCCCCCCGACATCAGTCTGAAGAAGGGTCTTGACCCGAAATGTCACCTACTCCTTTTCTCCATAGATGCTGCCTCACCCGCTGAGTTTCTCTAGTATTTTCAATTCAATTCCTTTATTGTCATCTTGCAAGCAACAGTTGTGCAGTGCAAAACGAAAAGACGTTTCCCAGGGAATACCGGAGCATCGCACATGACGTTTAAAACATTTCACAAATAATAATAACAACACTAAAACAATCCAGTCCCTGATGGAACAGTATAAGTTAAAATAGATACAAACAACATTAAAATACAGTGAGACCAATCATAAACATGTCCGGGGTGGCTGATTTGAGTGGCCAGTGCCAGTTATTGAAGTGGCCAGTGCCAGTTATTATAGTGTCCGTGCCAAGCCGCAGAATCAGGTGACTGTGAGTACAGAGTGGCTGTTTAGCAGCCTCACAGCATATGGCAGGAAGCTGTTTAGCAGTCTTGTAGTCCGGGCTTTGATGCTGCGATATCTCTTGCCTGATGGCAGGAGATCCAGGTGTATGTGGAGGGGGTGCAGTTTGTCCTTAGCAATTTTTGGGGCTTTTTTCCGACAGCGGCTCAGGAACAGTTCTTGTACCGAGGGTAGGGAGACGCCAATGATCTTCTCTGCTCCCCTCACTACCCTCTGCAGAGCCTTCCTGTCCGAGCAGTTGCAGGTGGAGTACCACGTATTTAAACAGTACGTGAGTACAGACTCCACCGTACCCCTGTAGAAAGTCCTGAGGATGTTGGTGGGGAGTGAGGCCTGTTTTAGTTTCCTCAGGAAGTGCAGTCGCTGATGAGCCCTTTTGACGGTCCCAGTGGTGTTTCTGGACCAGGTGAGACTGTCTGTAATTTGCACCCCGAGGAACTTTATGCTCTCCACTCTCTCCACTGTGGCGCCACTGATGTTAAGGGGTGCATGCTTTGGCTGCGCCCTCCTAAAGTCGACAACCATCTCCTTTGTTTTTTCCACATTTAGTTCTAGATTATTTTTGCCGCACCAGTCCACTAGTTGTTTTACTTCCTCCCTGTACATTGATTCATCATCTCCGCTGATGAGTCCCACCATTGTTGTGTCATCCGCGAATTTTATGATCTTATTGTCCCTGAATCTGGCAGCACAGTCATGTGTGAGCAATGTGAACAACGGCGGGCTGAGCACACAGCCTTGAGGTGAGCCGGTGCTCAGCGTGATCGAGCCTGAAGTGTTCTTGCCCACACGGACACAGAGTCCAAGATCCAGTGACACAGGGTGGTGTTGAGGCCCAGCAGGGTTAGTTTCTCCACAAGTCTCTGTGGGATGATGGTGTTGAACGCAGAGCTGAAGTCAATGTACAGGATTCTGGCGTATGTGTTACTTTTTTCCAGATGTGTGAGCACTGTGTGCAGCGTGGTAGAGATGGCATCCTCTGTAGAATGGTTGGGGCGATAGGCAAACTGGAGGGGGTCTAACGATGAGGGGAGGCTGGCAGTAATGTGGGGTTTCACCAGGCATTCAAAACACTTCATTATTATTGGGGTCAGGGCAACAGGTAATCATTTAGGCAGGCCACAACTGGTTTCATAGAAACATAGAAACATAGAAATTAGGTGCAGGAGTAGGCCATTCGGCCCTTCGAGCCTGCACCGCCATTCAATATGATCATGGCTGATCATCCAACTCAGTATCCCGTACCTGCCTTCTCTCCATACCCTCTGATCCCCTTAGCCACAAGGGCCACATCTAACTCCCTCAAATATAGCCAATGAACTGGCCTCAACTACCCTCTGTGGCAGAGAGTTCCAGAGATTCACTACTCTCTGTGTGAAAAAAGTTCTTCTCATCTCGGTTTTAAAGGATTTCCCCCTTATCCTTAAGCTGTGACCCCTTGTCCTGGACTTCCCCAACATCGGGAGCAATCTTCCTGCATCTAGCCTGTCCAACCCCTTAAGAATTTTGTAAGTTTCTATAAGATCCCCTCTCAATCTCCTAAATTCTAGAGAGTATAAACCAAGTCTATCCAGTCTTTCTTCATAAGACAGTCCTGACATCCCAGGAATCAGTCTGGTGAACCTTCTCTGCACTCCCTCTATGGCAATAATGTCCTTCCTCAGATTTGGAGACCAAAACTGTACGCAATACTCCAGGTGTGGTCTCACCAAGACCCTGTACAACTGCAGTAGAACCTCCCTGCTCCTATACTCAAATCCTTTTGCTATGAAAGCTAACATACCATTCGCTTTCTTCACTGCCTGCTGCACCTGCATGCACCTGCACCTGCATAGTTTCTTCGCTATTGGGATTATTGTACTCGTTTTGAGGCATGTGGGGACAATGGCTTTTTTGTGGGGACAATGGATTTTTTGTCTACTTCTGATATTCATTCCCTATGCCTCTTCCATTACTGGCCTTTCTTTCTGATCCTTAAATGATTCCTTAAAACCTAGGAATCTCACCATGGAATAATCCCATTCTGTTAAAGGTTCCTCGTTAAGTCAAGCCATTGTTGTGAATGAAGGCTGTACTTTTTTTTAAACATTGCCAAGGGTGTTGCTATTAATGTAATGAAAACCTAGGGTCTGTACATCCCACATCAGTCAATTAGTGTGTCACTGTGCCAGATCCAGACACAATCTCCCTCTGAAATTTTTTAGGCGACTAGGCTGTCGCCACATGGTCGCCAGGGTGTCGCCTGTATGGTCGTGAGTTGTCTCCTCAGTCGCCCAAAGAGTCGCAGCGTCTTTCTGGTCGCCGCTGGATTTTCAACATGTTCAAAATTTTTCAGCGACAGTCGGCGACAGTGGGTTTGACGCCAATGAGCGTAGCTTGACTTCTCCTGACGTAGGTGCTGTCGTAGGTTGTCGCCAGGTAACGTAGGTTGTCGCCGGTGCTGACCTGTGAATTCCATTGGCGACTGCCTACGTCAACCGGGGTTAGGTACCGGCGACTGAATTGTCTTCCGTTGTGGCTGACAGGGTCATAGCTTGTCGTAGCTTGTCACGGGTGGACGTAGATTGACTTCGGTTGTCGCCTGTGTGGTTGTGTAGGTTGTCCTAGGTGTGGTCGTAGGTGGACATCCTAATGGGTCGCCGGTTGTCGGTAGCTTGCCGTAGCTTGACGTCGACTAGGTGGTAGGTATTTGTAGCTTGTCATAGACATAATCGTAGGGGGGGGGGTCCAGTCGCCGGTTTTTCGGCGACCTGCTACGACTATGGCAGTCGCTGGCTGTCGCCTAAAAAATCGCCTAATGGGACTGGCCCTTAACTTTTTAACTAAAGGCGACATGTGGAACTGCAGATACTGGTTTAGCAAAAAAAAATGGCTTCAAGTAATTCAGCGGGTCAGGCAGCATCCCTGGAAAACCTGGATAGGCGACACTTCGGTAAAGGCTATAGGTTTAATCTGCCTTTTAATTTAATTTGCATTTTCTAATCTAACGTCCATGACAGGAATGTTAGATTGGCTGAAACACCCAATAAGTCAAAGTGCTTTTGACTCTTCCCTTTAATTCATTGCATTAATGCATGTGAGATACCTTTTTGAGAGATGTGAATGATATATAATTGTATATTCCTATTCCTATGCAATGTCTAAACCCTTCCTGATCACGAACCTGATGAAACGTCTGTTATTGTTGCCATTGTACCCACGTCTACAGCTTCCTGTTCTATTTACACCATCTATGTGAAAAAATTACCCCTCACGTCTCATCTAAATGTTTCATCTCTCAGTCAAAACCACGATGAATTAACCATCATTGCATCTCTCATTGCATTCCACGATGAATTAACCATCATTGCATCTTTCATTGCATTCCCTTATCGGTTCACACTTTATCCTGAGGGAATTTCTTCTTTTTCTATGCCAGTTGTTGGATTTTGGACATCTAGTGGCTTCACCTATCGAGAACAACATGAAACCCCTCGACAAAACAACTGTGATATGTCACAACTGATGCTCATTGAGGTGAAGTTCAGGATGATGGCCAGTAACTGTGTGGAGTTTGCATGTTCTCCCTGTAACCGTTTAGTTTACCCTCGGTGCTTCAGTTCCTCTCATGTTTAGTTTATGATTGTCACGTGTACCGAGGTACAGTGAAAAGCTTTTGTGTTGTGTGCTATCTAGTTGGCGGAAATTCTTTATCCGGGGTTATGGAATTCCCTCCCACAACCGGTCCGAAATTCTGAGTCCCTCACCATCTTCCAGTCCCGCCTCAAGACCCATCTCTTCACCTCTGCATACCCTTAGTCCCATGTTCCCCCCCCCCCTCTGTCTTACTGCTCTATTTTGTTTTGTTTATTCCTGACTCTCAATTGTAAAGCGACTTTGAGTCCTGAAAAGCGCTATATAAATAAAATTTATTATTATTATTATTATTATTATGGGGAGGATGGGGTTGAGGGGGAAGGATAGATCAGCCATGATGGAATGGTGGAGTCGACTAAATGGGCCAAATGGCCTAATTCAGCTCCTATAACTTTTGAATTTATGAACTTATACATGATTACAATCAAGCCATCCAGTGTGCAGATACAGGATAACCCATCAATGTACAGGTTCGTTGGTTAAATGGCTGTTGTACTTTATTTACTGTGCCTTTAACTATTTCTAATCAAACCTCCAAATCTTGGCCAATGATTTGCTAAAAGTTGGAACAAAACCATATCTTGGAATAAATTAGGCTGAGGTTATTTATCACTGATCAGATTTTCTGGTGCAGAATGGATTTAAAGAATTTGCACCCCCCCCCCCACCCCGGGCTCTGGTCATCACATTTCTGAGTTCATAGCTTTTGTGAAAATAAAAAATCTCTTCCAATTTGAAGTCTTGCCTGTTTTTTATTTACTTTACTTTGCATAGTGTATTTTACTATTTATAGTGTCAAGTCAATGCCATTCTTACATCCACATAATGTGTCCTCAAAACATTTCAGAGACCAGAGTCGCGCTTCCCCTAACTCTTCGTTTATCTGACGGAATTTTCTTGTTGTTAATCCTCTTTGTCATTCTTCGCTGAATATTTGCCAATACTTTTTGCTTCTTTCTGACGAGAATCGCGGCTTGATAAGGTCGCCCGCAGCAAACATAGAAACATAGAAACATAGAAAATAGGTGCAGGAGTAGGCCATTCGGCCTTTCGAGCCTGCATTCAATATGATCATTGCTGATCATCCAACTCAGTATCCTGTACCTGCCTTCTCTCCATACCCCCTGATCCCTTTAGCCACAAGGGCCACATCTAACTCCCTCTTAAATATAGCCAATGAACTGGCCTCAACTACTTTCTGTGGCAGAGAATTCCAGAGATTCACCACTCTCTCTGTGAATTTTTTTTCTCATCTCTGTCCTAAAAGACTTCCCCCTTATCCTTAAACTATGACCCCTTGTTCTGGACTTCCCCAACATTGGGAACAATCTTCCTGCATCTAGCCTGTCCAACCCCTTAAGAATTTTGTAAGTTTCTATAAGATCCCCCCTCAATCTTCTAAATTCTAGTGAGTACATCATTAATATATATTGTAAATAGTTGGGGTCCCAGCACTGAGCCTTGCGGTACCCCACTAGTCACTGCCTGCCATTCTGAGACGGACCCGTTTACTCCTACTCTTTGCTTCCCGTCTGCCAGCCAAACATGGAACTCGCCCAAAAAGAGAGCGCGGTTGAGCAAGGGAAGAGCAGGAACCGAGTGGCATTCATATCATTGTTTAATGATGTAATAAATGATATGGCAGCTTATCATGTGCCAGGACAAGGACACTGCCTGTACACTGTGACCCAACATAAATGTCAACCACTTTCAAGCCAGGTACAGCATACGGTCAATGTGATTTGAAGCAAAGTTTTGTTTCACCATTCTTCGCAATGAAAACAGCCTCAAAGTATACGGTGATCTTAAGGGAGCCAAATAAGCCCAAGAAGCCCAAAATATTGAACCAAAATCTGAGCCAGAAATTGAGATATTAATGCAGATGATCCTCAAAACCATAGAAATGTAGAAACAAAGAACTGCCCAGGTATTTCGTTTGGTTTTAGTTTTAGTTTGGAGATACGGCGTGGAAACAGGCCCTTCGGCCGACCGAGCCCGTGCCGAACAATGATCACCGTACACTAGTTCTTGCCTACACACAGTGGACCCAGAGGAAACCTACGCGGTTATAGGGAGAACGAAACATACAAACTCCGTACAGACAGCACCCGTAGTCAGGATCGAACCCGGGTCTCTGACACTGTAAGGCAGCAACTCTACCGCTACGACACCGTGCCACCCAAGTAGAAATACAGCATGGAAAACGGACCCTTTGGCCGATTGAGTCCGCGCCGACCAGTTATCCCTGCACACGAACATTATCCTACACACATTTGGAACAATTAACAGAAGCCAATTAACCTATAAACCTGCATGTCAATAGACAATAGACAATAGACAATAGTTGCAGGAGTAGGCCATTCGGCCCTTCGAGCCAGCACCGCCATTCAATGTGATCATGGCTGATCATCCCCAATCAGTACCCCATTCCTGCCTTCTCTCCATATCCCCTGACTCCGCTATTTTTAAGAGCCCTATATAGCTCTCTCTTGAAAAGCATCCAGTGAACCTGCCTCCACCGCCCTCTGAGGCAGAGAATTCCACAGACTCAGCACTCTCTGTGAGAAAAAGTGTTTCCTCGTCTCCGTTCTAAATGGCTTACTGCTTATTCTTAAATGGGCCCCTGGTTCTGGACTCCCCCAACATCGGGAACATGTTTCCTGCCTCTAGCGTGTCCAAACCCGTAACAATCTTACATGTTTCAATGAGATAACCTCTCATCCTTCTAAACTCCAGAGTGTACAAGCTCAGCTGCTCCATTCTCTCAGCATATGACAGTCCCGCCATCCCGGGAATTAACCTTGTAAACCTACGCTGCTCTCCCTCAATAGCAAGAATGTCCTTCCTCAAATTAGGGGACCCAAAACTGCACACAATACTCCAGGCGTGGTCTCACTAGGGCTCTGTACAACTGCAGAAGGACCTCTTTGCTCCTAAATTCGATTCCTCTTGTTATAAAGACCAATATGCCATTCGCTTTCTTCACTTGTTATAAAGGCCAACATGCCATTCGCTTTCTTCACATGTCTTTGCAGTGTGGGAGGAAGGCGGAGCACCCTGAGAAAACCCACGCAGGTCACGGGGAGAATGCACAAAATCCATACAGACAGCACCCGTAGTCAGGATCGAACCCGGGTCTCTGGCGCTGTGTGACAGCAACTCTACCGCTGTGACACTGTGCTGCCCAATGTATATGAAAGCTTAACGGTTAAGCGAAAGTGAAGAGGTGTTTTAGTGGACACATGGATCTGCAGATACTGGTGTAAAACACACAACACGCACACACGTACATGCACCCGCACACACATAACACACACACACACACACACACACACAAAGTGCTAGAGTAACTCAGCAGGTCAGGCAGCATCTCTGGAGAACATGAATAGGTCGTGTTTTGGATACCTCACCTATGCATGTTCTCCGGGGATGCTGCCTGATCTGCTGAGTTACACCAGCACTTTGTGTCCTTTCAAGTTGAATTGTAAATGGACATTCAAAAAGAGTTTATTGGAAGGTCATACATTTTTGGCAAAATGTAAGGCTTGGTGTAAAGAGCCAGGAGTAACATGAATACAAAATTTGTGAAGAGAGATAAAATGGTGGCAATAACTTTTTTTAGACTGGATGGAGATGTACATTGGAGTTCCCCCTTGGATGCAGTGTTTGGACAACTGCTTTTTCAGATTCACTTGAAGTAGACTTGATTGCGATGGGAACAGGGAGTAATTTTGAAATATACAGTTGTCACAAACCTGGATAGATGTAAACAATGAGGAAAATTGTAGGCTTCTTGAAAAAGACATCAAAATATGATGAGAATTAGCAGGCAGATGGAAGATAAAATTCAGTGCAATAAAATGTGAGAAGATACGTTTTGAAAGAGGAAGGCGGTTGATAAATGCTACAGTTTTAAAGAGGGTGCATACTTTGGATTGCTTGAATAGACATTTTAAAAGTGGAAAAATTTGTGAACAAAACAATTATGAACCTCAGATAGACACAATATCCTGGAGTGACTCAGCGGGTCAGGCGGCATCTCTGGTGAAAAAGAATAGGTGACACTTGGGTCGAGACCCTTCATCAGACTGAGAGACAGGGAGTGGAATTCTGGTCATGTGATCCTGGACTTCCTAAATGGAACAAAATGTTAGGAGGTTATGTCAAAACCCATTGATTCAATAGTTTGGTTTCTTCTGAGGTTTTGTTTCCAGTTTAAGAAACATAGAAACATAGAAACATAGAAAATAGGTGCAGGAGGAGGCCATTCGGCCCTTCAAGCCAGCACCGCCATTCACTGTGATCATGGCTGATCGTCCCCAATCAATAACCCGTGCCTGCCTTCTCCCCATATCCCTTGATTCCACTTGCCCCTAGAGCTCTATCTAACTCTCTCTTAAATCCATCCAGTGATTTGGCCTCCACTGCCCTCTGTGGCAGGGAATTCCACAAATTTGCAACTCTCTGGGTGAAAATGGTTTTTCTCACCTCAGTCTTAAATGGCTTCCCCTTTATTCTAAGACTGTGGCCCCTGGTTCTGGACTCGAAGGACATGAAGTTTTGGGTGACCTACAGAAGCGATTTGCTCAGGGAAATTGGGCAATGGGATTGAGTCAAAGAGAAGATTTGGTTGAGGCATTTAAAATCACGAAGTGTATTAAAGGAGGAAAATGCTTACGGTGGCGGGAGGGTCAATAACGAAAGGTCACATATTTACGGTGCTTGTCAAAGGACCATGGCAGGAGGGTCATTCTTTTCACCCCCTTCTCCAGGAGGTTGTTGTGATCTCAAATGGACTCTATGATAGCCTGGTTGACACATGTTCAGAAGCAACCAACAAAAGATATTTGGATAAATATTTGAACACACGATAATCGGCTGAATATGGGGAAAGAGCAGGGAGTGGAACTAACTGTTCTGGACTTTGAAATATTTGAGTACGATCCAATGGGCTGAGTGAACTCCCTTTGTCCTGCACCCATTTCATATGCCTGCAATAAGATATTTGGAGACCTCTTTTTATCCGTTCGTTGTGATCTCAAATTTAATCTCCCTACTGAGTCTATGTTTATTTGGTCAGTATCACAAACTAGATTTGCAATACAAAAATAATGTTTTGTTGATTAAGTATTTTATTTGAGGCAAGTTCCTTTTTTTGTGATATCATATTCACTGCACAAATATATCCCTGATCTCCAAATGGATATTTACACTGGGTCTCCACCGTTCTGCTCTGGTCTACAGCTGTGAACTGTAAGACAATAATTCTTTACTCAACTTTATCAACTTGAAGTATATGATCTCTTCAGCCAGTATATCAGTATAATTTGTGCAAAATATCTACTTAGTTCTCACTACCATGGAATTAATTGGAGTCGAACTACCAGCACTTACAGTGAATGAAGAGTCAAGAGTAGACTGGAGTAATTCAGCGGGACAGGCAGCATCTCCTGAGAAAAGGAACGGGTGACGTTTTGGGTCGAGATCCTTCTTCAGATTCATATTCAATCTGAAGAGAGTCCTAAACCAAAACGTCACCTATACACGCTCACCAGAGATGCTGTCTGACCCACTGAATTACTCCAGCACTTGTGTCCTTTAATCACTCACCTTTTTAATATTCAAAAACTAATGATCTGAGCCAGTGTATATTTTTTTTAATTTTCACTTGGCGTTCACACCTGTGAGGTTCATCTTTTCTTCGTTTTAAGTGAAGAAATCCAAATTCATAGTAACCTCAAACAAACTTTGTGACACTGTGTAAGTTTCCTTTCATTCTGTTACTGAATATTACTGAAGAAGGGTCCCAGCCCAAAATATCAGCTATCCATGTTCTCCAGGGATGCTGCCTGACCCGCTGAGTTATTCCAACGTTTTGTGTCTTTTCTTGGTAAACCACCAGCTGCAGTACCTTCCTTGCTTCCACAATATATTACTCATTCACTCAAAGGAATAATCCATGTGGTATGGATATTCAATTTAACTGGTCTCATTAAAGTACAATTCAAATGCCTGTTTTGGGGATCACTGATGAGATTGTATTTAGGTGTATTTTCTTAAAACCTGATTATTTTCTGCTTTCATTTTATAAATCTCGTGAGAGCTTTTTATCACGAGAGGAATAGACGCACAGGGTCTCTTGCCCAGAGTAGGGAATCGAGAACCAGAGGGCATCGATTTAAGGTGAGGGAGGAAAGATATAATGGGAATCTCAGGGGTAACTTTTTCTAAATAAAGGATGGCGGGAATAAGGGGTAGGCCATTTAGAACAGAGATGAGGAAAACCATTTTCACCCAGAGAGTTGTGAATCTGTGGAATTCTCTGCCTCAGAAGGCAGGAGAGGCAGATAATCTTTAGATAGAGCTCTTAAAGATAGTGGAGTCAAGGGATTGGGGAGAAGGCAAGAATGGGGTACTGATTGTGGATGATCAGCCATGATCACTGTGAATGGCGGTGCTGGCTCGAAGGGCCTGATGGCCTACTGCACCTATTGTCTATTGTGTATGGAACGGGCTGCTGGAGGAGGTAGTTGAGGCAGGGACTAGAGCAAAGTTTAAGAAGCAAATAGACAGGTACATGGATAGGACAAGTTTGGAGGGATGTTGGTCATATGCAGGCAAGTGGGGTTGATATAGATGGGACATGTTGGTTGGCGTGGCTAAGTTGGGCCGAAAGGCCTTTTTCCACACTGTATGACTCTATGACAATTGCAATCACTATGGTGAAGAAATACAAATGCTATTGACACACTGTACTCTATTTGTATCTGAAACAAAATGCCTTGGCAAGCTTCTTCAGACAAGATAGACCCCTGCAGCCATTATCTCATAACTTGCTGTTGCATATATTTGTCATTTACTCTTTGCAAGCAACACTCTTCAGGGAAGGTATAGTGTAAATTCCTAAGATTCATTATCTGTTTTTCTAATTTATTTTTGCGTGGATCAAATATGATGTTTGCAGGGAAGAAAAATAAACCTAAAGTACATGCCAAAGCTATGTTCCAAGAATTTGTTACCAGGAACCATTTGAAGCTAATATTTTCATCAACAGCCAAGGGTGGTTGGATGATGTTCAGCTCTAATTATTCATCTATTCCCTGTCAGCATATTGTTTATCTGTAAAAGCCTGTAGTGCAGTTCTAAGTGGCATAATAGCCTTTGGGATGGTAAATATGTGGGTATGTCACACTGATAAATGAAACACATGTACGTTAGTTATTGAATTGAGACTGCGCCTTATCATACTCATCAGAGAACTGAGAGATCCAGGCTTTCAACCCCACCTTGAAAAAGCCTGATTAAAGAAAGCATCCGAACCATAAGCGTGAGAAACCAAAGCCAACATCTTTCAAGTACTGGGAATATGAAGTAAAACAACAATTGTTTGAAATACTTAGCAAGTTGGGCAAAATGCATGCAGACAACAAATAATTACTTTGCTCATTGCATCCAGATGCATGTACCAGACCGTTTCCCTTTCCAAAGATACTGCCTGATCTGTTGGGTATTTGTTTGGTTTTGCTTCGGGACCAATCTGCTGAATCTGCTTAAGAAGGAACTGCAGATGCTGGAAAATCGAAGGTAGTCAAAAATACTGGAGAAACTCAGCGGGTGAGGCAGCATCTATGGAGCGAAGGAAATAGGCGACGTTTCGGGTCGAGACCCTTCTTCAAAAAGAAGGGTCTCGATACTAAATCTGCTTATAGGTTCATAAGTGATAGGAGCAGAATTAGGCCATTTGGCCCATCAAGTCCACTCCGCCATTCAATCACAGCAGATCTAGCTCTCCCTCCTAACCCCATTCTCCTGCCTTCTCCCGGGGTGGAAGATTGCAACCTTCACGTGGTCCGCCCTGTTTCGACTAATGCAATCAACTCGACGTGAACAAACGGAAGATCAAATAGAACAAGTTGTCCAACAACTTTAGGCTGTCCACGCCACACGAAAGAAGAAGAAAAGCCTTCTCCCCATAACCCGTACTAATTAACACATACTTATTTCGGTATTAGTTATGATCCTTTACAATTTAATGATCTGGACCATTTATGCTGCATGGCTGTGTGCAGTGGAAATGGGCAGTAAGTGTCTGGA
>CM075985.1:4470124-4610738 GCA_038087875.1 Malacoraja senta
TTACCCACCACACCACCTCCAGGTCCCTCAGATCGGCCGACTTGGGGTCACTGAACAACCCACGGTCTAGGCATAAGCTCTGGGGCGACCGCGCCTTTGCGGTTGCACCTCCGAGACTGTGGAACAGCATCCCTCTTCCCATCCATCGACTCCTTTAAGTCGAGACTTACAACTCATCTCTACTCCCAAGCCTTTTTTGACGTCCTCTGAGCATAGAAACATAGAAACATAGAAATTAGGTGCAGGAGTAGGCCATTCGGCCCTTCGAGCCTGCACCGCCATTCAATATGATCATGGCTGATCATCCAACTCAGTATCCCGTACCTGCCTTCTCTCCATACCCTCTGATCCCTTTAGCCACAAGGGCCACATCTAGCTCCCTCTTAAATATAGCCAATGAACTGGCCTCGACTACCCTCTGTGGCAGAGAGTTCCAGAGCGAGGGCTATATGTATGTAGTGATGTTTGTATTTAATCTATGAACCACTGTTGTTTGTTATACTATTCTTATACCAATGTAAAGCACTTTGGCCAACGAGAGTTGTTTTTTAAATGTGCTATATAAATAAAAGTGACTTGACTTGACTACTCTCAAGCCTTTCTTGACGTCCTCTGAGGGAGGGCTAGATGTATGTATGTAGGTACACAAAAATGCTGGAGAAACTCAGCGGGTGCAGCAGCATCAATGGAGCGAAGGAAATAGGCAACGTTTCGGGCTGAAACCCTTCTTCAGACATGTATATGTATATATGTATGTAGTTTGTTTGTTTATACTATTCTTATAACAAATGTAAAGCACTTTGGCCAACGAGAGTTGTTTTTTAAATGTGCTATATAAATAAATGTGATTTGACTTGACTTGACTTGGGCTGTCAGCTGCCCAGCGAGGCTGTGACTCTCTGCAGTGGCGCCGGTCGGCCTGCGTGGGGCAGCAGCGAGTCCGGGCCGGCGGGGTCACGTGGTGCGGCGAGCGGAGCCGCTGGTGCAAGATGGCGGCCGCGCTGCCCGAGCGGAGCGCGTTGACCTACTGCCTCCACAAATGGTCCAGCTACTCGTCCACCTACGTGCCCGAGTGAGTATCCAGCCCGGCCGCTCGAAGCTGTGTCAGTCACACCAAAACCCGCACCGTCCCCTCTCCTCATCTTCCTCCTCTTCCCCTCCCCTATTGGCTCCGGCGCGGCCCAGCTGCCGCCGAAGCCTCGGCCTCGAGTACCGCTGAAGGCCGTCCCTGACCGACCGACCGACCGACCGACCCCTCGCCAGCCCCGGGGTGGGTCTGAAGAAGGGTCCCTTCTGAAGAAGAAGAAAACGGAGCCAGGCCGGCTATACCTACCTCCTGTCCAGAGACGCGGTCTGTCCCGCTGAGTTACTACAGCATTGTGTGTGTGTGTGTGTGTGTGTGTGTGAGTGAGTGTGTCCCGGGCGGTGGTGGGTGGGTGGGTGGGCGTGGGGACCAGCACACAGGTGACTTTCTGAGCAAAAAATCTGGATTTAACATCTGATTTGAAGGTTCAGCCTGTTTATTTGGCTGGTGGGAGAGGCTGTTGTAATCATTTAAACCGTTTTATGTTTCTACCCTCCCCCTCGATATGTTATCTCTCCATTCACCCATCTCTCTCTCTCTTCACCCATCTCTCTCTCTCTCTCTCTTCACCCTTCTGTTCACCCTTCTCTCTCTCTCTCTTCACCCATCTCTCTCTCTCTCTCTCTCTTCACCCTTCTCTCTCTCTCTTCACCTCTCTCTCTCTCTTCACCCTTCTCTCTCTCTTCGCCCTTCTCTCTCTCTCTTCGCCCTTCTCTCTCTCTCTTCACCCTTCTCTCTCTCTCTCTTCACCCTTCTCTCTCTCTCTCTTCACCCATCTCTCTCTCTCCTTCGCCCTTCTCTCTCTCTCTTCACCCTTCTCTCTCTCTCTTCACCCTTCTCTCTCTCTCTCTCTCTCTTCACTCTCTCTCTTCACCCTTCTCTCTCTCTCTCTTCACCCATCTCTCTCTCTCTCTCTCTTCATCCTTCTCTCTCTCTCTTCACCCTTCTCTCTCTCTTCACTGTCCTCTCTCTCTCTCCAACCTCCTCTCTCTCTCTTCACCTTCTCTCTCTCTCTTCACCCTTCTCTCTCTCTTCACCCCTCTCTCTCTCTCTCTTCACCCTTCTCTCTCTCTCTCTCTCTCTCTCTTCACCCATCTCTCTCTCTCTCTTCACCTTGTTCTCTCTCTTCACCTCTCTCTCTCTCTCCACCCTTTTCTCTCTCTCTCTCTCTCTTTCTCTCTCTCTCTCTCTCTTCACTCTCTCTCTCTCTCTCTCTCTCTCTCTCTCTCTCTCTCACCCATCTCTCTCTCTCCACTCTCTCTCTCTCTCTCTCTCTCTCTCTCTCTCTCTCTCTCTCTTCACCCATCTCTCTCTCTTCACCCATCTCTCTCTCTTCACCCATCTCTCTCTCCACCCTCTCTCTCTCTCTTCACCCATCTCTCTCTTCACCCCTCTCTCTCTTCACCCCTCTCTCTATTCACACATCTCTCTCTCTGCACCCCTCTCTCTCTCTCTTCACCCATCTCTCTCTCTCTTCACCCATCTCTCTCTCTCTTCACCCTTCTGTTCACCCTTCTCTCTCTCTCTCTTCACCCTTCTCTCTCTCTCTCTCTCTGCACCCTTCTCTCGCTCTCTTCACCTTCTCTCTCTCTCTCTTCACCTCTCTCTCTCTCTCTCTCTCTCTTCATCCATCTCTCTCTCTTCACCCATCTTTCTCTCCATTCACTGTCTATATCTAGTGATGCATTAACGAGTAAAAACAAGGAACTTCAGATGCTGGTTTACAACAAATAAACACACAAAGAAAAATAAAGTTCAGCAGTCAGCGATGTACTCGAGCATTTTCATGCTTAGGAAGTTGTTCACTTTCTGCTGAGAGCATCATTGACGGGGCTGTAAGCCTCTGCCCACCTTTCGGTAGTTTTCATTTCAGTCCCCCCATTCCCACAACACCACCAGCACTTGTGATACACTGCAACAGGCAATTTCTTGATTTTCTGAAATGACATGACCAAAACATCTATTTGTTTTTATAAATACTTATCTGCTCGCCAAGTATGTATCTTAAAGCTTAACAGTCAAGTGAAAGTAAAGAGATGTATTAGTAGACACAGAAACTGCAGATGTTGCTTTACAAAATAAAAGAGAGAATGTGCTGGAGTAACTGAGTGGGCCAGGCACCATCTCTTGGACACAGATAGGCAATGTTTTGGGTCGGGACCCTTCTTCACACTTTAGTGGTTTGAAATTGTGTGGTTTCTAGTCTTGAGCAAAAAGAGATTTGGAATCGGTTATCATTTGTTTTATTTTATCAGTGTATTGTGAGACAAGCTGAATGAATGGTTTGTTTTAAAATTGTTACAAGAAAGCCTTTTTCTACATTTGTGGCTTGAAAATATAAGATGATAATATTTTCAAAAAATTGAGTCTGAGGTACTTTGATTACTTCATTGTGCTGTTGTAACATCCATTGAAAGGAGCACAGAACTTTTTTTGTTTTGAAAGTTTGTACTTGATACCACTGTTTGCACATGATCTTTGCAATGTGTCAAGTATTTGCAAATACTGTCATCCTCTTCAAATATTTGGGAATGTTGGATATGCAGTATCTTGTGGCAAATAAAGCCACGGCATTACTGTCAAACACAGGTTGTGAAATTATGTGGCTGGCAGATCCTTTCTTTGACATTATCAGCTGAACAAGGTTTGGCTTGCAACTGCATGGTTTGTGACTTCTGTCAACCTTCGATGTGGCTGTGAGATAAAACTCAAGGGAATAGCAAAACGTAGCTGAGTCTGTTAATTTAAAAAATGGCTTTGGATTGGTGCTGCCTCTTAAAAGAATAGTCCCACTTTGCCTGTAACTCCACAAGTTGATTTATCTTCAAGTATTCATTCAATTGCTTTTGAGTGCCACAGTAACATTTGTATCCATCCACTGTACAATGGATTCCAGATCACAAGTGAAATTTTGACATGAAATTTTGACTGACTTTGTATTGACCATAGACCTTGTTTAACTTATAGACAATGGGCGCAGGAGTAGGCCATTCGCCCCTTCGAGCCAGCACAGCCATTCTCTGTGATCATGGCTGATCATCCACACTCAGTACCCCATTCCTGCCTTTTCCCCATATCCCTTGACTCCGCTATCTTGAAGAGCTCTATCCAACTCTCTCCTGAAAGTATTGGCCTCCACTGCTTCTGAGGCAGAGAATTCCACAAATTCCAGAGTATACAAGCCCAGCCGGGAATTAACCTCATGAACCTACGCTGCACTCCCTCAATAGCAAGAGTGTCCTTCCTCAAATTTGGAGACCAAAACTGCACACAATACTCCTGGTGTGGTCTCACTAGGGCCCTGTACAACTGCAGAAGGACCTCTTTGCTCCGATATTCCTCCTCTTGAGTACTCTAAAGTCTTCTCTCTTTTTCACAAATAATCTAATTGGATTTGATAAATGTATTCTCAGCAAATGGACACCCTGTATAATTGAATATTATTGTTCATATTTATTGTTGGAACTGATTACTTTTCTTTCCTTTTGCTTATCAGCCATTATATTGGTGTCAAAATTCTACCTGGGAGGTGATTGTTATTTCATTAATTTGACCACTACCTAAACTCGGCTTGGCTCTTCATAGTTGGTGTAAAACAAGTTTGTTCCTTTAGTTTGTTAATTGTGCTCTTAATCATGAAGGAGTTCAAAGTTTTTCAATTATATAACAGCAATTAGAGGTCCCACGATATCTTTAAATGGTTTGCTAATTTTATTGAATTTTACCTGAAATATAAACTTGAAGAAAATTGGGAATGACTAAAATATTGGAATTATTTTGCTCTTTGTTACAACTGGCCTATTTAGATTAACTGTCAATATTTGTCCATTTTTAATGTAAAAATATTGTTCAGTGTGATACAGAACACAGAACCGTGCAGCAAAGGAGCAGACCCTTTGGCCCATTCATACCCATGGTAGAGGTATCAAAAACAAGAGGGTATAGGTTTAATGTGCAGGAAGGAACTGCAGATGCTGGTTTACATCGAAGAGAGACACAAAATGCTGGAGTAACTCAGCGGGTCAGGCAGCATCACTGGAGAGAAGGATTGGGTGACGTTTTGGGTTGAGACCCTTCTTCAGACTGAGCTCAGTCTGAAGAAGGGTCTTGTCCAGAAACGTCACCCATTCCTTCTCTCCAGTGATGCAGCCTGTCCCGCTGAGTTAGAAACATAGAAACATAGGAAATAGGTGCAGGAGTAGGCCATTCAGCCCTTCGAGCCTGCACCGCCATTCAATATGATCATGGCTGATCATCCAACTCGGTATCCTGTACCTGCCTTCTCTCCATACCCCCTGATCCCTTTAGCCACAAGGGCCACATCTAACTCCCTCTTAAATATAGCCAATGAACTGGCCTCAACTACCTTCTGTGGCAGAGAATTCCAGAGATTCACCACTCTCTGTGTAAAAAATGTTTTTCTCATCTCGGTCCTAAAAGATTTCCCCTTTATCCTTAAACTGTGACCCCTTGTCCTGAACTTCCCCAACATCGGGAACAATCTTCCTGCATCTAGCCTGTCCAACCCCTTAAGAATTTTGTACGTTTCTATAAGATCCCCCCTCAATCTTCTAAATTCTAGCGAGTACAAGCCGAGTCTATCCAGTCTTTCTTCATATGAAAGTCCTGACATCCCAGGAATCAGTCTGGTGAACCTTCTCTGTACTCCCTCTATGGCAAGAATGTCTTTCCTCAGATTAGGAGACCAAAAGTGTACTCCATACTCCAGGTGTGGTCTCACCAAGACCCTGTACAACTGCAGTAGAACCTCCCTGCTCCTATACTCAAATCCTCCATCATTTGAGTTACTCCATCATTTTGTGTCTATCTTCGGCCTGGGTTTAAGGTGGTTGATGAGAAAGAAGATTTTAAAGATGATCTTGGGAGGCAAAGTGTCGAAGCAAAATGAATTTATTGTGCGCCAATGGGATTAGTGTAGATTGGCATAAAGACTGGCATGTATGTGGTGGGCTGTAGGCCTGCTTCTGTGCTGTACAATTCTGACTATGATAACTTAATGTTCTGGATTGAAACACTAGATTCTGGAGTTATCGCAATGCTTATTACAGTTGCTTTGATAGTTGTCTAAAAGACAGATAGTAATAGTTTAAGACAGACCTTTTGCTTATGGGTCCCATTGCAATCTGAAATGAATAATCTGCTTATTTTTATGTTATTATAGTCATGGATTTATTGGCTTTTATATATATTATCTTGGAAGGCAAGAAATAACTTGCACCAATGCTTTGAGATAATTTTGAATTTATGTTTTAGTACGTGCTATTATGGAATGAAAGCGACTAGATTTACTGTGTGCTTTGTTTAATCTAAAGTTGCAAATGCTTCTGTGAAATCAATTATGCAGTGGAGCAAGTGCTGTTAATGTGATGGGAATTTCACATGCAGCATCATTCAGCGACCATCTGTGACGTGGAGTGAGAGAGAGTACTTTGGCTTTATTTCAAAGAATGGTTTAAAATCTTCATTAACTCACTCCAGTGATTTCTACACTAAATATGGTGAATTTCCAAGAAACTAAATACAGGTCGTCTGCTTATGAATACCTGACTTCTGTAAAGCACATTGATCAAATGAGTTGTTGAGGAAAAATTATTACCCTCAATCTAATATGACATAACCTGCATGTGGGGTGAAATCGGTTGCTGCTTCAAATACTTCTGACTGGCATTCTCGCACCAGTGGTCTTATGGAAATAACTTTGTATAAATGTTTGCATTTGTACACAGGAATATGTGCATATTCGGGAGAGGTGTAGGTCATTTGTTCCCTAGAGCCATCCTATCATTTGATAAGATCGTTGCTTTTGGGGGCAATCACGTGATAAACGTCCTATTTGCCACAACTTGCAACAAACAGCATTGACTGGCATAAATTGGCAGAATAAAAACAAAAAATGCCAAAAGACACTAGGTCAGGCGACATATGTGGGAAGAGAAACAGTTAATGCTTTGGATGAGACCCAAGAAACTGCAAATGTTGTCATCTTGAGCAAAACACAGTGCTGGAGGGAATTAGCGGGTCAGGCAACATCTGGGGGGGGGGGGGGGGGGAGAATGGACAGGCATTTTGAGTTGGGACCTTTCAGTCTCAATAAAGGGCCCCACCTGACCATCTGTCCATTCCCTCCAAAGATGTTGACTGACGCACTGAGTTCCTTCAGCACTTTGAGCAAACACAGTATATCAGGCATAGTGGCTGTGGCAGATATGACTTGACTTATCATTTCCAGAATTTTCTGTTTAGTTTGGATTTCTGGCTTCTGCAGTTTTTTTTATTGATTTTCATTTGAGCGGACATAATTTTTTTTCACGTTATGTGAAGTAATGACGTGGAATCTTCATTTGCCTGACTCAACCATTCAAATGGACAGGCAGTTGCATAACTGCATAATATTGCAACTGACTTTCCAAGAAGGATATATGGTGCAGTTAAGAGATTGAAGACATTTGTGCCCAAGTAATTTATTTATCAGTCATAACATGTGCTGAAACCTCTCAGGCACATGAGATATTGGAAGTGTGAAGCGATCAAGCAGCACCTATGAAAAGAGAAATTGATTTCATGTTCCAGTTTGACCTTGCAGGAAAAATGGAAAATGTTATTGAGCTGAGGCTTTGAGCAGAAATAAGAGAAGTGAACATTTGAGGGAACATCTGTAGGCAAGCACAAGTCACTAATTGACAGGTACAAGACGGTGATTGTTTATATAATATTTTCAATACAGGGATGTTGATCAGATTAATCCCTCAATAGTTGGTCTTTTTAATGAACTTTTACACTGCACATTTTGAGAAGTGAGCCAAATGCAAAGCTTTTTTTGTCTGTTTTCTCAGCATGTATAATTATATTATCAGTTTCAGTGCTGGACTAGTAACTGGCATCTTTGACTCGGGGAGATAGACACAAAATGCTGGAGTAACTCAGCAGGACAGGCAGCATCTGTGGAGAGGAGGAGTGTGTGACGCTTTGGGTCGAGACCCTTCTTCAGACTCAGTGTGTCTCAGGGAGCTTGACCTCGGGCAAAGTGGTCTTGAGATGAGACAAGTCAGCAGCCAAAAATATAGCAATGATTTAGTTTAGTTTATTGTCACGTGCACATAGATACAGTGAAAAGCTTGTTCTGTGTGCTATCCGGTCAAATTAATCTATGACTACAATAGATCTTCTTATGGAACAGCACACAGTCACCATGTCCCGGTGCAATCTTGCAACTTCCAACTCTCTGCAAAATCTGATTTTGGCTGAAGTAGATATGCAATATCTTATGTTCTCAGTTTCCTGTCCAGTGTTCTGGAGACACTAGATTGATCGATGATGAAGGGGTCAGGCTGGCTTAGCAGATGCCATTGGCTCCTTCCAACGGCGCTCTATTGAGATGCTGCAGATCCACTCGCTCACCTGGCTGCTGTAGGACCAATGACCCGCGAAAGCTACAACAGCATTGTCTGCCCCCTTCAGCATTTCCTCCACAATTTGCACTGAGGCCGCCATGCTCTGTTTCCAGAGCTGATCGCAGAACTTTAGTGTACTTTCCTAGGCCGCAGGAGGCGAGTTCGCAGACTGTTCACAGCCGTCAACTTTCCCCATCACCTTCCACTGCCGCCATCTACATGCTGCAGTTTTTTGACTACAATATGTATTTTTAAAGCTGCAAAAAAGGATTAAGATATTGCAGTTTAAAATAGAGGTGTAGAAAATTAATGATGTATAAATGCTGTTTAGTCGGAGGGTAGTTAATCTGTGGAACTCATTTGCACAGATGGCTGTGGAGGCCAAGTCAGTGGATATTTTTAAGGCAGAGATAGACAAATTCTTGATTAGAACGGGTGTCAAGGGTTGTGGGGAGAAGGCAGGAAAATTGGATTAGGTGGCAGAGATCAGCCATGATTGAGGGAGCAGACTCGATGGGCCGTATGGCTTAATTCTACTATAACGTGAACTTGTGTAATTCCCTTTCTGTTTCAAAATAAACTCTTATACAGAAGGATCCATTAGTAAGTGAATAAAATGAGTGAACGAAGTGATGCAATAGTTGAGAAAGCTTTTTTTAAAAAGTAATTTGACTTGGAAGTAACAGCATGTACCAAACAATCGATAGATTTGAAAAATAAACAACTTTGAACTGCTGTTGTTGTTGATGAGGTAATGTTGAGGCAACTTTTTTTTTGTAGTTGCATATACACTGAGATCTAAGAGATTTTTTACCCTGGAGAGTATTTTTCCTCAGAATTGGATTGGACGGATGTGCTAAGGACATAATCCTAACTTGATGCATTACCATGTTCTTGGAACTGTTTTGTTTTAGTTATGCCACCACAAGTTCTTTGTCATTTGAATGAAAATCATGAGGATAAATGCACTATCTTTTGCATTTTGTTTTGATTTCACTAATTTGTTTGTGTTGATGTATTGAATTTGGCTGAATCACCATCCCTTAGGCAGCATGAATAGATGTTCAAAATGGTTAAATGGATCCAGATGAGGAAGACTGTTTTGGCTTTGGTTATTTCATCCAGAGGCTTGCTGCATTTCAGCATTTAATTTCTTGGATTCACTGTTTTTTTCCTTTGCTACTGTTCCTGAAAACTTTTCCATTTGTTGAGTGTTTCTTGAGGAAAAATTCCCAATATTAGTCCTAAAGTTTGTTTCTTTAAGATTAAATCTGTTTACTTATAACTCAACTTAAATGGTCCTTGAATTGTCTTTGAGATTTTTAAATTCTTCTGCCAATGTTTTTCCAACTTAAGATTTGTCAAATATGTATTTGTGCTCTTTTGGTTTGATCATATGTGTCAAGAACCCTTGTATAAGCTTGAGATCGTGGTAGCTCCAACAGGTGTTCTGCTTCCCTTTCCAGACAAGGAATTGGTCATATTTGTTTTCCATAGTGTGTTCCATACACTAATGGAATTACCTTAACTATAAGCATTTTGGATTTTGAAAATCCATATGATATTGCTTTCTGTGTGCTTTGGACATAATTTTGTTTTAGTTGGTGAGTTTACTTTTTGCATATCAATCTACAATGAAGTCTCTGCTAGGTATGATCTTAATCGAATTTCTTATGAATTGTAGTGTTTGTGTTCCATGTAAAATAATATACTGGATCTTCACTCACCTGTATTTTGGTTTATTACATGAATCTGCTGATATATACTGGTATTCCTTCATTGCTTGAATGTGTGACAGACAATTACCTCCGCTTCCTTAGTAGACAGAACAATTCGGCACCTGTCCAATGATTCTTACAAACCTTTACATATATTCCCGAGTCTGGTGTGTGAACTTTCAAGCTTCTGTACCTTTGGGTACCTTCTACCAAGCTTGAAAGTACACACACCAGACTCAGGAACAGCTTCTTCCCCTCTATCAGGCTTCTGAATGGTCATTTCATAAGCTGGGTGTGGTCCAATTCATCTCTACCCCCATTGTGGACATTGAATTTTGTAAATGGAATTGGTGTGCCACTATGTTGAGAACTATACTCTGGAGTCTGCATCTTTTCCTCTGTTCGCCCTATTGTACTTGAGTTTGACTTGATTATATTTATGATTGTATTATCTAATCTAATTGGATTGCATGCAAAGCAGAGTTTTTCATTTTACCTTGGCACAAATGACAACAATTAAAAGTGAACCCAATCTTCTGATAGAAATTCTTTTTTTGTGATTTAAGTACAATCAAGTAAAATCATACTATACTTTAGTTTAGTTTATTGTCACGTGTACTGAGATACATTGAAAAGCTTTTGTTGCGTGCTAACCAGTCAGCAGACAATACACAAGCTTAATCATAAGTACAAGAGGGCAACTATTGTAGTGTGGAAATAGTAGATTTCTGCCCAGTCAGTACACAAAGTCGCCACGTTTCTTGTGGCATCTTGTACCTTTCAAGTATCAAGGTCTCGGCAATAACTAGTCTTATCTTGGCGTTAAAGGCCATATGGTCCGGGCGGCAACACTAGATCGGTGATGTAGGGGTCACCCTGGCCACTGGTTCATCTGCCATTCAACTCTCCTTGCTCGATCCACCTAGCACTTTCCTGCTCTTGCCTCATCCTTGCCCCACACTTCTTCCTACCAGCTATATCTCTGCTACTTCATCTGTCTGCAGAATGATCTGAAATGTCACCTGTCCATTTCCCTCCACAGATGCTGCCTGACTCGCTGAGTTTTGTAATAAAATAAATATGCTAGGTTAATTCAGACAAGGTTATTGCAGGGAATAAACTAACTGTAGGACAATGCTGTTCCTCTCACAGTCGACATTACAGATATTATTTCTAAAGTTTTACAGAATCCCTTTGGTTGAAGTGCTACCATGTTCAATTCGAAGCAAAGCGTAAAAAAACCCTGCAGCTTTCTCCCTTACATGCCAGACAAAAATTTAGGAAAATGATCTGCAAGTTTAGCTACTCATTCCAACTACAGCTAATCTTGTCATCAGGAGTTCATTCCACTCGCGTCATTAAGCTCCAGTGGGACAAGGTCCTTCCGACAGGATCAGATGACGTCAAACCAGCTGATCCACCAGCTAATCTGTCAATATTTCTGGCTGGTAGCAGGATCAAATCAGGTTGTTCCTGGACCACGTCAGGCTATGGTCTTCTTAGTGTAATTTTGACACTTAACGTATATACTGACAGAACACTTACTCATAGAAGATGGAGGATTCTGGCTGGTGGTCTGTGACTGGCGGTATCCTGCAGGGATTTGTGCTGGGGCCGCTGTGGTTTGTGATATATATAACTGACTTGGACGTAAATGGAGATGGGTTGGCCTGTAAGGATACGCAAGGAACTGCATATGTTGAAATCTTGTGTTGAACACAGTGCTGGTTAGGCAGCATCTCTGGAGGACATGGATAGACAATGTTTCGGGTCGGGATCCTTTTTCGAACTGATTGCAGTAGTGGGGAGAAATCTAGTTGAGAGGAGGGAGGAGGACAAAGCCTGGCAGAACATGGTCGAGCAGCAGAAATCGCATGGGGTGCAGTGAGAGGGGCTCACAGAATCTCCGTCAGAGAGAGGAGGTGAAATTCTTCCAAGTAAGCATTTAGTGTCATTGCGTATACCCTTCAATGAGTGCTCCAGTAGTTGGAACACATGAACATATTCCTTTGTTGAAATTTAATGTATGAAGCTCCACGGATTTAAAACATACTCCCACATGCAATTGAACATACAGCTTTTATTCAAATTGACTTCACTGTCTCCAGAGTTCAATCATACAAGTGCTCCTGAGAGCACAATATACTCAATTTTCAATCATGTTTCCACAGTTCAAGCCATTTAAAAACACCAGTACTGTTTTCAATATTAAGAGTAGCATGAGATATTGAGCAGCTGCAAATTTTTGAACTGCAACCAATTAACCTCAGTTGCTACCTTTCCTATCCTTTTTAATGCGTATTAAAAAGGTTACGATGACCTGCAGCAACATTCCTCAGTAAATTCTTTACACTGTGTAACCGTACAACAGACTCTCACCACCCATAGCACCTATTATTCTGAGGAAAAATCAAACAATATAGGGAGCCCATCCTTCAGTCAGAACTACCTTTCATGTATTCAAACAGTTCCCCATCAACTTTCTTTTCCCCCCAATTGAGTGATGGGACTTAAATTAGCCACGTCAACTGCCTTTCACAATTAACTGGCCTTTTGCTCTCCTATGACCTAAGTGAAACGACTCACGCATCATTCTAGCTTGTAAATGTTTTCAAGTTTGTGTTTAAAAAAAAAAGATTTGAGGTGTTTTCTAGTCATTCCAATAAAAACAAGATCTATGCAAAAAGCTTGGATCAGAAATTAGATACAGTTTGAAAGCAAAAATGTGCATTGCTACAAGTGTGCATATTTCAAGTTCAAAGCACAGTCAATGGGATTAGTGTAGAAGCGCAAAAGGAACAGCATGGATGTGGAGGACTGAATGGCCAATTTCAATGCCGTACAAACTCTTATTCATTGACACTCTCCCCAAAGAAATTGAGATAGCTGTCTCTATCTAACAGTGTGAGAGATATCAGTGCTAAATTGGAATTAATTGGAAAAAATAAATCATAAATTCTCCTTGAAGCACACTTGCGCAACAACAAAACCTGGATAAATTTAGTGGATTGAGCAGTGTCTGCGGATGGAAATAATTGGCCAATGTATCGGATTGAAACCCTGTATCAGGAGTGAGAGTGAAGACGGAAGATAGCTAACGAGGGGAGTGGCAAGACCGAAGCTGGTGTTGATATGAAGACCATGAATGGGTTCATGATAGACACTGGGTGCTGGAGTAACTCAGCGGATCAGGCAGCATTTCTGGAGGACGTGAATAGGCGATGTTTTGGACCAGCACCCTTCTTCCGACTGATTGTACTATGGGAGAGAAAGCTGGAAGTGGTGCAGAACATGCAGACTCTCTGCCTGTTTTCCGGAAGAGGATCTGTGGTATTCTTGTATAGTACGATTTGACTGGATAGTATGCAGAACAAGCATTTCCCTGTTCTCTGTACTTGTGACAATAAATTAACTAACTAATATATAGTAACAAGGAACTGCAGATGCTGGTTTATACCAACGATAGATGCAAATTGCTGGAGTAACTCAGTGGGTCTGGCAGTATTCCTGGAGAACATGGATATGCGATATTTCAGGTCTGAACCCTTCTTCAGACCAATTAACATACTTCAAGTTCCTTTGTGTAAATATCACCAGCAATTTGACCAAATCCAACCTCATCGATGATCCAGCCGAGAAAGCAAACCCACGTGTCTACTTCCTCACAACACTGAAGAAATTTGTCGTGTCTTTAGTGTCTCTTACCAAATTCAACAAATGCACCACTGAAAGCATCCTCTTGGGATGCATCACAGTTTGATGCGACACTGTCTGCCTATGACTGCAAAACATTGCAGAGAGTTGCTGACGCAGCCCGGCAAACCAGCCTCCCCATGGATTCTGGATGTTTTCATGAGAGAGTTAGATTTAGCTCTTTGGGCTAAAGGAATCAAGGGATATGGGAAAAGAGCAGGAACGGGGTACTGATTTTGGATGATCAGCCATGATCATATTGAATGGCTCGAAGGGCTGCATGGTCTACTCCTGAACCTATTTTCTATGTTTCTATTACATCGGTCCTTCTCGCTGCCTTGGGAAAACAGCTGACATAATCAATGACCACTCATAAACCATCATTCTCTCTTCTCCCCTCTCCTGTTGGGCAGAAGATCCACATACAGTACGATAAAATAGAACTTTATTTATCCCAGGAGGGAAATTGATCTGCCAACAGTGATAAAAACACAAAATACATGAAACGTGAAATGAAAGTGACAAGTGGAAAGGATCGGGGATGTGCAAAGATTTGGGGGGGGGGGGGGTCAGTCTCAGTCTACCCCAAGACAGAAGGGGGAGGAGTTGTACAGTTTGATAGCCACAGGAAAGAAGGATCTCCTGTGGTGTTCTTTCCTGCATCTTGGTGGAACCAGTCTGTTGCTGAAGGTACTCCCCAGGCTGAGCAAGGTTTCAGGGTCATTTTATTGTCACATGTACCAATGTACAGTGAAATTCGAATTACCATACAGCCATACTAAAAAAAAAAGCAATAAGACAAAACTACATAAAAGGTAACATAAACATCCACCACAGCGGATTCCCCACGTTCCTCACTGTGATGGAAGGCAATAAAGTCCAATCTTCTTCCTGTTTTATTCTCCCGTGGTCGGGGTAGTCGAACCATCCGCAGTCGGGGCGATCGAAACTCCCGCAGCCGGTGGCCGAAGGTACCGTGTCGGGGCGGTCGAAGCTCCCGCGGCTTGGAGTTCCCAAAGTCGGTCTCTAACCAGAGACCGTGATGTTAAAGTCCGCAGGCTCACACGGTTGGAGCCCTAAAGTCGATCACCGACAGGGATCGCGAGCTCCGTGATGTTAAGTCCGCAGGTTCCCGCGGTTCCAAGTCAGTTTCCAGCAACTCCTCGATGTTAGGCCACAGTGCGGGCGCAGATACGATACGGAAAAAATCGCATCTCCATTGAGGTAAGAGATTAGAAAAAGTTTCCCCCAACATACATTTAACACATACAAACAAATAACAAAGAAGGAAGGGACAGACAGACTGTTGGTGAGGCAGCCATTGCTGGCGCCACCAGTGTGTCATGGAGGTGCTGAGCTGTATTGTCCAGGATGCTCTGCAGTTTGAGGAGCATCCTCACCTCCAAGACCACCTCCCATGAAGCTAACTCTGCCCCCAGTACGGAGCCAGCCTTCCTGATGAGTTTGTTGATGCTAATGGTGTCCATGGCCTTCACCCTGCTGCCCCAGCACATGGCAGCGAAGAAGATGGCACTGGGTACCACCGATTGGTTGCATCTTACTGCAGACATTGAAGGAGCAGTGCCTTATCAAAAAGTACAGCCAGCTCTGTCCCTTCTTGTACAGGGCCTCAGCGTTCCTGGACCAGTCCAGTTTACTGTCCAGACACACTCCAGGGTATTTGAACTCCCTGGTAAACTGCACATCCAAACCAATGATGCAGACAGGGGTGTTCTTCTCCTTCTAAAGTCCACCATTAACTCCTTAGTCCTGTCTGTGTTGAGCTGCAGGTGATTCAGCTCACACCACTCAACAAAGTCGTTGACTACATCTCTGTATTCAACTTCCCTCCCCTCACTGATGCAGCCCACAGTTGCAGACTCATCTGAAAACTTCTGCAGGTGGCAGGAGTCCGAGTTATATCTGAAGTCCGAGATGTAGATGGTGAACAGGAAGGGAGAGAGGACAGACAGTCCCCTGTGGGGCCCCTGTGTTGCTCACAACCATGTCCGAGATACAGTTCTGTAGCCTGACATATTGTGGTCAGATAGTTGGTGATCCAGGACGCCAATGGAGCATCCACCCGCATCTTCGTCAGTTTGCTCCCTAGCAGTGTTGGCCGGATGGTGTTAAAAGCAATGGAGAAGTCAAGAAACATGACTCTCACAATGCTCTCACATACCACCAGATTGAAGAACCACTTCTTCCTCACTGTTAGCAGACGCCTGAATGAACTTCTGTGGTAAAGATGGATTCCCGATCTTCCAATCTACCTTGTGGCTTTTGCATTTTCTGCACTCTACATGTACACCTAACATTTATCTACACTCTGCTTATTCTCTCTTTTTGCACTCCCTGTTGTACTTGTGCATGCTGTGTTTGCACTCATACATGGTCTGATCCGCTCTATAGAGCAAACAAGATAAGTTTTTCACTTTATCTCAGTACATGTGACAATAATAAACCATTATCAATAAACTACTTAAGTTAGGGCCTGAACTACACTTAGAAATTGATTCAATGACTACACGTGTGACATTTCCAAGACAAAAATATAATGGACATCAGCCGATACTTCCATGAAATGTATATCCCAAACCGTTATCTATTCTGGGAATGCAGCATGACTTTGAGTACATCTGAAATATACATTTTATATTTGCGATGACTGATGGAATATTGAGGAGGAAGAAAGGATAAAAGGAAAAAGATTAAATGCAGTGAATTAGTAGAAATGCCATGTTCAGGGCAGTTAACTAACGGGGAGCAACATATTTCCAAGACCGTAATGCAAGTGGATTTCCCTAAAAAATCATAAAACAAAAAAAAGACACAAGTGCTGGAATAACCCTGCTGAATTACTCCAGCACTTTGTATCCTTTTTCCATCTACAGTTCCTAGTGTCCTCATAAAACCAGTGGTTGATAGCAAGAGGCTGTGGAGGTACAGGGGTGTCTAGCAAGTGGGAGGCTTTTAAAAGTGAGATTAGGAGAGTTCAGGAATGGAGCTTTTCTGTTCGTGAAATGTGAGCCAGTTGATGAGGAATATTGAGGCAGGTAAAAGAACGTGTCAGTGAAAGGCAGTTACGATCAACCGAATCCCTGGAGTATGAGATGTAGGGAGTACACTTGAGAACGAAATCAGAAGGGCAAAAAGAGGAGATGAGATGGCTTTTGCAGTTAAGGTAAAGAAGAATCCTCAGATATTTTACAAATATATCAAGACTAAAAGTGTAGTTATCGAGATGTCCCCCAAAGGACCAATGTGTGAAGCCACAGGAGATGGCAAGGTTTTAAATTCATATTTCTCATTTGTATTTACCATGGCAAAGGTCATGGAACTAAGGAATAAAGGCAAATTAATATTGATGTTTTGAAATGTACCCACATTCCCTAATCAAGACGTAGGGAGCCCTACACATGAAAACGCAACATTGGATTTCAATGAAGAAAGGCCTCGACCTGAAACGTCACCCGTTCCTTCTCTCCAGAGATGCTTCCTGTTCTGCTAAGTTACTCTGCAACTGCAACTTTATTTATATAGCACATTTCATACACGAGGCAGACTCAAAGTGCTTCACGTAAAAACATGTCATACAATAAAATGAAATAATAAAATGAAATAAAATAGGAGACTTAAAAGAAAATAAAAGCAAAGTTAAAAATGCATTATAAAAAAAGTGCAAAAGTTAAAAGTGCAATGTAGTTAAGATTTAGCTGAAAGCTAAAGTAAACATAAAAGTTTTCAGTCTTGTTTTAAGTGGTGAAAGTAGGGGCAAGTCTTAAATCTTCAGGAAGTTTATTCCAGCTATTTGTTGCATAGTAACTAAATCCTGCTTTCCCATGTTTTGTATTTACTCTGGGAATCACTAACAGATTGGTCTCAGAAGATCTTAGCGGTCGGTCTAGAAGGCTTATACAGTGGAAGCATGTCAGTGATATACTTTGGCCCTAAACCATGTAGTGATTTATAGGTGAGCAGCAGGATTATGAAATCAATTCTCTGACATACAGGGAGCCAATGTAAGGATTTAAGAATTGGTGTAATGTGTTCACATTTTTTGGTCTTTGTTAGAACTCTAGCAACAGCGTTCTGAACAAGCTGTAGCTGCCTGACAGTTTTTTTCGGAAGACCTGCAAGGAGACCGTTACAATAATCTAGCCTACTAGTAATAAAGGCATGTACAAGTTTTTCTAAGTCTTGAGCTGACATGAGTCCTCTTAGTCTTGCTACGTTTCTGAGGTGATAGTAGGCCGATTTTGTTACTGATTTGATGTGACTGTCGAAATGTAAATCTGAATCCATAATAACCCCGAGATTTCTGGCTTTGTTTGAAGTTTTCAGGGACAGAGTGAAGGTGTTGGGTTACTTTAAGCCTGTCTTTTTTAGCACCAAAAACAATTATCTCCGTTTTGTCCTTATTTAGTTGGAGGAAATTTTGGCACATCCAGTCTTTGACTTGCTCAATGCACTGGCACAGCAGATCTATGGGGCGATAGTCATTTGGTGATAGCGCTACATAGATTTGAGTGTCATCGGCATAGCAGTGGTGGTCAATATTATTGTTTCGCATGATTTGCCCTAGTGGGAGCATGTAGACGTTGAATAAAGAGGGCCCTAAGATCGAACCTTGCGGGACTCCACACGTCACGTTGGTTGGTTCTGATACAAAGTCGCCAATGGAAACAAAATAGTTCCTATCTTGTAGATATGACCTGATCCAACTTAAGACTGTGCCTGAGAGCTCCACCCATTTTTCCAACCTGTCCAAAAGTATTGAGTGATCAACAGTGTCGAATGCAGCACTGAGGTCTAATAGCATCAATACTCCAGCTTTTTGTGTCTATTATTGGATTTCATCTTGGGGAACGAGGCAGGGCAATTGACTGAAGTGTCCGTGGGGAGCACTTCAGGGTCAAAGCAGGCGATGATCAAGGAACTGTAGAATGGATCAATTGACGATCTGCCCTTCCGATGCTTCCTGCTCTCAGGTGGCGCAGCAGACCGCCCCCCTGCCTCTGCCTTCAGGTGTCCTTCCGCGAGGCGGACGACGATCACATTGAATGGGTGGGCTGTTTGCAAATAAAGGGTCGTCAGTCGAGTGTGAGTCATGTTTAGTATTTTGTTGCATATCCTTTGCATGCAATGACTGCTTGAAGTCTGCGATTCATGGACATCATCAGTTGCTGGGTGTCTTCTCTGGTGATGCTCTGCCAGGCCTGCATTACAGCCATCTTTAACTTATGCTTGTTTTGGGGGCTAGTCCCCTTCAGTTTTCTCATCAGTATATAAAAGGCATGCTCAATTGGGTTCAGATCGGGTGATTAACTTGGCCACTGAAGAATTGACCATTTTTTAGCTTTGAAAAACTCCTTTGTTGCTTTAGCAGTATGTTTGGGATCATTATCTTGCTGTAGAATGAACCGCCGGCCAATGAGTTTTGAGGCATTTGTTTAAACTTGAGCAGATAGGATGTGTCTATACACTTCAGAATTGATTATGCTACTGCCATCTGCAGTTGTATCATCAATGAAGATAAGTGAGCCAGTACCTTCAGCAGCCATACATGCCCAGGCCATAACACCCCCACCACTGTGTTTCACAGATGAGGTGGTATGCTTTGGATCTTGGGCAGTTCCTTCTCTCCTCCATACTTTGCTCTTGCCATCACTCTTTTTTTTTTTTTTAAATTTTTATTTATTAGAAGTACATTACATTACAACCACATACATTAATACTCGTCATTTGTATCTTCTTACAATTAATGTACTCCCTTTATTTATTTTTTTACACTAGAAAAGGAAAAGATTGAAAGAAAGAAAGAAGAAAGTGAAGGAAAAAGTGAAAGTGTAGAAAAGTGTAGAAAATGTAACAACAAAAAAGGACGAAGACCCTATAAGAGCAAAATTAAAAACAAAAGAAAAAGAGTTAAGAAATAGGCCCTAGGAAAAAAAAGCGAAAGAGAGAGAGGAAAAAAAAAAAGAAAAAAAATATATTTTTTTGAGCATTACGTAAATAGGACATACCAATTCTTCAACTATCATCCCCCCTTACCTGACCTCAATTTTTTATTTTTTTTAAAGTACTTTTGCACCCTATGTTTGTAATAATTCTATAAATGCAGACCACGTCAGGTGGAAGTGATCTGGTTTACCTGCTAGGAGGAGTCTTATCTCTTCTAGGTGTAATGTTTCAAACATATTTGAAATCCACATATTTATAGTTGGTATTGGAGCCTTCTTCCAAAATTTTAGAATTAGCTTTTTTCCAGTTATTAACCCATAGTCCATTAATTTCTTTTGAAACACATTTAGTTCTGGATCATCTTCCGTTATTCCGAAGATAATCCATTCTGCTTTGGGTATCAGTCTTGTTTTAAATAACTTTGTAAAGATTTCAAAAATTTCATTCCAAAATTTTTGAATTTTTGTACAGAAGACGAATGAGTGCGCTTGCCATCACTCTGATACAAATTAATCTTCGTCTCAGCTGTCCACAAGACATTTTTCCAGAACTGTGGTTGCTCTTTTAAGTACTTCTTGACAAACTGTAACCTGGCCATCCTATTTTTGCAGCTAACCAGTGGTTTGCATCTTGCAGTGTAGCCTCTGTATTTCTGTTCATTAAGTCTTCTACGGACAGTGGTCATTGACAAATCCACACCTGACTCCTGAAGAATGTTTCTGATCTGTCGGACAGGTGTTTGGGGATTATAGATTATAGAGAGAATTCTTCATTATAGAGAGAATTCTTCTGTCATCTGCTGTGGAGGTCTTCGTTGGCCTGCCAGTCCCTTTGTGATTCGTAAGCTCACCAGTGCTCTCTTTCCTCTTAATGATGTTCCAAACAGTTGATTTTTGGTATGCCTAAGATTTGGCTGATGTCTCAAACAGTTTTATTCTTGTTTCTCAGTCTCATTATGGTCTCTTTGACTTTCATTGGCACAACTTTGGTCCTCATGTTGATAAACAGCAATAAAAGTTTCCAAAAGTGATGGAAAGACTGGAGGAAAGACTACGTGCTGAGAACTCTCTTATACCTGCATTAAGGAGGCAATTAAACACACCTGAGCAATTCCAAACACCTATGAAGCCATGGTCAACATCAACATTATGGTGCCCAGAAATGGGTGGACTATGTATAAACACAGCTGTAATTTCTACATGGTGAAACCAAAATGTATAAAAATACCCTTTAATAAAACCTGACAATGTGCACTTTAACCACATGTGATTTTTTTTCTATTACCAAACTTCTATTCTCTACTCTGTTAAGAATTCCAGAGATTCACTGTTATTCACCTGAACAAATTTATCCTGCTCCATACTGCGACTATGCCCCCGTTACTATGTTTTAGGTTCTCCAGCTGAAATAGACAATTATTTGACATCCACTCTGTCAGTCCCTCTCAGAATGCTATATGTCTCAGTGACAATGTTTCTAGTATAATCTCTTAAGATTTGAAATCCCAAAACTGCTTATTCTTCCAAGGGAGATGTCACTGGAAAACTTGAGATGGGCCTCTTTATTTTTGTATTCTAAGGCAGTAACAAAGAATACAATGCTGTTTGTCTTCCTCACAGTGTTGTTTACACTGCGTCTCACACTGACAGTCATGCAGGACAGAAACGAGTCCTTTGACATGTTGATGTTGACCATCTACGATAATCCCATATGCCAGCATTTGCTATATAGCCTATTATGCCTGGACAATTCACGTGTTCATCTATATATCTTAATAATATGAGTACCTTGCTCTACCAGTTCTTCAGGCATTGTATACCACTCTCTGGGTTAAAAAAAAATCATTCTCTGATTCCGTTAAAACTCACCCCCTTTTTTAACCTATATCAGGTCCCCTCTTTGACTCCTCCATTCCAAGGAAAATAAATGCAGTCACTCTCCTCATAACTGAAAGGCTCCATAACAGGACACAATCCTTGTTAATCTCATAAACGAACACTTCGAAGGATTGTGAGAGATTTATCCAATGGTTAGTTTTGTAGCTGGTGCATTTTATCTTGTACCTTTTTGTACTTAATTCTTACTGAGTTTAACTTCATTTAGTAGTTTCTGACCTATAGGTCATTGAGGAGATTGTTGAACATATGCAGTGATTTTGCTCCCTGTGATGCATATTGTTGTCTCAGCAACCATTGTTTAATATCTTGTCTTCCTGCACTGTAGTTTATGTCCTGTGGATTTGTTTCATAAAGTTTTAAGCATAAGATGATGGCAATTTTGCCTTGGACATTGTGGTTTAACTGTAATCGTTGCAATAGACGTAATGTCTCTTTTATATTGTACTCAACAGATGCAAGAGCAAATAGATTGGTTGGTGCAGGATTAGACATGTTTAAGGAGTTAACATCTACTGAAGATGTAATGTGCTAGCCCATATATCACTTAGATTTGACTCGTGAAACAGTCCACGGGACTCCTCATTCATTGTGTTACAATATTACCATCACATTACATATTGTTGATTTTAAACTTGGAGCTCCTGATCCAAAACTAACGTTGCTTTTCACGGAAGGTCAATGTACTCTGTAGACTGTTAAAAAAAAAAAAAATCTTAAATTGCTTGTTATAACTGATTGAACATTGACATTAAAGTGAATTTATCCATCTTTTTAATGCAAACAAAATGGCAATGAACAGTCTTATCAACCGTGAAAATTTGTGTTTCATTTCTTTAATTTTGATGAGCAGTGAGCATTTTGATTTTTTTTCTGAATTGCAGAAAAGTTATCTCTGCTACAGATGGGAAATACCCAATGCCAATTTGAATGATTGCTCTGCCTCTGGCTGAAGATTCTTTTGCTGTAGCTGGGAACATAAGTCTATTATGATATATTTTTCTCAAGTAAAATCTAGATTTGGCATTGTGTAAATTACTGTGTATTGCACGTCGTCAGCATTGCTTGAACTTTATTTCTTGATGTCAGATGACACCTGCTTGAATTCTGCCTGGGCGGGTATTTTAAGCAATTGTCAGATAGTCCTCCATTCTTGGAGGCTTGTGGCAAGTTAGCACTTGGTTAATCTCTGGCTTGGACCTGGACAAAAACCTGGGTATTCACTTGTTTGAAGATAGCATGGGAGGAAAATAAGGATAATTATTCTCATTCTTTGTTTACTGGAATAATTACATCGCCTGGATTTTGTCTTAAACATGGCCATCTTATGCAGCAGGATGGAAAATTTATGTTTATATCTAAAGCTTAATTCAAGAACATGTATTGTGTGCTATCTGCCAGGGCATTTGGATTGGCAGGTTAATAATACAACATTGATTATCCTCACACATTTGCGTATTCATTTTATGAGTTCTGTTTGCAGTACTTGTTTCTTATAAGTAAGTAAGTTTATTGGCCAAGTATTCACATACAAGGAATTTGCCTTGGTGCTCCGCCCACAAGTAACACCATTAAAAATCCAATTAATATGTAAGGTGTTCATACTTGGAAAAATGTTTCAAGAGCCCTCATCACACAGAACATCCTCTTAAGGTTCCTGTTCAGTTTTAAAGCATTAACATTGCAGATGCCTTAGTAGTTATTCAAGAAATGTTTGGGGAGGAATTGGTGGAGAATCATATTTATGCTTTAAGACAAGATTGCGGAACTACACCCAATCCTGCTTGTGGAAAAAACAAGTTTTGATATGAGAAACTAATGCTGGTGTTATTTTCTTCTAGGAATATTTTGGTGGATAAACCTAGCGATCAATCTTCGAGATGGTCCTCTGAAAGCAACTACCCACCCCAGGTAAAATAATTTGTATCTGTTTTTTTGGATTGGTCTTTTTGTATCATCCCTTTCCTTGCATTGATTCTTGAGATACTTCATCTGTCTTGGTGCTGGGATCTGGGCCGGAATTGAATTTGAGCAAATGTGATGTGTTGCACTTTGGGAGGTTGAATGTAAGAGGAAAATACACAATTAATGGTAAGACACTTAATAGCATTTGATATATAAAAGGCTCTTGGGGTCAAAGTCTATAACATCCTGAAAGTTGCAACACAAGTTGATAAAGTGATTAAGAGGGCATATGGTATGCTAACTTCATTGATAGGGGCACCGAGTATAAGAGTCAGGCAGTCATGATGCAGCTTTATAGGACTTTGGTTAGGCTGCATTTGGGGTATTGTGTGCAATTCTGGTGCCCCGTTACAGGAAGGATGTGGAGGCTTTGGAAAGAGTGGAGAGCTGGTTTACCTGAACGATTCCTGGATTAAGAGGTATTAACTACAGAGAGAGGTTGAACAAATTTGGGAAAGAAGGAACTGCAGATGCTATCTTGAACAGATTTGAATTGTTTTCTCTGGAACGCCAGAGAACGGCATTGGAGCGTATATAATTATGATCAGGTAGACAATCAGAAACTATTTCGGGATGTTAAATTTAATTGATAAATATCACATTTTAGAGAAAATCCTTGACTAAAAAACGAAAAAAACGGATTTTCAGCAGCCAGTAGAATGGAATTGATGCATTTATTTAATTCCTTTTTAATGTTGAATTATTTGCTTGTTAGCTATAATGCAGAGAATGTTTTGATATAGATTTTTAAGGGGCAGAAAAATATTTTTCTGGACAATTTGTATATTTATTTTTGCTTTTCTGTGCTTAGTACTTTTCCTTAAAGACCAGTTGGCACCTGTTTGACATTTTTTTTCACATCTTGTATTGGACAATTTAATTTGCTGTCATTAAAAATCAATATGCAAACTGAAAAAAAGTGTTTATGGTATAATTCTGAATGTAGTCATAGAATGATACAGTGTGGAAACAGGCCCATCGGTTCAACGTGCCCACACCGCCCAACATGTCCCATCTACACTTGTTCCACTTGCCTGCATTTGGCCCATATCCATCTAAACCTTAATAGTTTATTTAAAGTCTGTTTGGTCTTTGCTTAAGATTTGCTTAAGAAGGAACTGCAGATACTGGTTTTAACTGAAGATAGACATAAAAAGCTGGAGTAACTCAGCGGGACAGGCTGAATGATGAATAATGAATGATGAATAGTCAGCATTTTCAGTTTAAACAATTCATGTCCAATTCTGTCATTTAAAAGGACAAAGTGGAGGTGAGATACTGTGTGTACAGTTTACTTTATATTGATCATATAGTGGAAATTACATTGAATGCAGGACTACTGTATTCATTTAAAATCCTATTTTCTTGGTGCTAATTACAGCAAGTGATGTTTCCATTTTCTATCTGCCTGCTCCCACTGCTGCAAAGCTGCTAGCAGTTCAGTAAATTAACAGCAAACTTGGTCCTTAAAACATGCTGCATTATAATAATCTTTCCAAGGGCAAATTCTGAGAAGGCGAATGTCTTTGTGAAACTATGCACATAACTCATGGCTAGTCAGTACAAGATGTTTTACAATAGTCAACAAAGGTGTGGGAGGCCATTTGCAGGGTTTTATCCCTGCACACATTCGTCTGAGAAAGTTTGTCTGAGATTTGCAGTTATAGCTTGAGCCTCATCTTAGCCATTCATTCCAGGCAAATTCAGATTCAGATTCAGATCCAGATTCAGATTCAACTGTATTTTCATTGTGCAGTGTACAGTACAGAGACAACGAAATGCAGTTAGCATCTCCCTAGAAGAGCGACATAAATATGAGCAGTAAATAAATAAATCTAATAAATCCTGGTGGGAGGAGTGTCCGGGGGGGGGGTGTGATTGGCAGTCACCGAGGTACAGTGTTGAGTAGTGTAACCGCCGCAGGGAAGAAGCTGTTCCTGGACCTGCTGGTCCGGCAACGGAAAGACCTGTAGCGCCTCCCAGATGGTAGGAGGGTAAACAGTCTGTGGTTGGGGTGAGAGCAGTCCTTGGCGATGCTGAGC
This sequence comes from Malacoraja senta, assembly GCA_038087875.1. NCBI lineage: Eukaryota > Metazoa > Chordata > Chondrichthyes > Rajiformes > Rajidae > Malacoraja > Malacoraja senta. The sequence goes on from CM075985.1 coordinate 4,495,898, forward strand.
GCCCTTCGCAGACAACGCTTGCTTTGGACAGACTCAATGGTGGGGAGTGAGGAACCGGTGATGCGTTGGGCAATTTTCACCACCCTCTGCAGTGCTTTCCGGTCGGAGACAGAGCAGTTGCCATACCATACTGTGATGCAGTTGGTAAGGATGCTCTCGATGGTGCAGCGGTAGAAGTTCACCAGAATCCGAGGAGACAGATGGACCTTCTTTAGTCTCCTCAGGAAGAAGAGACGCTGGTGAGCTTTCTTGACCAGAGTTGAGGTATTGTTGGTCCAAGAGAGGTCATCGGAGATGTTGACCCCCAGGAACCTGAAGCTGGAAACACGTTCCACCTCCCTCCCGTTAATGTGGATGGGGGTGTGCATGCCGCCCCTAGACTTCCTGAAGTCTACAATGAGCTCCTTGGTCTTCTTGGAGTTAAGGGCCAGGTTGTTGTCAGCGCACCATGCTGCTAGGAGCTGGACCTCCTCCCTATAGGCCGACTCATCGTTGTTGCTGATGAGGCCAATCACCGTTGTATCATCTGCATACTTGATGATGGTGTTAGTACCATGTACAGGTGTGCAGTCGTAGGTGAAGAGGGAGTAGAGGAGGGGGCTCAGCACACAGCCCTGTGGAACGCCGGTGTTCAGGGTGAGGGTTGAAGAGGTGTGCTTGTCTAACCTAACAGACTGGGGTCTGTTGGTTAGAAAGTCCAGTATCCAGTTGCAGAGGGAGGGGTCGATGCCCAGGTCACCGAGTTTGGTGATCAGTTTAGAGGGTATGATGGTGTTGAATGCTGAGCTGTAATCGATGAACAGCATTCTTACGTAAGTGTCTCTGTTGTCGAGGTGGGAGAGGGCGGAGTGAAGTGCCGTTGAGATGGCATCCTCCGTACTCCTGTTCTTGCGGTAGGCAAACTGATAGGGATCCAACGTGGGGGGTAGGCAGCCTTTGAGGTGTGCCAGGACCAGCCTCTCGAAGCACTTGGCGATGATGGGAGTAAGTGCAACTGGGCGGAAGTCGTTGAGGCTTGCCGCAGTGGAGTGTTTTGGCACCGGCACGATGGAGGTGGATTTAAGGCACGTGGGCACAACTGCTTGGGCAAGTGACAGGTTGAAGATGTCAGTCCAGACGTCTGTCAGCTGCGCAGCACAGGCCCTGAGGACGCGCCCGGGGATGCCGTCGGGGCCAGCAGCCTTACGTGCATTAGTCCTACTCAGTGCCACGTACACGTCGAAGGGGGTGAGTGAGAGGGGCTGGTGATCGGCAGGGAGCACCGCCTTGATGGCCAACTGCCGATTGTCCCTATCGAAACGGCCATAGAAGTGGTTGAGCTCCTCAAGGAAGGAGGCGTTACTGGATGTGGGGGTGGTGTTGGTGGGTCTAAAGTCCGTGATGGCCTGGATGCCTTGCCACATGCGTCGGGGGTCGGAGTTGTTGTTGAAGTGCTCCTCAATCCTGAGTTTATGGCAGTGCTTGGCCTTCTTTATGCCCTTCTTCAGGTTAGCCCTGGATGAACTATAGGCTCGGGCATCGCCTGACCTGAAAGCGGTGTCCCGTGCTTTCAGCAGTAGCCTGACCTCGCTGTTCATCCATGGCTTCTGATTTGGGAATATGGTCACCTGTTTGAGGGAGGTGACACTGTTGATGGTGGAGTTTATAAAGTCCAGAACAGATGATGTATAGGAGTCAATGTCCGTGTGGGAGTCAAGGGTGGCCTGGGCTGCAAACGCCTTCCAGTCAGTGTTTCCAAAACACTGCTGAAGTGTGGAGTCCGCATCCTCTGACCAGACTTTAACTGTCCTCACAGTGGGTTTAACCCGTCTGATGAGTGGGGAGTACTTTGGGAGCAGGAACAATGAGAGGTGATCAGACTGTCCAAGGTGGGGGAGGGGGACGGCTTTGTAAGCTTCAGCCATGTTGGTGTAGACTTTGTCCAGTGTCTTGCCTTCTCTAGTGGCGAAGGAGACATGTTGGTGGAATTTGGGGAGTACAGTCTTCAGGTTGGAGTGATTGAAGTCACCCGCAACAATGAAGGCTGCCTCGGGGTTGTGAGTCTGTTGTTTGCTAATGGCAGAATGCAGATCTTTCATTGCAAACTTGGCATTAGCATCAGGAGGAATATAGGCTGCAGTCACAACAGTGGAGGTAAACTCTCTGGGCAGATAGAACGGTCTGCATCTAACCAAGAGGAACTCTAGGTTAGCTGAGCAGTGACTCTCGATGATGGTGGTGTCCGTGCACCATGCTTTGTTTACATAAATGCACAGACCTCCACCTCTGGTCTTACCGGAGTCAATTGTCCTGTCCGCTCGGAGTAAATGCCACCCCGTTAGCTGGATGGCGCTGTCAGGAATGTCGGTGTTGAGCCAAGTTTCAGTGAGGATCAAGATGCTGCAGTCTTTGATCCAGTTGTGGGAGGTGATCCTTAGCCGGAGTTCGTCCATTTTGTTAACCAGTGAGCGCACGTTGGCGAGGAAAAGGCTAGGAATCGCTAGCCTGTGTGGGGCGAGCTCTAACCTGGCCTTTAACCCACCTCTTGATATAACCCAATATATGAACTTATCAAATTGATACGTATTGCTTTACATCATTGCATTAATGCTATCATGTTTAAGACAGTGCAGGCCCATCTATTAACATTAAGTGCTACTTGTTGCACTCTGCCATTGTACTTTTACTGATATAAATGAGGTCAGCATCATATTCTTGTTAACTTGACCTCTACAGACCTGCTCACAGTATAGGTGCACTGCCATTGATTTCTGTGCACCTTCATTATTGGAAACTTGTCCCAAACATTGACAGTGTGATACTTGGTAATTTGAGTTACATCTACCTCATTAAGAAATTATTGTGTTGTATCCAAGAAAGTTTGTATTGCCATTGGTTTTTTTTGCTATCATTTTAATGGTTTCTGTTATTGGGAGAAGTTTTCCATTTGTTCTCAGAGTGATCTTTTTCCCTGGCTGAATGTTTTGTAGTTCCTAAAACAAATGGGCCTTTTCTCTTAATAAGCTTGGTTTATATTTTCAATGATGTTGTGTTAGTGCTCTTGAATATTATTACTCTCTTTGAATTGCTTTTCACTATTTTCCTGCAGTACTTGATTCTGAAACTTGAGAGGCCAGCAATAGTCCAGAGCATTACCTTTGGAAAATATGAGAAGACTCATGTTTGCAACCTGAAGAAGTTCAAAGTTTATGGGGGAATGAGCGAAGAGAACATGACTGAACTGCTGTCAAGGTAATAACGGCTATTGATCGACATTGTCTTGGTTGTTTGCTTCCATCTGGAACCTTGACAAGTTTATGCTCGAGGTTTTGCATTCCACTTGATGGATCTGTCGATGGTTTGATTATGATCTGAAAGCCCAATTGAAGATTTTGCATCTTGGTTCCAAAATAACAATTCATCTGAGTGCCGTTACTTCCTAATTTAAAATGATTTTTGATATCTCTATGGCTAGCTTCTGATTTAGTATCAAAACAATTTCTACAGTGCTGTCACCCTGCTTCACATCATCCAGGTTATATTAACGTATCTAATACCAGATTTTTTTGTTGTCTTCGTATTTAAATTTGAATGTAGAAAACAGATGATGTTTTGAAAGTTGGATCGAGATGATTAATTGAGCAACATTTTGCTATTTGAGATTTAATTTCATAATAATGGAGATCTTCATGAGTACAATTTTACTTGTGCAAATCAAAGCTATTCGCTTTTATACATGTCCAAGAATGAAATTGGTTGTTGTTTTCATGGGAAGGAAAAACATTTAGAATAAGTTTAAAAGCAAGCTAATTTAAATTCTGTACAGAAAAGTGAACCCAAATGTACTTCATCTGTCTAGCTAGCAATCCATAATGAGGACAAATTTAAGTTGCAATAATTAGGGTATAGATGTGAAACACTAGGGCAATAGTTATGGTGTTACCGTACAAGCTTCCTATTGCTATTGAGTGAGGAAATAAAATTAATCTCGAAGACACTGACGGTCAGTAGAAAGGATGTCAGAAAACGGCAGGCAAGAAGAGTAGTAAAAATGAGTCTGAAAATTAGCATAGTAACAGAAAACTGTAATCTATTAACAATGGCAACAGTGATTAAAGAACATAGCAATGGTAAAGATAGGCACTGTGGCGCAGCGGTAGAGTTGCTGGCTTGCAGTGTCGGGGATCCAGGTACGATCCTGAGTATGGGTGCTGTCTGTACGGAGTTTGTACGTTCTCTCCGTGACGACATGGGTTTTCTCCGGGTACTACTGTTTCCTCCCACATTCCAAAAACGTCCAGGGTTGTAAGTTAATTGGCTTCAGTAAAGTTGTGAATTGACCCCAGTGTGTAGGATAGTGTTGGTGTGTGGGGATCGCTGGTTGGGCCGGACTCGGTTGGCTGAACGGCCTGTTTCCGCGCTGTATCTCTAAACAAAACTAAAGATATAAGAGAAAATGTCATCAATCAAGTCATATAATGTAGATTATAAAATGTAACAATGTCGCATGGATGAGCAGCGAACAGTTGGAAAACCACATGGTCTGAATAAATACCTTGTGAGAAAATAATTTAAGTTGGCAATTAAGTAACAAAAATAGAATACATAAAAACGTTCATAACTATTTGAAAAACAACATTTCAGGTGTGGGAAAGGACACTGGAATAGGTTAATGAGAAAATCTTTCCAGAAGAGATGGAACTCCAGCAAGCCAAATGACTGCATTCTCTGCATTGTATTTTGATTTCCTTCTCAATGTAGAGTTCAGAATTATTGTTGTTCAAAAGTATTTAATGTTAAAAAATTATTACTCCGCACAATAGTTTGTATTTTGTAGAATTTCATGTCCCTAGCCTTCTGCCATTTGTGCATGTAAATAAATAATTGCTCTCAATATATGTGAATAGGTTTAGGATATAGGAAACTGTAATTATCTAAATATTTAATCTTATCTCTTTGATTATTGCAATTAAAGCAATTTTTTCTCTATTCATCCATTGAAGGATAATATGGAATAATAGATTTAATAAAACTTTGACAAACTGTAACAAAGACACTCTTTCAACGACTATGAAAATACACAAAATTCTGGAATAATTCAGCGGATCAGGCAGCATCCCTGGAAAACATGGATAGGTGACGTTTCGGGTTGGGACTCTTGCTGAAGAAGTTCATACGTTCATAAGTGATAGGACCAGAATTAGGCCATTCGGCCCACCAAGTCCACTTCGCCATTTAATCATGGCTGATCTATCTCTTCCATCTAACCCCATGCTCCAGGCTTCTCCCGAAACCCCTAACACCCATACTAATCAAGTAGAAGGGTCACGACCCAAAACGTCACGATCCATGTTCTCCAAGGATGCTGCCTGACCCGCTGAGTTACTGAATTCCGTTTTGCATCTTTCCTTGGTAACCAGCATCTTCAGTTCCTAGTCTCTACCTTCGATCAATATGTTGTCTTCCACTCTTTAAGACTATTAGCTTAATAAATCAGATGCAGATGGGAAGAATTTTTCACCAGCATGTCTTCTTAGAACTCCAGTTTCTACCATCTGGGGTCATGTTTGAACCCTATATCTTATGTAAGCCATTTGATTTGTGTATGCATAATGTGGAATATGATCATTTGTGTTTGCAATGAAGTGAAGTCATAGACTTGTACAGTGTGGAAACAGACCCTTCGGTCCAACTTGCCCAGGCTGACCAACATGCCCCGTCTACACTAGTCCCACCTGCCTGTGTTTGGCCTATTTCCTGCTAAACCTATTCTATCCTATTCATGCCAATAAACTAATCTGTTTTGGCATGAGAACAGAAAGAAACTGCAAATAGAGCAAAATCAAACCAGATTGCTCTAAAACAAGGCAAAAATTCAAATGCTGTTAATATGTGAGAAAATATATGGAAATATATAAAACTGGGCAGGCTAGATGCAGGAAAAATGTTCCCGATGTTGGGAATCCAGAATCAGGGGTCACAGTTTAAGAATAAGGGGTAGGCCATTTAGGACTGAGATGAGGAAAAACTACTTCACCCAGAGAGTTGTGAATCTGTGGAATTGGGCCTTGGTAGACTTGGGATGCAATGTTGGCACCTTGATTGTAATTTGAGGGTTTTGGAACAGTTGTTAGGGAAAAAAATACTTTCTGCTGGCAGATGAAGTGGAAACCTCGGGGCACAGATTTATGATTGGCAAAATTCCCAGACGGAAAATTAATTTTGTTTGTTTTCTATGCAGCAAGATTTGTCACTATGTACTGCCTAAAACAGTGGTGGGAGCAAAACTAATACTATATTTTTAAAGGGGAATCAGATATGTACTTGGAAACAATCTTATTTGCAGGCAAGAGGGTAAAGAAGGGGTAAATTGGTATGATTTGCTGGTTCTTTCAAAGAGCCGGCATGTTGACATATTTGGCCAAATATTTACTTTCTATAACACGTGTTTGTATGTTTTCATGGTAAGACCGTTTAAGCAAAGTTAATCAAGATGTAATTTAATGAGCCAAGATCTTAAAGTGTGTTGGGTAGATATTGGGTTGGGTAGATAATAAGACTTGAGAGAAGGAGGTGACCACTCGCATGTTGGCTGAGGCTGTAAAAAAGAGACAAAGTTGATCTGGGACAGTGAATCTGAAATCTGACAACTTTCAGCTGCAGGTGAGTTAGGCAAAAAAAATATATATTTTGACCTGCAATGATCTTCATGAACTGGAGATAAACAATTAGTTGGCTTCTTAGTGTTATCTTAAAATAGTTCCAAGATGGCGCCCAACCCAAGCGACTATTTGCGTGCCAGCCACAGAAGCATATCTACAATCTCATATTACAATCGCTCCACAGTCTTAAATCTCTATTCCTGCAGAAACACTTCTTACTTTAACTATGATTGATACACTGTAAATGGCTCAGTTGTAATTATGTTTTGTCTTTCTACTGATTGGTTAGCCTGCAGCAAAAGCGTTTCCCTGTACCTCAGTACACGTGACACTAAACTAAAGTGAACTGAATCTGTGATTTGGATTAAGATCCTTGTTCTTTCATCACGTGGACAGTGATATAAAGCAGAGAAACTTTTTTTGACGACACAACATGCATGCCATGGACATTTGCATTGTCATTATTGTTTCATTTTCAGTCTGGAGGTCATTCCATTGACATGTGCTCCTGTTTCTAATTCACAGTGGCTTAAAGAATGATTACAACAAGGAGACTTTCACGTTGAAGCACAAAATTGATGACCAGATGTTCCCCTGCCGTTTCATTAAAATAGGTAAGATCTCTGAATGATTTGTTTTAATGGTCCTCGTAAGCTATTCAGTAGAGCAAGTGCGTGTGTTTTTTGGCTAGTGACTCAGCAAGGAAATGGTTGAAGACTTGCCATTTAAATGGAACATGTCAGAATGTTTCAATTGAAGGTGATAATGGATCAGTGGACAATGTATCTGAGTACTTTGATTCCTAGGAAGTTGTTCACAAGTCCTTAATGAATTTTGCTGTACATGTTTCTGATTCTTCTTGCTTATGGCGTGCACAGCCTAAAGTTGTAAGTCATCTTGTTTTATTTGATCTATTTGTTTGTGCACGTCGGGTTGATTGCATTAGTCGAAACAGGGTGGATGGACCACGTGAAGGTTGCAATCTCCCACCCCCATATTTCTGATTGCCTCATGACTTCACTCATAATGAGAGAATGGTCGACTGGGCTTGTATTCACTGGAATTTAGAAGGATAAGAGGGGATCTTATGGAAACATATAAAATTATTAAAGGATTGGGCAGGCTAGATGCAGGAAGATTGTTCCCGATGTTGGGGGAGTCCAGAACCAGGGGTCACAGTTTAAGAATAAGGGGTAGGCCATTTAGAATTGAGATGAGGAAAAACGTCTTCACCCAGAGAGTTGTGAATCTGTGGAATTCTCTGCCACAGAAGGCAATGGAGGCCAATTCACTGGATGTTTTCAAAAGAGAGTTAGATTTAGCTATTAGGGTTAAAGGAATCATGGGATATGGGGAAAAAGCAGGAATGGAGTACTGATTTTAGATGATCAGCCCATATTGAATGGCGGTGCTGGCTTGAAGGGCCGAATGGCCTAATCCTGCACCTATTTTTCTATGTTTCTATGAAAGATTTTTAGCCCAAATGTAGTCTTCAGATGGGAGGTCTCTCCTTGCAACAAACTTGCCAATCGGTGATACTAATATACCTGTGAAATAAGAACTCCATCTTGTTAATTTGCTCCTGGGCTATATTTTACAGGGAAAGTTTATAATTTAATTGCCGTCTTGAATGTTTAATGTTTCAATTTTCATACTAAAATTCAGGCTCTTTCATAGTATATTGAATTCTATACATGTTGTAATTTGAGAATTTGGCTTTGGGCTTACGTAATTTTGATTATTGCATTAGATTCCAGGCAGAGCACTCCTAATATAATACATTAAGGTTAGTCAATTTAAGGTACTTGTTCAAACCAGCGAATAAGTCTGCAAGTTTGGATGAATGGTAACCATGAGCTAAAAGTGACTGGGAAGAGAAATCAGCTGTAGTAAAAATTATAATGGAAGAAGAGCATTTAAAACTAAAAACTAGACAGTTGGCACAGGTTCTAAAAAGGAGGTAACTTAAATTTTCTGTAGAAAAATCAGGAGTAATGAATGCTCATCCCCTATAATTGAGTAAGGAATTATCATTGTATGCAGTTGAAACAAAGAACTGCAGATGTTGGTTAATATGCTTAAGAACAAAGTGCTGAAGCAACTCAGTGGGTCAGGCAGGATCTCTGGAGAACATGGATATGTAACGCCAGGATCCTTCTTCAGACTGATTCAGTCTGTTGAGTTACTCCAGCACTTGGTGTAATTTCACCTTAAAACTAGGCTCCGATGCTGCTGGTTTGCACCAGTGAACCCCTTCGCCAGCTGTTGATCGTACTGTTGATGCGACTGTTGTTGTAGCAATGTTACAACATTTTGAGATTTAAAAAATAAAGTGTAATTTATCCCATCAGATAAAGCATAAAAAGAAGTTTAATTTGACACCTAATTCACTTTCATATCTTCAGTATTAAAAAAGTTATGGCCATCTTCATACTCGGAAATTAGCATCTTGTTCCCTATTGCTTTTCCATTGACTTAACACAAAAGCTGTGATCGAGGACAGTCAAAAGCCCATAACTTTCTTAAAAATTAAGAGAACTGAAAGAAATTTTCAGTTATTATAGATTGAAGCATTCTGAAACAAATATGAAACAATCTTACTTAGATGACATGAAATTAAAGCATATAATTAGTTAGTTACCTAATTGTTGCTAATTACAAAATTCAATTACTAGATCTAAACATCTATCAATTTCTTAAGAATAGATTAACATTTTTAAATAGCCTAAGTGTCCAAATAACATTCACACAATAATTCACAATATAACATAATTTTTAAATCTCATTGTCATGGATTTACAGGCCAAATGGAAGGAATTTAATGTTTAATACCTGTAAATTAATGGCCATTTAAATAACTTGCGAATGGGGTTTTCTGGAACGCGATCAATTGGAACGTTGATTTGCTGTTAATTTAACCCCGTATCGGCATGAAAAATTCTGCCGTTAGTTCGGGGAAAAGAATTACCGTTTCGCATTAAAAAATGTGAATTAAAGGCTTCTTAAGAAGCACTTTTATACATTAAAATAAACTACTTTCGTTTACCTGTCCCGTGTGTGAAATCCGTCCCCGTTGTCGGCGTTGACGGCTTCAGAAGCTGATTTTAAAATGACTCCAGCGCTGACATTGTCGATCGAATAAAAATAGAAAATACACAAAACGCCCGTAGGAACGATTTTTCAGCAAACGCTTGCACTCCAACGAAATATTATCCAGGACATGGTAGGAGAAACCCGCGTTTTAACCCCGCCCCCCCCCCCTTAAAGGCGCCAAAATCGCGCACACGGCCAGTGGCAGAATTGCAGCGCTGCTGAAGGTAAGTATTGTAACATACCTAGTTGTTGCGGCTCGGAAGTCGGAGATGCAAGAGGCCAGTGGTGGCATCAGCGGGCCCATCTGCTATAATCGATATTTGTTATAGGGGGTCCGTTAAAACAAGACTTTACTGTTTATTAAGTCTGAAGAAGGATCACAACCCGAAACGTCACCTATTCATGTTTCCCAGAAGTGCTACCTAACCTGCTGAGTTACTCTCGCACTTTCTGGCCATAATATATTGGGCTCAAAGTTTGCGATTATGTTAATTTTCTAGCGAAGCGGTGGATTGCTGTAATTGATGTAGATGAGGTAGAGCTAAATGGCAGTAATTGTAGATTGGGTGAGGTATGGATACATCTAGGCGTGAGGTAGCACATTTTTGGTGGGAAGAGGAGGCTGCAAACTCTTGAGAAAATTAAATGTATGAAATACAGCAATTAGGGGCCGGGAATACAGAAATATAGATCATTAACATTAACAACACTAGTTGATAAGGGAATGCATAGAAATTGATTTCTGGAGTGAATGAATCAAAAAGGAACAAATATTTTAAACTGTCGATCCTTGATTAAAGCTTGGAAAACTTTTGGTTTTAATGTGTGTATATTATGATGGGTGTCGAAGCATTGAATAGCCCGCTGAAGAAAATTTACCGGAATTATACCTGATCCTCGTGTTACGAATGATTAAACAGATGGATTCACTTTTCAGATCAATACAATGATAAAGCTTGTGGCAATAAAGGCAAAATCTTGATCTGGTTGAGAAATTTGCTGAAAGACATGATGGAGAGGACCGCAGTGGTGAACAATATGCAATCTATGGGCCTCAATTGGCCTATGCGATAGTTAACGCTGGACTTGGTGATATTTATAGAAAAATTGCCAAATGTATAATTTATGAAAATCTCAGTTAATTAAACTTTTAAGTTCTGATCATCCATCATTCAATAAATTAATAAACACTTTTAAGCCTGAATAATTAGAATCGCATTTTCTGTCTGAATCCAGAACTTGATTACTCGACATTACTACTGTACTTGATGTTGGACCTGACCTTGTGTAATGCTGACAGGTGAAGCAAAACTAATGCAATTTCATTTTTAAGTCCCTGTTAAATTGGCTGATGGATCATAGCATTAGGTGGTTGTTTCCAGTCATTCATTTGCAGCAATGACCTGTTTTCATTATGTAGATTTCAAGTTAAAATTGGCACGAAGGACATTCTGAGGTTGATTTTTGCAGGATTCTTTTACAAATTTAAAAAAAATAACAGCGGCAGTAGGTTGTCAATATATGCCTTGGCATGGGGATTTGAGGTAATTAAAATGTATTTCAACCTCTAAGTTTTGATTGCCCTACTTCACGTATGTTGTAAGTTCCACATTGAATATGTTATTGTTTTCTTTTATTACCTCTGTACTACTAAAATCAACTGCTTCCTTTCATTTATCCCCCCCCCCCCCCCCCCCACCATCTTTTTAAGATAAGTTTATCATTGGAAGAAAGAAATTCCAATTGGTGATTTCAATGGTTACAAGGTGAGATGTGTTGTGCATCATCTTTTGTCGTTATACCTTCAATTCTGACCTTCCCTAATATCTTTTTAAAACAAAAACAAGGTGAGATTCATTGCTTGTAATACCTCACTTGGGGTAGAGCATCACCTCTGTGAGAACTTCAAACTTTTGGTTTGGAAAGCATGCCCTTACACCATGGAGTTATTTCCTTGAAGCACAGTCAAACCTGCAATAGTAAAGCTTCAGTGCTCATAACCCAGAATTGCTATTTTGAAATTGATCAATTGAGAAAGAGTGTATTAAATATGTGATGAGTATCAAAATATTAATATCTTCAAAGAAGTAATACCAGGACAGAAATATAATGGGCACCACGTCGGAAATTACGCAAGGAAGATTTTATTTTTCATTTAGACATATTTATTGGAATCAATTGTTGATCAGTGAATGACCGTGAAGCTTGCATTGTGGCTGACAGATTGAATTGTCTTGCACCCATGGCAGATTAATTTGCCGTTTTCATTTTTGCGAAGACTTGTCTGATACCACGGGTGCTATTCTCTCTGAATTCTATTGTTCTATTCTGTTAATTGGTGAAGACTTAATGTAGTTTTGTAGATAGGTCCTGAAGTATTTTACAAGGCTCCAAGAATTCATGTTTTAGAGATTAACCAGTTGGAGCATTGAGTATAAAGTTACATGTGGCAGCTATATGAAACTTTTTGGTTAGGCATATTTTGTGCTGTTTTGGTTGTTGCCTAAAATGAAGGTTGGGAAGCTTCTGGGATGGTGCAGGAGGTCTTTTCAGATTAGAGAGTATATTAGTTTTAAGTGAGGTTGGACAGACTTTAATCGTTTTCTCTCGAGAATTGGAGGCTGAGGAGCAACCTGATTGAAGCATATAAAGTTATGAGAGGCACAGACAGGGTAGATCGTCTTTTACTCAAAGTAGAAATATCAAATACTAGAGGGCATAGATTTTAGGTGAGAGGTGGAATGTTTAAAGGAGATGTGTGAGGAAAGTTTCTTGAACAAAGAGTTGCTGGTGCCTGGAATGTGCTTTCGGGGAAAGTGATGGGAGCAGATTACAACAGCAATGTTCATGAAGCATTTCGACAAGCACTTGAACAGGCAGGAAATGGAGGGATTTTGCCCACGTACAGGCAAATGGGATTAATTTAAACTTGCAACGTGAGATATTGTGGCCTGAAGGGCCTGTTCCTGTGTACCATGTTCTACAATTGCTACTGCTCATTTATAATTTCAACATTCAAATTTAAAATTGCTTCCTGATTTGATTAACCCTCATTAGGCAATAAACAAAGTTGCTTTTTATTGTCCTGGTCAGTCATTAGTGAACACAGCATTATCTGCTTGAGAAATGGTTTCAATTAATTAGGTTCTTCTGAGCCAAGACGAAGAATAATGTACTTTGAATGACATTTGTGATTGAACAGAGTGCATTGCGTTTAGCCTTTTGTTTCTGAAACAAAATGAGCACCTCCTCCAAATGTAATGTTTTAAAAATTCATAAGACGATATTAGGTTAATATTAGGTACTCAGAAATGCCAGAAATCTTTTAACCTATTTTTAGTCTGACTGAGGAAATGTATTAATGTGCTTCACCTGCTATAAAGGTGCCTATTTAGAAATGCCTTTGTTGAATTATTGATCTTCCTTCCATCTTCAATGTGTGACTTCATAATTTCTTTGTAGAATTGGGTTTGAATGGATGAAAATGAGCTGAATACTCGTTAATGTATGTACTTTTGGCAAAATACGATCTATATATTTGATGGTTTTTAATGCAAGTAACTTCATGTTTACTATTCTTTCCTAACTTTTATTGAACTACATATTTGTTCATTTTCCTTCTGTGCACTCTGCTGAATCCTCTGTTTCGTTACTGCAAAATGTGTCTCAATGATTTGAATCAATATATTTGCCTCTTATTAAACAAATTATTAAATAAGTGAGTAAATGATGGGCAAAATTGTTATTTTAAGGTTATGTAAAACTACAACATACGAACGGCGGGCTTAAAACCCTTTTCCAACTTTGTCTTTACAGTTCCATTAATGTCTTGGGGTCCCAGCTTTAACTTCAGCATCTGGTATGTTGAAGTACATGGAATAGATGAACCAGATATTGTACAACCCTGCCTTAACTGGTACAGCAAGGTAGGAATAATCTATCTTGCTATATGTAAGACGTTCTCCCTCTTTCAAAGAAATTAAATTAAAATAAACTCACTTGTGCTTTGATTGCATTGTTTTAATAATTAGAATGAATTCACTGAATTAGTTAATCTTCACGCCTCATGAATGATGTGTAGGTAGTGAGAGGAATTGGTACTACAGCTTATTAAAGACTGGAAAAATATCAATGCATATTTTAAGGTTATGCAAGAAGGAGAGTTTGATAAATACCTTTGTTCTGTACAAGTCAATTTGAATCCCGTTCTTAAGTTTCTGAAAGCCATTTTGAAGCAGAAAGCAAATGCTAGTGAATTATTTTAACTCATCTTGTCTAACTGATCTTTTCTAGTTGGAATATTTCCATGTTTGATGTTGCTCATTAATGTAGCCTCATATCACTTGAACAAAGACCTTTTACAGTGTTGGTTAAAATTTGCAAGGCATACAGGTTTTGAAATGCAGAAGCAAAAACAAAAAATGCTGTAAACAGTCAGCTAATCAGCGGGTCCGACCTTTTCTTCAGTAGCTTTTAACTACTTTCCCATCAGTTTGCATGATTTCAGAAGCTGCATAAAGCAAGCTGAGTTTGACTTAAAGTGCCCTTGTGCTATGGACATTCACTCGTATCAGAGAACAAGGGAACCAGTTAGATTATTCTCCAAGTAGCACCGTCCAAACCGGCAACGCTTTATAGCTAAGTAAGATTCAGGCAAAGGCTGGCATGTGGATGCGATAGCTGGCACTGGTGGTTCCAGTGTATGGCTTGCCACCATCTTCTCAAGGGCAAATAGGGATGGGTGGTAAATGCTGGCCTTGTCTCTGATGCCACATCCAAGGAGTCTAAAATCTAAAGTCAAATCAAGAGCAATTTTATTTATGGCTATATATTAGTACATTTAAGGTTGGCCTGATCAATTGTTCAGGCATTTCTGCTTGCAATGTCAATATGTAAGATTGCATTGCACAGCATACCAATGTGGAGCTGCTGTGATGTTGCATGACTGGTTTGAAAATAAATGAATTTTGACGTTGTCTACCAGAAGTGGTAGCGCTAAATCTAGGCAGATTTACAGTTGTGAAACCCCTTGGATTGAGGTTAGTTTCAAATCTCTGCGCTGGGCAATATTTTTTGACACATTGCCAATAGAAGTGAGGCATTGTTTATTAAAACTTCTCAATTAAATTGTAGATAAATAATATTATTTGGGGATTTTTCTTTAATTTTCTCACGTTCAAAATCCTTGGTCTCCTTAGTGGACCAAGTGGACATTATGATGCTTTCACACTTCTACTAGGTCTCAAATTGTGATAGCTCAATGGACTGTGGTGAATATTGACTTGAACATTTGGATAAGGCTAACTGATTACTATTTTGGTGAAACAAACTAGTGTTCATATTTCATAACTTTTGTTACCATTACTGGACACCTAGTATTTCATGGCATAAAAATGTTCTTCACTGTTTGCTTATGTTCCAGTAGTACCGTGAACAAGAAGCCATTAGGCTATGCTTGAAACACTTCCGCCAGCACAACTACACTGAGGCCTTTGAGTCACTGCAGAAGAAAACTAAGATTGCATTGGAGCACCCAATGTTAACTGAACTGCATGACAAGTTGGTTCTGAAAGGCGATTTTGATGCTTGTGAAGGACTGATTGAGAAAGCTGTCAGTGGTGAGTGTATTTTTCCTGATGCTTTCTTGTGTGTAATGAAGTAAGAAAGAGCCATTGATAATGATACCTGTATCCATAAATAACTGTTGCATTCTTTCATGGGCTTGAAGTCCATGGTAATAACTACCAAGGTGAGAGTATTTTCCCAAGGGCAGCATGATCATAATTTCCAAAATAAGACAAGCTTGGGATTTTATTTATGCAATGGGAAGGAAATAATCAAAGGTCAGAGTCGCCCCAGTCACTCCCTCTTCCCTCTTCCAACAGGGTCTGGGTACAGAAGTTTGAAATCTCATATCTCCCACATTTAGGGACAGTTTCTTCCCAGTTGTTTTCTGACAGGATAGCAGCACCTCCGAACCTGCGTCGAAATACAGCCATTTATATTCCACTTGGAAGTGTCATCTTTCATACATGAGTTTTATCCCAAGCCAAATGTCACCTGCTTTCCAACAAATTCCTGAGGAGTCATGCAATAATCTTGAAATTAAGACCCAAAGAATTATTGTTCCAACATGTTAAACAATAAATAAACTATGATTTACAAAATGGCTCAGGTGATTTTTTTTTAAAATTCTGATGGATTGGGAATTTATGAGTAATATTTGAATAATCTGAGGTCCACTTGTGAATGGTATTGGAAAAAATAATGCGACAGTAACACTTCAGAAAGACTACTTCATCTACTACCAATCTATCATTTAGCTTTCAATACCTGAGCAAATGCCAGTGGGCTAAGTGCACATCTGGTTTCTCCAATGTCGATAGAGGTGATCACATTAGATTGGAAGTAGTGCCTGGGTAAGAAGGGGGGATGGTTGGTGGAGACTGAAGAGCAGATCAAGGAATTGCAAAGGGAACAGGGTGGATGATGTGTCTAGTGATGGAATCTCATACGGTGGTGGAAATTGTGAATGCGGGGGCTGGTGGGCTGGAAATGAGGACCGGGGAACTAGATCATTCCACTGTACAGGATAAAAAGATGGAAGCAGTGCAGGAAATAGTGGAGATGTGGTCACCAACTCTGTAAACCATATTGAAGGGGACTTTGCAGCTTAAACTAACCCGTTTTCTCTTTCTGTATTATTTTCAACATCGAGGAACATCTTTGTTTAGGTCTTGAGTCAATTCTTTTCTGGATGAAAAAGAGGTAAAAGTGCTCTTAGTGATCAGCAGTAAAAATAATTTTTGGAGACCTTAATCCACTAATGTGTCTTCTGTCTTCCCAAAGAGTGCCTTTTACAGTTTTGCAACTAAACTTCAGATCATTCTCTGTCTGTGACCGTCATAGGTTGTTTGAACCCATTTTGTTTGACAAAAGTGATCTCGTTATTTTCACCAGATGGTTGAAGTTCGAATGCAAAAAAAGGAAACGATGAGTGGGCAAGGACTATATTAAAGAAATAGGCAAGCAACATTTTGTAGCAGCACCCAAAAATGTTTCCTTTTAATTGCAGATGGTTTGTTTAATCAGTACATTAGTCAACAAGAATACAAGCCCCGATGGACACAGATCATCCCTCAAAGCAACAAAGGTATGGAACATGTGGAATGTGATAATGTCGATTTTAGATTTTCTATTTTGTTAAGAGTAATTGGGTTGGTTTGAAAGTGTCCCCCTCCCCAACCTCATCATCCCCCCAAGTTGTATTTAATGAAGTTTGTGTCCAAACTTTTCTGAAAGATATTTATCGTCTGTTCATCAAACAGCATGTAGTTGCAAAGGAGTTCATACATGTAAGGACACATCATTTTACCTTGGGGCAGTAAGTCTTGTGCATGTCTAAGACTCCCATGTAGTGGAGCGCTTAATTTTACCATTAACATTGCTGTACAAAGGTTCAATGTTCCAGGTGAAACGGAGGGAGATTGTTATTCTGCATGAATATTTGAGGAGCATCTTATATTATTTATGGAATTATTCTAGAGACTAGGGTAAAGTGCTGTTATGCACAAAATCAGAAGGATCCCTTAATGTATCTTATCCCTCATCCCATTTCGGTGAGGCTGCATGAAGTGATAGATGCAGTTGCTTTAATGTAGGGAAACATTGCAGGTATTTTTCGTAGTTCATATCCAGCAGTAAAATAGCTTCTGTTTCGATGATATTAGCTGGATTTAAAAGGCTGGTCTAACTCCATGTTCGGTTGCGCAAATTGGAGGAACAGCACCTGATATTTCGCTTAGGCAGCTTACACCCCAGCGGTATGAATATTGACCTCTAACTTCAAGTACCCCTTGCGTTCCCTCTCTCCATCCCTCCCCCTTCCTTGTGCTCCGATCATCCCGACTGTCTCCTTGATTACATTTTTATCTCTGTATGCTTCGTTATCACCTTCTCCTAGCTAAGAATGATCCATCCATTGTACATTTTCCTTGGCCCTCGTCTCCTTTGATGTCTTGCTTTCACACTTTGCCCTTCTTGATCTTTGTGTCTCCCTCTCTCCAAACTCAGTCTGAAGAAGGATCTCCACCCAAACCGTCACCCATTCCTTCTATCCAGAGATGCTACCAGTCCCGCTGAGTTACTCCAGCATTTTGTGTTTATCCATGTCGGGCTAGATCTTGTCTTGAAACATCCGGAGAAAGGACAAACAAGTTATCTTGCATTTCACGAAAATATAATTTTGGAAACAATAGTATAAGCTTCTCAATATTTATTCACGCTGTTCATTTTGTGTTTCGTACAAATTACTGACAAATGCATTGGCCAATGTTAAAATCTGTTGAACAGATGCCAAAAATCTAACCTGGTGCCTGTGGAGGAAGCTTCACTTATTGATAAAAATTACAACATTGAGTCTGCAGAGGTTGGATCAAACTGATTCTTTCTTGGTTGGAGTACATTTCCACAAAAGTCCACCTCCTGCAATTTTTTCTTTGGAACGATCGCACTTGAGTTCTGTTTTTAATTTTTAAATATTTTTAAATAGTTTAAATAATTCACAGTGTTACCCATTATGTATTGCAGAATTGGAAAGCTCTGCTCTAAATTCACAATATTCACGTTTAAATTTGTTTTGAATTTACACATGACATGAGAACTCGCAGTGCTCAAAGATTGAAGTGAGTTATTAATGCATGTTCATGGTGTTACCTTAAAACAACGGAGCAGTGAACTTCTCTCCTTGATTACCTGTCTGCCTTACTTTGATTGCAATGTAAAGATACTGAAAATTACTGAAGCAATTGAGTAGCGATCCATTCAAATTAACATACAAAGTGATTTTAGGTAAGTTTTTTATTTTTAAAAAGGTCCAATAATACTTGGAGGATCGCAATTTTGAAGAATAAATTTACTGCTTCTATTCCCTCGTAAATGTGATTTGCACACAATAAAGTGGGAAAGGAAAGGGATTGATTTTTTTGGGGGGGCGGGTGATTTCTATTCAGTGGTATTGCGCACTTCACAAATGTTCAATTTTTGTGCCAATGGAGGCTGCTGCTGCTTGCTTGGTTTCTAATCCAGCATAAAAAGAATTCTGAGTCGAGGAGTTGGCTTGCCACTTTAAAGCAAGAGTGATGTCACTTGATTCATTCATGCTTGTCTTTGAAAATGCCTTTAGTTGCATATACGATCCTATGTTGTCTGTATTCTCCGCATCTTTCAAAAGTGACACAGCAGTTCCATTGCCCGGCAGTCAAGCTAAAGGAATTCTGTTTTTTTTAAATGTTAGGTGATGGTGAAGACAATCGACCTGGAATGCGGGGAGGCCATCAGATGGTAATTGATGTACAAACAGGTAAGATAACTACATTGAACCCCTGTGTTAAAATGACACAATCTTAGTTTTAATCAATGAAATAAAAACAAGTGCAAATAAAAATTATTTTAATTTGAGGGACTTGGCTAGAGAAGTTCCTTGGGGAAGTGTTCTGTGTCGAACTCCCTGTGATTGAACTTCCCTCCATCATAAGATCAGCAGAGAGGATGTTCAATGGTTATTTACTTTCATTCGCCACTCAATGAAACAGCCTGTGCCTTCTGGTAGCAATGCTTGTAGGTGACGAGTAACACATGTGCCAGGTGATGATCATTTCTAGCAAGAGAGAACCTAACCACGTCATATTGATATTCAACTTCATTACCATTATTATGGTTCTCACCACCAATGTTCCAGGGTTCAGCGTCTGCAACCAGTCTGAAGAATGATCCCGAACCCAAAATGTCATCCATCCCTTTTCTCCGGAGATGCTGCCTGACCCGCTGAGCTACTCCAGAACTATGTCTATCCTTGGGCTCACAGTTATCTAGAGATTTAACCAAATAAGCCATATAAATATTACGCCATATAAATGAGTCTGAAGAAGGGTCTCGACCCGAAACATCGCCTATTGAGTCTGAAGAAGGGTCTCGACCCGAAACGTCGCCTGATTCCTTCGCTCCACAGATGCTGCCTCACCCGCTGAGTTTCTCCAGCATTTTTGTCTACCATATAAATATTACGTGTTGGTTAAAGGCAACGCATCTTCAAGTAAGCAATTTACCTCCTGACCACTTAAGTCTTTACACTGTCAACATGGCGCAGTCCAGAACTATTAGGGAGAAATGGGAAGGGGACAAAGTGCTGGTGTAATTCTCTGGAGAACATGGATAGGTGATGTTTCAGGTCAGGATCCTTCTTTAGACTGCCGATTTTATATTTTATATTGCAGAAGCAATTTAATGTGGATAAATGTGAGGTTATCCACTTTGGTGTCAAAAACAGGAAGGCAGATTATTATCTGAATGGTGTCAAGTTGGGAAAAGGGGAAGTACAATGAGATCTGGGGGTCCTTGTCCATCAGTCACTGAAAGTAAGCATGAGGTACAGCAGGCAGTGAAGAAAGCGAAGGGCATGTTGGCATTCAAAACAAGAGCAGTTGAGTACCGGAGCAAAGAGGTCCTTCTGCAGTTGTACAGGGCCCTAGTGAGACCACACCTGGAGTATTGTGTGCAGTTTGGTCTCCAGATTTGAGGAAGGACATTCTTGCTATTGAGGGCGTGCAGCGTAGGTTCACAAGGTTAATTCCCGGGATGGCGGGACTGTCATATGTTGACAGAATGGAGCGGCTGGGCTTGTGCACTCCGGAATTTAGAAGGATGAGATGGGATCTTATTGAAACATATAAGATTATTGAGGATTTGGACACGCTAGAGGCAGGAAACGTGTTCCCGATGTTGGGGGAGTCCAGAACCAGGGGCTACAGTTTAAGAATAAGGGGTAAGCCATTTTGAACAGAGATGAGGAAAAACTTTTTCACACAGACGGTTGTGAATCTGTGGAATTCTCTGCCTCAGAAGACAGTGGAGGCCAATTCTCTGGATGCTTTCAAGAGAGAGTTAGATAGAGCTCTGAAAGATAGCGGAGTCAGGGGATATGGGGAGAAGGCAGGAACGGGGTACTGATTGTGAATGACCAGCCATGATCACAGTGAATGGCGGTGCTGGTTCGAAGGGCCGAATGGTCTACTCCTGCACCTATAGTCTGTTGTCTATTTACGGGAGAATGCTTCCATTTTGCTGCATGAATGTAGCTTCAATAATGTCAGGTTTCTTTATCGTCGTCTTAAACAACGTTTTCCTCCCAACCTTCCACCCCAAATGATTCACTCTTAGCTCTAGTATAACATCACTGCAGTGTGTGTCATCAACAAAATGCAATGGTGCATAACAACTCGCAAACTGTTACGATCTTTTACAGCATCTATCAAACATAAGGAGATAGTTACGGCAAACATACAGGATGCTACCACTTGCTGGTTGTCCTTCAAGTTATATGTCAGACTGACCTACAAAATAAATTGCCATCCCTTCATGGTCACCGTCAAAACATGTGGATTTGCCACCAAATTCCTTTATCACACATAATTTTATCGCAATGTGCAGCAGTTCAAGACAACAGCTTATATCACCTTCACAAGGGCACTAACATAGGGCATTAAATAATGGCCTTCACATTGATGCCCTCTTGTCATAAAGTGATATTTTACAACACATTTCTACTGGTACAATCTGTCCTTTTTATTTAACACTCAGTAGATATTGTAGTGATTAAACTCTACTGCACTCATTCCAAAGTTTGTATTTTATCCCCAAGATTTCTCCAGAATTGCTTGAAGTGTTTGTGTTATTGTGGGTTAAATTCAGCAACCTTGGTCTTCCATGGTTGAGATTCCAATTCCTTGGCCTTATTGATTGATTTCTGCACTCAATCGTTTGTGTATATGGACCCACTCCATGTGCCTTTGGACTGTCTACCACTGTTTTGAACTTCTCTTAGTTTAGGAGTAAGCTACTTTGACCTTTTTGGATTTGTGTGTGTGTCCATACATTGCCGCAGTTTTGCTCTTTGTTTTTTATATTTAATGTTATATCTCCATCAGTTCTCTATCATCAAACCTAGATCCGCGACCGTCTTTCCTATTGTCAAGTGTTTATAAATATGATGAACAATAGACACTTCATCCAGATTTTTGGAAATAATGTTGTTTGTATCCTGCCGATTTGAGCACCTGACTGTTTCTATACATTCTTGCTCCTTCCCTCATAGCCAAAGATATTGTTAAATTGCTGTTAATTCTGAAAGGTTCCACAAGCAGCTGCTTTCGATTGTAACACATTTCAAGCGGCAAATCTTCTGCTTTATATAATTTTTAAAATATTGTTCTGCCTTGAAAGCTTTTTTATTCCTTGTTTTAACTCATTTGTGCGCTTGTTAGACCATTTATTATTCATGTCTTGAGTTGCAGGACTTGTTAGACAATTTGAGATGTCGACTATTTTGGGAAATTTGAGTTACAAATGGGTCAGATTGATGAGGAAAGCAGATTTCCTACACTGAAAGCCACTGAACGCGATATAATTATCTGACAATCTGGCAGTTTCAAGATGACCATTACAAATATTAGCTGTCTTTCAAATTCTATGTTTAATTATTTTGAAAGTACATTTCTAAGTTGCTAGTTAACTCTCGCATGCATTGTCACCTTGGTTTTAATCACTCTTAGCTCAATTCTTTGCACTTTTGCCTGCTATTTCTTTCATTTTTAAGCTATTCCATTGCTCCAGTCATTTTTTGGATTATTGGGCATGTAAAAAGCTTAGGACATAAACGAATGTGACCAGAATTAGTTCATTTTTAAACTCCTGCTAATCTTTCATTGTTTTAACCATTGCCTCCTTGTCTTGTCCAAAATGGCCTTCATAGAGTCATTCAGCATGGAAACAGGCCCCTCAGCCCACCTTGCCCATCCGGTCAACATGTCCCAGCTACACTAGTTCCACCTGCCTGTATTTGGCCCATATCTCTCCAAATCTGTCCTATCCATGTGCCTGTCTAACTGTTTCTTAAACCTTGCGAAAGTCCCTGCCTCGACTACCTCATCTGGCAGCTCATTCCATACACCCACTTGTCCCTCAGATTCCTATTCAATCTTTTCCCCTTCACCTTAAACCTATGTCCTCTGGTCCTTGATTCCCTTACTCTGGGCAAGAGACTCTGCATCTACCCAATCTCTTCCTCTCATGATCTTATACACCTTTCCTGGTGTTTCTTCTGGTCTCTTTCTTTGACTAGAAAAATGAGAATACAAGTGAGTTTAAGTTCTAGAAAGATGGAGGGTTGGAAAGAGGAGAAAATAATATCTTTGGGAGGTTGTAGACCAAATTTTGAGTTACCAGCTTTTCTCATGTTCACATTGGGTATGGTTGGAACACAATACGAGTCCCAAGACACAGCTCCATGTGGGACTGGGGTAGGGATTACAAGGCCAGCTGACTGGAAGCTCAGACGGCTGTGGTGACCCTGAGTTTCTCGTTGCCTTTCATCTTAATTCTCTGTCCTGCTCCCTCCTATTTTCAACCTTCTCTGCTGTTCCAGTGATGCATGACATATGCTTGAGGAACAGCACAGATTTGTGTAACTGGCCTTGTTTTATATATCTCTCCCTCTCCCTCTCCTCTCCACCCCTCTCCCTCTCTTAGTCTCTCTCTCTTTCTCTCCCCCTCTGTCTCTTTCTCTCTCTCTCTTTCTCTCCCCCTCTCTCTCTCTTTCTCTCTCTCTTTCTCTCTCTTTCTCTCTCTTTCTCTCTCTTTCTCTCTCTTTCTCTCTCTTTCTCTCTCTTTCTCTCTCTTTCTCTCTCTTTCTCTCTCTTTCTCTCTCTTTCTCTCTCTTTCTCTCTCTTTCTCTCTCTTTCTCTCTCTTTCTCTCTCTTTCTCCCTCTTTCTCCCTCTTTCTCTCTTCTCTTTCTCTCTCTCTCCTTCTCTCTCCTCTCTCGCTCGCTCGCTCTCTCTCTCTCTCTCTCTCTCCCTTTCTCTTTCTCTCTTTTTCTTTCTTTATTTATTTCTTTAAATTGGGGCGTCCAAATGCGGAAACTTCATATTAACTTTTATTTTTTAGCTTCATGATAATTGCTATATATTGCATTTTTCTGTACTACACAAGATTAGATACAACTGGCACCTTGTTGATTCCAGGGTAAACTGTGCAAATAAATAGTGATCTTACTCAAAGTAACTTGCTGTCATTTTTGACAAGTAACGTTAGCCCATCCGAATTTGTATGAAAGTTAAAATTCCCTTTTAAAAACACTGTCCCTCTGCTTCATTTAGTCTAATCTCTGTATTCATGATCTTTCACAGTTCATGTACATCAGAAAATTGTTTCATATATGAAAAATAATTTTGTATGCATCTATCCACAATTTTAGTTGGAGGATTTTTTACTGGATGTGTGGTTAGTCAGGGCTGCACGTTTCATTGTGAAGGTGGCATGAAATAGATGAACTGTGTAAATTTGACTAGTACAATTCACTGCATTTAGGCTCAATTGACAGTTTAGTCATTGCCACACCAATCCATACTCAAGAAGATGGAATAAAGTCTGGCGATTGTAAAAAGTTCACAATACAAAGGAGAGTTCTGGCTTATTCAGAGGTTTTTATTCCATCTCCCTCTGAATTGCTGAATTGAAGCCATAATCTTCAAAACTGAAAGGAGTTTTTTAACCAGGTACTATGTTGAATTGATTTTCTGATATTTTTTGTTCCTCTCATGTAGAATTCAATGGCTTTTGCCACAATAATAAGTTTGATATGAGGTTTTATTTGGATGGATACATTTGTTTTGATTCAAAACCTTTTTGTCTTTCTGCTGAATATTTTGAGTATTAAGATCTCTGGAATCACTTCAAACAAGCTAGACTGCTGCCAATAGCAACAATAGCAATAGTTACTGACGTCACACAGCGCACTGGGGAGTGAATACTCAGTCAGTAGCTATATATTATAATGGCAGGCACCAGGAAGGATGATTTTTGGGTCACAAACTATGCAAAGCAAAAAGCGCCCACTATGTGGTTTTTTAGAATGTGTACAGGAATGCTGGTTAGAATTGGATTATGCACCAAGTTAACCACCTATTCAGAACTGTGCCTAGACAAGGGGATAAGGCAAAATATCTAGTTTAATAGGGAAAGCTCTTAGAATGCAAACGCTCAACAAACATGTTTGTGATGACTACAATTCACCATCATCTTCACCTATTGATTCTGCGTATCAATAATGAAATGTCTTTATCTGGCTTAGGTTTTATTGCTGTCATTTCTCGACAGATCGATAACATTATTAACGCGGTTACTGAAACACAATGGTCTGGGTGATCTGAATTTAATATGTTTTAAATAAGAACTGAGAATTATCCAGTAAAGTTTAAGACATTGGTAAAGTAAGGATTTAATATTTGCCTTAATTACAAGGGAATGAATTGCAATAGTATGGATTTCTTGCTGTAACCAGCACAGAGCTTTACAACTATATCAGGAGTACTGAATGCAGTTTTGATCATGGAGGATAGATTTGTTTTTTTCGTGATGCAGCTAACTTGAATCACCTGATTTCTGGGATTGGGTGGTGATTTCTTCTGAGAACGGTTTGAACCAAATGTCTTCATTCACAACCCCAGAAGAATGAAGTGTGATATTACGGAAACTCCATTTTTTTATGGGATTTAATCAGGCAGATTCAATGGGATTGTTTCCTTTATGGGGTAGTTTTGAGATCGGAGGGAGAGCTTCAGAGAAAGACAGATGCGTTTATTCTGAGGGTTGTGGCTCTGGAATTCTGCATACCACAGAACTGTATACATCTAGACACTATGTTCAAACTAAACAGATTTTTGAGCCTCCAGGATGGATGGTCAGTCAATTCCTGTAGCAGGTTCATGTTAATTTTTTTGGTGTGACGGTAAGCTTGCAAGGAGGATGTGGAAGAATAAAGAGTGGATTACTACTTAGTCTATTCAATGCCAGAGAACCCTCACATCTTCACATGAACAGAAAATGGACAGCTGGAAGAAGAATGTTGTACTGGAGTTGCAAGGTCCAAGAGGATTTGCCACTGGTAAACACAGAACTTGGAGGAAGCAGCCTAAATAGTGCGTTTCCGCAAATACTAGCAGTTGATTCCAGATTGAAAAGACACACAGCCTGAGCTGAGGGGGGGGGGGGGGGGGGGGGAGTTGTTGCCTGCTGGCCTTTCAGAATTTGCCGCAGTCCCGCATAAGGAGTGAGAAATTATGCCAGATTTGTGTTCAATAAGGCTGTTGTGATGTTACTGCAAATGTATGAACATTGAAGGCCTTTTCTCAATTGAAACACTCAGAGTGCTGTTGAAGGATAGCTGTAGTTAATGAACTATTGTAACTTGCTTTAAAAACACAATGATGTCTGACTGTTTCTTTTTCCTTATTCTTTTCCCGGCCCCCTGCCCTCTTCTGTGTTGCTTAGTGAGGAAATGGAAAACATCATGAGAAACGCAAATATAAATTGTCCGTAGCCTTTAATTACAAATCTTGTTGGCACATACTATGTTATTCCCTCCTCCCTCTTCTGAAATAACCTGATGTCATGTGGCTCTGAATTTGAGAACTGGGGGGGTGGGGGGTCGTTATCTATTTATAGTGGCCTCCATACTGCATGCACTGTGTTAGTTATTTCTGGAAGCATTGAACGCATGGTTATATGCAGTTAGTTGCCTTCTCTTCATTCAGTTAATCTTGTATGAAAATGGTAGTTTGTGCCAAAGGAGAATGAGGCTCCGTTTTGCAATAATTTAGCAGTTTTCTCTTTTATTTTTAAAGTATTTCAGTACTTTCCTTGGTCTTCATGAAATATTAACCATTCAGTGCTTTTTGAGTTGCAATTTTATCTTCTATTTTAGACAGTTGTATTCACTCCCTCTTCCTCTGATTATAGAGATGAAATCAAGTAAAACAAATATATTTCAGTTTGACCCTGACCTATTCTATTCTTGAAAATGAACCAGGTTTGGTGATTTAAAGCATTTTCCGATGCCAACTGTGACAAAGCGTTTTTGAATATGTGACCCGAAGCTTGCCACATTAGTGCTGTGGCCTCTAAACATGCGTGACTTTGTGCAACTTTGTTTTCAACCACTTTTTCTTTTCAGAAACAGTCTATTTATTTGGTGGTTGGGATGGAACGCAGGATTTGGCAGATTTCTGGGCCTACAGGGTTAAAGAAAACCAGTGGACTTTTATATCGAGAGATACTGAGAAAGAGGTAAGTGTTTTGTATTAGAAAATACTACCAGATAGGATTATAAGTAAAGTAAGGTTTAGCTGTCATTGAGCACTTATGTCGGTATTTAGATACCTCTGAGCTACATATCAAGATTCATTGATGGAGGTGTGCTGTGTTTAAGAGGGTGTAATTGTAATTCAATTCATACTTGCAGGGCTACTTACTTTAGTGGTGAGATAATACAATACCATTGATACAATACCGTTTATTGTCATTTGAACCTCAAATGAAGTTCAAGCGAAATTTGGTTTCTGCAGTCATACAACAAGAAAAGAACCAAGACACACCAACACAATCTACACAAACATCCATCACAGTGAATCTCTTCCTCACTGTGATGGAAGGCAAAGTCTTGTCTATCCCCTGCTCTCCATTCTTCTCCCGATGTCAAAGTCAAAGCCCCCGGCGGGCGATGGTACCGCGACGGGCGATGCAAGGCTGCGCTCCGGGTCTTGATGTTGGAGCCCTTGGCGGGCGCTAGCATGTCCCGCGGCCGTTAAAGCCGCACCGGGCGATGTAAGGCCCTGCTCCAGGTCATTTTCAACCCCGCAATTCGGGCGGGAGAAGCTGCCGTTGCGGGTGCTCCGAAAAGCGGTCTCCCACCAGGGACCCGCGAGCTCCCGATGTCACCGTCCACCGGACCTGCGGCTGGAGCCTCCGAGCCACAGCTCCTCCCGTTCCGAACTCGGCCAGCTCTGCGATGGTAGGTCCGCAGGCTCTGCGACTGGAGCTCCCAGGTCGTTCCGGTTGGAGGCTGCTCCATGGTGCTAGGCCCCAACGACAACGGAGACCCGACAGGGAAAAGGTCGGGTCCCCCGTACAGGGAAGAGATTTAAAAGTTTCCCACACCCCCCACACATACACAGTTAAAACCAAAAAAAACCCATTACAAACTATACACTCAACGGGACAATTTTTTTTTTTAAAGACAGACGGACTGCAGAGGCCACTTCAACATCAGTCGCGCCGCCCACACACGCAGATAATGCAGTTGTCCCATCATCTCGGTCTGATTCTCAATATTTTCCACTGTATTCACACTTCCTTGCAAACTATGCTCATGCACTCTTCTGTTTTCAATACCTTCGAGTTTCAGTGTGTTTCAATAATTTGTTTTTTCTTATTCTTACTTGATTCACCCTATGATCTTCACCCCTGTGGAGAAAAATGTTAGTAAACACTTCCAATAGAGTTGAGGCACGTACTATAATAACATTTATAATACATTTAGGCAGGTACATGGATAGGAAAGGTTTCGAGCGATACGTGCCAAACGTTGGCAGGTGGGGCAAGTGTAGGTGGCGCATCTTGGTCAGCATGGACAAGTTGGTCCGAAGGGCCTGTTTCCCTGCTGTGTGACTGTGATTCTCTGAGAAGTGGATCAATCATCCTTTGTTCAGAATTTTGTGCTCCACACAAACATTGTTGATCGAGTTCATGAGCCCTGTTGATCCTGATGCCGTGGAGAATAAAACGATTGAAGGATGTTGATACCTCTGCTTCAATAATTCAAGATTCCTGCCTTGAGTTCTGCAATATTCTGCGTTACTGCATCCAAATTCTTATTCAGCCCAAGATGTTTAGAAAGAGAGACTTCCCATTGAATCTTTTGTGTGCATCAGAAATTCTTTCTCGCCAAGAACACAATCAATCTGGAAAAATAAATTAATCTGTTTTGCATTTGTGCTGCCTGCTTTGTATCTTCTTAATGGAAGCAAAATTAAAATGAATCTGTTCTTGCACAAAAATAAATAAATGTGTACTTAACCACCTGCTGAGTTCAGAATAACATGTACTTCCTGTTACTCAATTAACCTTGATTTCACAGAACCATTCTAGTTCCATAAGGTCATTACTGATAGGAGCAGAATTAGGCCATTTGGCCCATCAAGTCCACTCCGCCATTCAATCGTGGCTGATCTATCCCACCCTCCTATCGCCATTCTCTTGCCTTCTCCCCATAACCACTGACACCCATGCTAATCAAGAATGTATCTACCGCTGCCTTAAAAATATCCATTGACTTGGCCTCCACAGCCTTCTGTGGCAAAAAATTCCACAGATTCACCACCCTCTGACTAAAGAAATTCCACCTTCTGAAAGGTACATCCTTTAATTCTGAGGCAATGGCCTCTAGCCCTAGACTCTCCCACTGGTGGAAACATCCTCTCCACATCCACTCTATCCAAGCCTTTCACTATTCGATACGTTTCAATCAGGGCCCCCCTCGTTCTTCTAAACTCCAGCGAGTACAGGCTCAGTGCCGTCAAATGCTCATCATATGTTTAACCCACTCATTCCTGGGATCATTCTCATAAACATCCTCTGGGTCCTCTCCAGAGCCAGCACATCTGTCCTCAGATATTGTGCCCAAAATTGCACACAATACCCCAAATGCGGCCTGACCAGTGCCTTATAGAGCCTCAGCATTACATCCCTGTTTTTTGTATTTTAGCGCTCTTGAAATAAGTGCTTGCATTCCATCTGCAGAAGATTGTTCATGCTGCAATCGGCTCACTATCCCACCTACAGATTGGACTGACCTGTTTTTATTTTCATCTGAGTTGCTTATTTTTGCCATTGGTGCTATGGAAATATTTCATATTTGCTCCTGTTGCACTGACGGTACTTGGAGATAAGTTTAGTTCAAACTAGTTTACTTGCATTTCTCCTGCACTTCCAGCAAGGAAAGAAAGAAGGTCATTGGTATCTTCTGTCAAGTGAGTTTTAATAATTAGTGTTCAACTTTAAACCTCAAAATAAGTGATGCAATTTTAGTCAGCTGAAGTGGCAAAACGGCTGAAGTGTTTTGGGTTAATACCCAGATTAATTATGCAAGTAATCTTTTAATTAAAAGTAAGTGGTTTGCATGGGACGAGAGATGAGAAAAAATATAGTTTCTATTGCTGGGGTTATCTAATCAATGGTTCACGTATCATATATATATCAAACCTATGTAAAGTTACGTTTAAGCTATTTATATGGAAACCCCCAAACCTAGTTCTAGATGCGCTGGGACGCATCCTCAGTGATGTGATCTGGGGTCATTGGGTATTTCGGGTCTCACAACATCAGACACCCTCGCCCAGGCGACACAGCCGGGGTTGATCAGGCCCCGACTTGCGTCCCAGCAGCAACCGCCCACGGATCAGCCATCTTAATAACTACTCTGCAGCGGTTGGGAGACTCTAGTGCATGGAGGGACTGGGCTCTGTGGGGTGAGTCCTGGCCGGGCTCCTCCTGCGTCTCACCAGGTTCAAGGCCTTTCTCCTTCTCCGAGCATTTCATTCTCACCTGATGGAAATTTAGGCCATGGTGGTTCATTAGGCCTTGCTGTGGCTTTATTGGGTGTCTTTCTCAAGGAAGACACAGACTGGGGTGCTAACCCAGCCTGTCCCGGGTGCCGTCTTTCCGTGCCATCAACTGTGTCTCCAGTAGTCACCAAACTATTCTTGGTTGTCACCCAAGTAATACTTCATATTGTGAAGCTCCGCATAGACAAAAGATTTATAGCAAAATACTTCCCGGAGCCGTCTTTCCCTTTTATGTCTTTACGTTTTTTTTTCTTTGTTAATTGACATTGTTTGTACTTATATATACAATTAATTCTTTGCCAAACATCTGTATGATAAATTGGTTTTCAGTAAAAGCAATGAGATATTCCCATACTCTAATAGCACACTTTTGTTTTATGTTTCAACAATTTAGTGGTCATGGACTGATGTATAAAAGATTTTTCTCATTTTAAATGATTTAACAAAGGACCTTTTTAAATGATTGCTCTTTTGATGTTACTACTGAGACCAGTGAGCATCTGCAAGTTATAGGACGCACGGAAACATTTATTTGGACAGTATTGTACATGATAGTAATGTGTTAGAGGGTTGAGAAGAATTGTGCACTGAGATGAGGAAGCTTGATATGTTGAAGATGGAGTACAGCCAAGTGATCTTCAATGTTACTGTGAGGAAAATTATCGGTGGCTTCCGTGAACCAATTAGTCACCCATACATTTGGTGCTGAACCACAGAGATTGTGCAGCACAAAATTTATAACTTCAGATAGCCCTTGCTTTCTCTCTTGCTTTCTCTCTCCATCCCCTTCCCAGTTCTCCCACTAGTCTTATGGTCTCCACCTACATTCTATCTTTGTCCCTGACATCAGTCTGAAGAAGGGTCTCGACCCAAAACGTCACCCATTCCTTCTCCCCTGTGATGCTGCCTCACCTGCTGAGTTACTCCAGCATTTTGTGTCTGCCCTCGATTTAAACCAGCATCTGCAGTTCTTTTTTACCCACTACATTCATTTCACTCCACTTCAGACAGGCTGTCGGTTCCAATAATGGGTTGTGGGCGTGAAATATGTAGCTCCAAATTAGTAAACAATTAAATGTAAATGATGCGTGTATATTGTTATCTTTTTGAATGTGAAGGTGAATTTGACCCAATCATTCTATCAGTAATGGGTCCGTCAGTCAGAAATTGATTCAGTGTCTTTGAATATCATGAGAAAATTTCTCCCATTATTTCAGCTGTTCACTTTTTTATACATTATAGAGGTTTATGTTGCATGTTGTGCAGACTCAACCATACCTCCCAAGTTATCACATTAAATGTCGCATTTTTTGACCTGCCCCAAAAGATTCTTGAGGTAACTTCTTGAATGTTGCAAAAGAACTCTAGTGAAGATGGTCCAACAATACTTGGTAGTTTTGATCCAGCCATCAGGCACATTGAGGACATTTGATCACAAATGCTGTTACCATGAGTCTGAAACTGCATATATGGCTGTGAATGATAGATTCGTTAGATAGATACAAAATGCTGGAGTAACTTAGGGGTCAGGCAGCTTCTCTGGAGAAAAGGAATAGGTAATGTTTCGGATTGGGAGCCTTTTTCCATTCTGAGATTCTTTCCTGAAACAGATAGGATTTTGCAATCTGGTTGGTGAAATGAAGGTTCAGCCATGGCTGGTCTGGTAGCTTCAGGATGACATTTCACAAACCAGTATATTCATTTGCCTAGATACGAGAGTGGGATTTGAACCTCTTACTAGTTAAGTAAAATGATATTGTTGCAGGATTCTGTTTCAAATTCTCCAGCTCCAGGTAATTAGCACACTCTCTCTTTATATGAAAAAAGGCCAATCGTTTTGTCAACCATCCCTTATTTCCTTTTGTTTTCCTTGTGGTCTGCACAGCATAATATAACAACGTTCCACAGATCACAAAGCTTAAGCTGTTGCTTAATTGCCGCATTATTTCACCCTGAATTTCCATTTGTTCCACTCATTGCCCTACACCACCTTTTTGAGACCAAGACTAACTTGTTTCTCTCTTTCTTAATTACAAAAGGATTCTGGACCTTGTTTCTCTTTCCTTAAATGTTGCCTGACTTGATTTTTTTCCCCCAGTATTTTCTATTTCATTTTGGAAAATATTGCAGGGCCCACTTAAGATTTCTGAATGCTGTTTGAAATTTAGCCAGTGATCGAAAATTGTTCTTGGGCAATGAATTTCAAAGCCTTTACATTAGGCCTTGGCTCTTTCCTGCTCGTAAATATCTGGGGGGGAGGGGGAGAAAGTATTTATATCAGTGCCATATGTACTGAAGAAACCCAAGTTTTAATAATAAATTGTCATTTGAAGGTGTTTTATAATAGATAGTGCATTATATGACAGGCAATTTGAATGGCCATGTTCCTGGAAACAGTAATTAGTTTAATGACCAACTAGTTTGTGTTACTGGATTATTTTAAATTTCTCCTGGAATATTAAATGCCTTTATAAACGGACGAAACTGAAAAAGAACACCTTGACTGGACAGTGCTTCTTCTGAGTTTTTAAGAAGGAACTGCAGATGCCGGAAAATCAAAGGTAGACAAAAGTGCTGGAGAAACTCAGCGGGTGCAGCAGCATCTATGGAGCGAAGGAAATAGGCAACGTTTCGGCCTGAAACGTTGCCTATTTCCTTCGCTCCATAGATGCTGCTGCACCCGCTGAGTTTCTCCAGCACTTTTGTCTACCCAGTGCTTCTTCTGAAATGGCACATGAGTTTATCTGCAGCAGTATTGGCACGGAACTTCAGAGTTAGGTGTGGTGTGAATAGAGAGACTCGGTGTTCTGATCAGAGTAAAGGACCATTTCTGTGCCTGTTAACATAGACCATAGAACAATACAGCATAGCAACAGGCCCTTTTGTCTATAATGTCCGAGCTGAAGATGAAACCAAGTTAAGCTATTCTCCTCTGCCTGCATGTGATCCATATTCCTTCATACCCTGCATATTTTTGATTCAATTTATTGTCATTGCACTTTTCAGTGCAACGAAATGGTTTAGCCTGCAGTCATAACATAGAATAAATAACAAAAACACACACTCAACATAGTTTAACATCCACCACAGTGAGTCCACCAGGCACCTCCTCACTGTGATGGAAGGCAAAAAGTCCCAAAGTCCATGTCTCTTCCCTCCTTGCTCTCCCTCTGCGCTGAGGCGATCCAGGCCTCCGATGTTGTGACCCCGCCGGATGATGGTAATTAAGTCCCGCGGCTGAATTCGAACGGGCCGGTTCAAACTCCGCGGCCCAGGGCGGTCGAAGCTGCCGAAGCTGCCGCCCTCCAGTCCAGCGGACGCAGCTGTTGTTATCCATGTGCCTATCCAAATGCGCTGCGCAGAAGGGAGCGCCCGATGGATGCTGCACAGCCTTGCTGGACCAGGCCCAGCTGCCGGTGTGGAGCTGACCAGGACCGGGCCTGGTCGCCGGCAGAGCAGGGAGAGACACGCCGCATGCGCATTGGGAATATCATGAGGAGCACCGTGGTGCGTAGACTTGCCTGCCCAAACCGGCGGCCTACTAGTTTGTGTTACTGGATTATTTTGTCTGGTTCCGGGTCTGCGGAAGACCCACACCGCAGACCCGGAACCCGCCCGGAAGGCCCGGCTCGCCCGCTGCAGATCGAGGACCCTGGGAACCCACCTGGGAAAGTAGTTTAGTAGACTGGCTGCGGGAGGGAGTGCACGGCCTCGACGGGGGAGTGGAAGCTGGAGGCCCTGCAGCAGCCTGGGGCTCGCGGTGGAGCAGCACCGGAGGACACCACGGCTACTCTTGGCCATGCCGAGCCTGCAACGCTGCCAGGACAACACACCTTCATGTTCGGATCAAGATCCCTGCACTTATTACAACTAAGACTTGAAAATGCTGACAAACTGGCGACTCTGTATACTCAGTGTACTGTTGCTATCCACTTGAACGGTATCTGAGATGCTTATCTAATATGTATCTATGTGCTTATATAGAGATACTTTTACTGAACTGTATACAAAAATGAATTTCACTGTACCTCCGGTACATGTGATGAAGAAAGTACCATATCATACCAAATGTCACTATCATATCTGCTTCCACCATCTCTGGAAGCGCGTTCCATGTACCCATGACACTCTGTAAAGTTAAAACTTGTCCTGAACGTTTTCTTTAAGCTGCCTCTCTCACCTTGAAGCTGTGCCTCAAGTCTTTGACATTTTCACACAGGAAAATAGGTTCAGACTCATAATTTTATATACGTCTATTGGGTCTCGCCTCAGGCTCCGATGCTCCAGAGAAAACCATCTAAGTTTGTTCATTTAACACAAAAAATGTATGCTGTAAATGAGGATGTCCAGCAGGGTCAGATTCTTGGACAGAACTGATAACATAGTGCAAATCTTTAATGGAACTCAATACGCCTGCCTCGTTGACAGGACGGGGCTGTGAACCTAAGTGTAGGTTTTTTTCTTTTTGTCACTTGGACCATGAAAAAAGTAATAACTTTTCTGGGAGATGAGTAGTGGACACAAATCCAGCAAAATAATGTGGGTGATGTTCAAAACCAGTGAAGCATCTAAAGGAAGAAAATATCATGAATCTATTTAAAATGGATGCCAACAAAGATGAAAACAAGCTTACACATGTATTGAAAATTAAAGAGTTCCAACACTTCAAGAGCGATCCTTTGGTGGCGAACTATTTGCCAAAATTATCTTCGAACAGACTCATTATCTCCAAGGCTGTCCAGTGTTGCCCATAATGGAGAAACTACCAGGGTTGAAGTATTGTGTTTTAGCTGACCCAATAAAATGAAGCCATTGCCCTTTCTGATGGGTATGAAATGTGTGTGTATATATATATCTATATCTATATCTATATCTATATCTATATCTATCTATATCTATATCTATCTATCTCTCTCGCTGGTCCTTACCCTTAATAACTTTCCGTTTGACTCCTCCCATTTCCTCCAAATATCAGGTGTAGCTATGGCGCATGGGCCCCAGCTATGCCTGCCATTTCCGACATTTCCCTACCATTTCTTGACCTCACTATCTCCATCGCAGGTGATAGACTACTGACCGACATCCACTATAAACCCACTGACTCCCATGGCTATCTGGACTACACTTCTTCCCACCCTGCTTCCTGTAAGGACTCCATCCCCTACTCCCAATTCCTCCGTCTATGCCGCATATCCACCCAGGATGAGGTGTTCCACACCAGGGCATCGGAGATGTCCTCATTCTTCAGGGAACGGGGGTTCCCCTCTTCTGCTATAGATGAGGCTCTCACCAGGGTCTCTTCTATACCCCGTGACTCTGCTCTCACTCCCCATCCCCCCACTCGTAACAAGAGCAGAGTCCCCCATGTCCTCACCTTCCACCCTACCAGCCGTCACATACAACAAATAATCCTCCGACATTTTCGCCACCTCCAACGTGATCCCACCACTTGCCACATTTTCCCATCTCCCCTGTCTGCTTTCCGCAGAGACCGCTCCCTCCGTAACTCCCTGGTCAATTTGTCCCATTCCTTCCGAAACACCCCCTCTCCGGGCACTTTCCCTTGCAACCGCAAGAAATGCTACACTTGTCGCTTTACCTCCCCCCTTGACTCCACTCAAGGACCCAAGCAGTCTTTCCAGGTGTGGCAGAGGTTCACCTGCACCTCCTCCAACCTCATCTATTGCATCCGCTGCTCTAGATGTCAGCTGCTCTACATCGGTGAGACCAAGCGTAGGCTTGGCGATCGCTTCGCCGAACACCTCCGCTCGGTTCGCAATAACCAACCTGATCTCCCGGTGGCCCAACACTTCAACTCCTCCTCCC
Organism: Malacoraja senta; assembly: GCA_038087875.1. Classification (NCBI taxonomy): domain Eukaryota; kingdom Metazoa; phylum Chordata; class Chondrichthyes; order Rajiformes; family Rajidae; genus Malacoraja; species Malacoraja senta. The sequence continues at coordinate 4,531,972 of CM075985.1, forward strand.
ATTTCGAATCCGACCTGTCTGTCCTGGGCCTCCTCCATGGCCAGGGTGAGGACCACCATAAATTGGAGGAGCAGCACCTCATATTTCGCTTGGGCAGTCTGCACCCCAGCAGTATGAACATTGACTTCTCTAAGTTCAGATAGTCCCTACTTTCTCCTCCCCTTCTCAGCCCACTGGCTCCTCCTCTTCCTTTCTTCTTCCCGCCCACCCCCCCCCCCCACCCTCACATCAGTCTGAAGAAGGGTTTCGACCCGAAACGTTGCCTATTTCCTTCGCTCCATAGATGCTGCCTCGCCCGCTGAGTTTCTCCAGCATTTTTGTCTACCCTAGTAATATATGGCTATAGGTTCTTGACAACATTTTAGAGAGAGCGAAGTTTGTCGCTATATTCTGGCCAATATTTAACCATTAACAAACATAGGTAAATGTGTTTGTGGTCATTATCACATTTGTAGCATCTTGTGAGCAAGTTATTATTGACTTACCCACATTGTGAAACCAGCTGCTTATTGGGTTGCGATCGGGAGAAGTGCTAAATGAGTTTTGTTTTGTCTTTGCACGTCACTTGGACACGCCAAATTTTCCTTAAAGTTAAGTCATTGCTTTGGGGGAGAGAGAGAGAAGAAATTAATACATAATTGATCAATATAATAGCCTTCCTATCACTATGTTGGGTTTATCCTATGCTGGTTTTTGTGAATTTGGATTAAAAATGTGTTAATGTTCAAGCAAGAATTTACCTGGTTTGGCAGCAATTATGTGTGAATGTAAACATTTTGCCCTTTGTAGAATTGCATAATCCTGGGCAGCTTTATTTTTTTGTGTGAAAGTCCAGCCAGTGAATAGAGTGCTTGCTGTACGGCATCAGGGATGATTATAATTTTTAACAACCATGTTCACTCACCAGGAGTTGGTAATTAGTATCTGTGGCAGGATTACTGGTTAGTCCTTTTCCTCCCAATTCCTATCACTTGCCAAACTGGAAACCGGGCAATGTCATTACTAGATAATATCAGAGATTGAATTAGATTTTGTTTTAGTATAAAAACGAAAGACACAATGTGCTTCAGTATAAAGAAGGGTCCTGAACCAAAACAGCACCTATCCTTGTTCTCCAGAGATGCCTGACCCGCTGACTGACTATAATATTTTGTTTTTTCTTTGTAGACCAGCATCTGCAGTTCCTTGTTTATACTACCTCTGTTTTGCATTTTCTCACTGCATACTTGCATGAAAAAGTTCATGAAATGGTTCCCTGTTAACAATAAAATAGGCGCAAAGAACTTTGGCTTTGAATTTGGGTGACTTTTTGAGGGAATATCTGTTTCAGCCTTATCTTGTTTTCAAAAAGAAATCCATTTTAATAGAAAGGCAGCATTCACACTCCTGCATACCTCAGGAAGTCTGAAAGATTGAGTAGCTCCTTATGTTTATACAGTGCCCTCCATAATGTTTGGGACAAAGACCCATCATTTATTTATTTGCCTCTGTACTCCACAATTTGAGATTTGTAATAGAAAAAATTCACATGTGGGTAAAGTGCACATTGTCAGATTTTATTAAAGGGTAATTTGATACATTTTGGTTTCACCATGTAGAAATTACAGCTGTGTTTATACATGCCCGCCCCCCACAACCATTGTGTTTGGGACACATGGCTTCACAGGTGTTTGGAATTGCTCAGGTGTGTTTCATTGCAGGTATAAGAGAGCTCTCAGCATCTAGTCTTTCCTCCAGTCTTTCCATCACCTGTGGAAACTTTTATTGCTGTTTATCAACATGAGGACCAAAGTTGTGCCAATGAAAGTCAACGAAGCCATTATGAGACTGAGAAACAAGAATAAAACTGTTAGAGACATCAGCCAAACCTTAGGCTTACCAAAATCAACTGTTTGGAACATCATTAGGACGAAAGAGAGCACTGGGTGAGCTTGCAAAGGGACTGGCAGGCCAAGTAAGACCTCCACAACTGAAGTGTATAGACACATCCTATCTGCTCAAGTTTAAACAAATGCCTCAAAACTCATTGGCCAGTGGTTCATTCTACTGCAAGATAATGATCCCAAACATACTGCTGAAGCACAAAGGAGTACTGAGTTGGATGATCAGCCATGATCATATTGAATGGCGGTGCAGGCTCGAAGGGCCAAATGGCCTACTCCTGTACCTATTTTCTATGTTTCTATGTTTCAAAGCTTAAAAAATGGTCAATTCTTGACTGGCCAAGTTAATCACCCGATTTGAACCCAATTGAACATGCCTTTTATATGCTGAAGAGAAAACTGAAGGGGACTAGCCCCCAAAGCAAGCATAAGCTAAAAATGGCTGTAATACGGGCCCGGCAGAGCATTACCAGAGAAACCCTGAAACCCATGAATCGCAGACTGCAAGCAGTCATTGCATGCAAAGGATATGCAACAAAATACTAAACATGACTACTTTCATTTACATGACATTGCTGTGTCCCAAACATAATGTAGGTATGTTACAATACTTACCTTCAGCGGCGCTGCAATTCTGCCACTGGCCGTGTGCGCGATTTTGGCGCCTTTGAGGGGGGGCGGGGTTAAAACGCGGGTTTCTCCTACCTTGTCCTGTATTATATTTCGTTGGAGTACCAGCTTTTGCGGAAGAATCGTTCCGAGGGGCGTTTTGAGTATTTTGCTTTAAAAATCTCCCGACAATGTCAGCGCTGGAGTCATTTTAAAATTAGCTTCTGAAGCCGTCAACGGGGACGGATTTCACACACGGGGACAGGTAAACGAAAGTAGTTTATTTTTATGTATAAATGTTCTCCTTAAGAGGCCTTTAATTCACATTTTTACATGCGAAACTGTGATTCTTTTCCCCGAACTAACGGCAATAATTTTCATGCCGATACGGGTTTAAATTCACCGCAAATCAACGTTCCAAATGATCACGTTCCAGAAATCCCCATTCGCAAGATGATATAAATGCCCATTAATTTACAGGTATTAAACATTACATTTCTTCCATTTGGCCTATAAATCCATGACAATGAGATTTAAAAATTCTGTTATATTGTGAATTCTTGTGTGAATGTTATTTGGACACTTAGGCTATTTAAAAATGTTAATCTATTAAGAAATTGATAGATGTTTAGATCTAGTAATTGAATTTTGTAATTAGCTACAATTAGGTAACTAACTAATTATATGCTTTAATTTCATGTCATCTAAGTAAGATTGTTTCATATTTGTTTCAGAATGCTTCAATCTATAATAACTGAAAATTTCTTTCAGTTCTCTTAATTTTTAAGAAAGTTATGGGCTTTTGACTGTCCTCGATCACAGCTTTTGTGTTAAGTCAATGGAAAAGCAATAGGGAACAAGATGCTTATTGCCGAGTATGAAGATGGCCATAACTTTTTTTAATACTGAAGATATGAAAGTGAATTAGGTGTCAAATTAAACTTCTTTTTATGCTTTATCTGATGGGATAAATTACAGACTTTATTTTTAAAATCTTAAAATTTTGTAACATTGCTACATAATGGTGCCCTGAAATGGGGGGACAATGTATAAACACTGCTGTAATTTCTACATGGTGAAACCAAAATGTATAAACATTGCCTTTATTAAAATCTGACAATGTGCATTTTAACCACATGTGATTTTTTTTCTGTTACAAATCTCAAATTGTGGAGTACATAAATAAATGATGGGTCTTTGTCCCAAACATTATGGAGGGTACTGTATAACCCCCAGGAAATGCTTTAGAACATATTCCATATATATTTTTTCTGTACTTTTGTAGGATAATTATTTCAAAACCTTGGACGCCTTGTTTCCCCATGGAGCTAGCTTTTGAGTAAAGGAGTTCTTAGTTTCCTTGCCTGAGAAAGTTAGAAAGGACAATTAGCACCTCCATTGTAAAATCCTGATCATGTTGCGCCCCCTACTGGCTAGAGAAGTGCATTATCTCCAGTGTTTTTTCTTGGCAGCATTCATGAGCAGTTATAATGTTCAAAGATAGTCAGCTGGTGTGGCCTGTGAAATGTTAAAGGAATTGTAAACATGGAAGTTATTTCTCTCTCCCCCCCCCCCCCCCCCCATCCCCATCCGCTCTCATTTGATCGTCCTTCTGTCTTGAGATTTTTGACCGGCAACTTGGTAGTATAGATTCCTAAGCTGTCAACTCTACTATATATAGATTTCTTGCCTGGCTTCCCCATTCAATCACAAGTCATATTATGTGTCAGGACCCGTTACACTGCAGTGACTTTCACTGGTGGCTGCGGTGGTTGTGAAACTGTCTGCTTTCAGACAGCCGGTCCTGTTTTGGTACAAACTGGGGTTTCAGTCTGGGCTCTGATAAATTTGGCACAATACCACAATGGCTGCACCAATTTACCACAAATGTTAGGGGCTGTTTGGATAGTGCCATCTGGCCTGATGTGCCACAGTTCAGAGCAGCAGATGTTGGTTAGAAAAGATTTTTTTTGTGCGATCTTAAAAATACTAGGATTGAGTCTGGACATAATTCCTACAAGAGTAGTAATTTTAAAACAACATTGAACGTGAAAGAAAGCACTTGAATTTTTGCAGACTTTTATATCTTTAGGACTACACAGCTGAAACACTTGCAGGATTGTTACACTTGTGGGAAATGTGACCTGCCAGTTTTCAAGATTATACAAGCAGCAGTGAGTTCATGATCAGATTATCAGTCACAGGTTGAACACCGATTTTCCAGCACCCTCGGTTCCAGAACCTTTGTGGATTATCTGTTTTTCCAGGCCAACAGAAGACAAGTCATAATGAAATGACAATACACCTCTAATGATACCCCTCCCGTGTCTCTAAAGCACCATTGAGTGCCAGAAACTTTAAAAAATATATATATATAAATGTAAACTTAATGTGAATCATCTCCCCGGCCGTTTAGAGCCTCGGCTTCTGATCCCACTCCTGCCTTGCAAGGTGCATCGGCGAGCCCCTCTCACCTGCTGCTGTGTCTTGCTGTCCCTCCACCCCGGAGCCACCAACTTTCTCCACCTTGGAGGGGATGGCAGGTGTAGAGGGGAGGGAGGCCCACAGTGACCGAGCCTAGTTTTAAAGTGAAACGTCACACAGCTCTGGAATAACTCAACCAATTGAACCAGTCTGAGGAAAGGTTTGGGGATAGACAAAATGTCTCCCAGCTTATTAAAAGAAGCCAGGATGGAATTGTGCAGGTTCTGACCTTCATTTCTAATCTGAGTTGGCTATTAGAGTGGCAATGAGTCAGAAGACTACTAAACTTGTACAATTAATTAAAAAGAGATGGAGGGAGAATAGCAATTTTGATAATTAGTGGCTAGCCAATTCTAATGGGCATTATAAACTTTAGAATTAAGGATGTTAAGTTGAATCATTTGACTGAATCTTTTTTGAGGTAACGTGGAGAGCCAATATTTGCCCCCCCCCCCCCCCCCCATAGGCTGGTCAAAAAACGGTCCATGGTTTCCAAGGAAGTGGGGAATTTGAATCTTAAACTCAATTAGTTAATGGAATCAAAGAGCAACTGTGTCAGTGTTTTGAGTCTCGAAGGCTTTCTTTTGGGATTCTACAAAATTTGGTACTCAATCCCTTGCTGCTTTAAGTATTTATTAATTAGCAAACTTAGGAGTTAGGATGGAGGATTGCACATACAGGTCCACCAATGATTGCTTGGTTCCAGAGCCTTTTTGAATTATTCGTTTTGCTAGACCATAAGAAGTTATGGCCTCGGTGAGGCATGGAAAGGTACCGGAATGGTCTGACTATGCTGTAGTCGGCCTCTGAAGTCGGCAATTGGAATGGATCTGCTGGCTCTCGCCGGGCTGGAGGTCCAGAGCCCTAGCCGCAGTGGGCCAATTCGACCCGCCGATCAGTGCAGAAGTCCTGGAGATTTGGTGCTAGGCGACACATTTTCAGGGGGACTTCCGGGAGGGAGTGGAGGGAGGGATTTTGAGTGCGTTTTCAGCATTTTGTCCGGTTTAAAGGCGGTGGTGGGCGGCCAGCTGCTGGAAAATTGGTGGTAGACTTGTGATATAAAAGTTAGCTTTGTGGTTGTAAAGAAGAGAGCTTTAGAAAGGGTGTACATTGATGGAGTGGCCAATTTGACAGAGAAGTGATGATGGAATTTGGTCCCAAGTAGTGTGAAGTGATGCATTTGGGAAGGTACAGCAAGGCAAGATCATGTGCATTAATAGTTAGATCATTAATACTCTAGAGAATGCATGTTCACAGATCCATCAAAGTAGCAGCACAGATCAGTAGGGTGGTTAAAAAGGCACGCAAGCTGTTTTGATTTATTAGCTGAGGCATGGCATATGAGCAACGAGGTTATGTTGGAACTGAAAATGTCCTTGGTTAGACCACAGATTGGTTACTGTGCATTTTTGGTCACTACATTGCAGGAGAGATGTGGTTTCATTAGAGAGGTCGTACAAGTAGTTTCATCGGACTGGAAACTCTAACTAGGAGCAAGAAACTTTATATAAACTGGAGGAGGATGCTTTGAAACAGAGTAGACTGCAGAAAAGTTTCATGTGCATATATAACAATTATGAAAGGCCTGGACGAGGGAAATCGGAAAGATCTAATTCTCTTAGTAGAGGGATTAAAAGACGGGCAATGGATTAAAGGTCATTGGCAGAAAGGTTAGAGGGGAATTGAGGATGTTTTGTGAACTGAGAGTGATAGGGGCCTGGAACTCGATACGGAAGGGTGGTTGGGGATACAAGCTGTGTTACATTTACATTTAAGAATTACAGTTAACAGCATATCTTCTGACACCTCTTTACTTGCATATCCAAGCCTTAAAATGCGATATTAAGCCAGAGTGTTATTTTTCAATGGGTACACATGCACACAATAAACAAAAATTGTTTTAGATACATTGATACATAGAAAATAGGTGCAGGAGTAGGCCATTCAGCCCTTCGAGCCTGCACCGCCATTCAATATGATCATGGCTGATCATCCAACTCAGTATCCCGTACCTGCCTTCTCTCCATACCCCCTGATCCCTTTAGCCACAAGGGCCACATCTAACTCCCTCTTAAATATAGCTAATGAACTGGCCTCAACTACCCTCTGTGGCAGAGAGTTCCAGAGATTCACCACTCTCTGTGTGAAAAGGTTTTTCCTCATCTCGGTCTTAAAGGATTTCCCCCTTATCCTTAAGCTGTGACCCCTTGTCCTGGACTTCCCCAACATCGGGAACAATCTTCCTGCATCTAGCCTGTCCAACCCCATAAGAATTGTGTACGTTTCTATAAGTTTTCCTGTTCTTTGGCAACCTGCTTGCTTTCAATTGAGATGGCAGTGAATTTTCTTTCCTCCCCAGAGTGCTGTAAACAAGGTCATTGTCTTCTGGTTTAGCAGTTCATGAAAATGGTTTCTGCACCTTCAATTGGATTTGAAATCCTATTTATTTTCACAGTTTTTGTTTGGGATATATTTATTATGTTGAATAAAGTTCATTTTTTTAAATTTAAAAAATCAGTGTGGTGAATTTCAAGCGCTGGCAGAAGACCATCAATTCTTTGAAAGACAATCTTGGGCTGCCTGAAATTTGTCAGCCTTCCAGCAAGATGTCCGTCAGGGAATGTTGCCGACTGGCCCATTCCAGACTGCAGGAGTACATGCTGCGGGCACTGAAGCATGGTGCGGCAAATGTGAAAGCTCTGTCGGGGAGGACCACTTTCTAGGGTCCTTCCACTGCTGGATATTGAGGGGCAGAGTCCTGTGGGTCACCCCTCAAATAAGGGAAGGAATATATCACTGCAGGGGGCCACATAAGTGTCAAGGGTGTTTTTTTTTAAAGATGGGTGTATACACAATGAAAATGTAGGAAGAGTTTTTGCAAATTCAGTATCTATTTTTTAAATTTGAAATAAAGTTCATTTCTTAATTTCAAAAACCCCCCCATCTATGTCAGTATAATGCTCTTGCTTTGTCTCCAAAGGTGGTTGATTTGTGCAATTAGATGAACCATTGTGGGTTTGTACCCAGTAAGTTGCTTATGTATATCCCTTAATTGATATGTCGAAAACTGACCTGGTCATTATCGCAGTGATGTTTCGGGGAGTTACTTGTGTGTAAATTGATTAGCATTTTTTTTTCTGCATACAAGTTCCCAAGAGATTTTAATTGGGTCCACTGTGCTTTCGATAACCAAAGATTGCATAAAATGTAATCTCAAGTTTTTTTTGTGCATTCCAATGTTGGTTTCCCAAATTAAAATTGACTGATTTCTTTTTAAATTCTACATGGCTGGTTGTTGTGTGAAATGAATACATTGACCACACTTGTGTATAATTTAGTTTTGGGAGATGATTTGAGCCTGGAGATTTACCTTGTAGCTGCCTACAATTCCCTGATCTGTGCTTGAATTGTGTTGTGAGACAAATTTGAACATTTATTCTTTGGCATTAAGATTTTCTGTGCAGAGTATAAAAAGGTACAAATCTAGTCCATTGTTGCTGTGTTAATTTAAGCCAGCTCGAATGCTAGGGGTTGTATTATTATTATTCTATTGTGTATTTGAATCAGTGGAGTAAAAAAAAACAACAGGGGTACAATTATCTATTCTTCACTTAAATTTGTTTAATGGTCAAATGGTACTTTATTGTCACGTGTACTTTAAGTACAGTGATTATTTTTTTTTTTTGCATGCAGTTCCATGACAATCCTATACTTTAGGCACAATCAATCTGAGTACATGAGTGTAAGAAAATAGACCACACTGAGTCCGTACACAAAAGTCGCCATGTTTTAGGCGCCATCTCGTATCCTTCAAGTCCAAGTTTAAAAAAAATGTTAGAGTCTCAACTTGGCCATAAAGGCCCATTGTCCTGGCTCATTATATCTGAAGAGCAGATTGAACATTGGGCATGAAAATGAATTATGTGGCTATAAATTTCCCAGATTAGCCGTGGAAATAAAAGAATACCTTAGTGTTGGAAAAGATCATTGGTTCTGGGATCAGTGCTTCATGAAAGCATACTTCTCTCTGAAGCTATATCTATTTATTTCAAATATAAGTAGAGACTGTATGATTTAGCTTGTGATCTAATTCTATGTTCAAGCCAAATTTATCATTTGTTGTATTAAGATGCAAGGCTATAGCCATGTGTTGAATATTGAGGATGTGTAAGGTTTGCGTGTCATAATTTCCAACAAGGTGAAATCAGGGGGCAGCTCACTGACAGCGAAGCATCACTCCCAGATGAGCTCAATGCGTTCTACGCCTGCTTTGTTAGGAACGCTGTTGTGCCTTCCCAGCCCCCCATAGCCCCGGATGGTATTACACTCTCAGTCACAGAGACTGACGTCAGAAGATCCAACAGGAGGGTGAACCCTCAAAGCGACCGGACCTGATGGTATACCTGGTCGTGTTCTTAACATTTGTGCAGACCAACTGGCTGGAGTTTTTGTGGACATCTTAATTCGCCCACTACTGAGGTTCCCACCTGCTTTAAAAGGGCATCAATAATACCGGTGCTCAAGAAGAGTAAGGTGACGTGCCTCAATGACTACCGACTGGTGGCACTAACATCCCTGGTGATTAAATGTTTTGAGAGGTTGGTTATGGTGCATATCAACTCCTACCTCAACAAGAACCTCAACATTTTGCCTACCGCCTCAACAAGTCAACAGAGGACGCAATCTCACTGGCTCTTCACTCTGCACTGGACCACTTGGACAATAAAAACCCGTATGTCGGGCTGTGTAGGTAGAAAATGCAGATGCCGGTTTACACCAAAGATAGACAGAAAATGCTGGAGTAACTCAGCAGTACAGTCTTGACCTGAAGCATCACCCATTTCTTCTATCCAGAGATGCTGCCTATCGTGATGAGTTACTCCAGCATTTTGTGTCTACACACGCTAGACTGTTGTTCATAGCTCACCCTTTACATATCTCTGAAGATCTGTCCTGGACCCAGCACATGGATGGAATCATAAAGAAAGCCCATCAACGCCTCTACTTCCTTAGAGGATTGAGGAGATTTATTATGTCAACTTGAACTTCTGCAGGTGTACAGTAGGCAGCATATTGACTGGTTGCATCACAACATGGTTCGGCAACTCGAACGTCCAGGAACGAAGAAAATTGTAAAAATTGGTGAACGGGTACATCCCCAACATCGAAGGGATCTACAAGCGTCACTGCCTCAAAAAGGCAGCCAGCATCATCGGAGACCCACACTAGTTTCACTCCTGCCATCGGGAAGAAGGTATTAGCCTGAAAACTAACATCCAGATTCAGGAGCAGCTTCTTCCGTGCAACCGTCAGGCTATTAAGCACTGCAATCTCCAAATAAACTCCAAGCTACATAGACTTGGGCCATCACTTTTTACTTTGCACTAATACTGTTTATGTATTTGTCAGTTTTTCTATGTTTACATATTTGTTATGCTGCTGCAAGTAAGAATTTAATTGTTCTGTTTTGGGCCATACGACAATAAAACACTCTTGACTCTCGTATCTCTTTAGTAACTGGTTAAGTTGCAATAAGCTGTATTTTCCCTATGCACCTTTGGAGATTGATGTGGTTGTGCGAGAGACAATGACAATAATTTCTAACTGCTGGTTGTTCAGTGCTCCATTCAGCTGTAAAGCCATGTTTGCCACAAAGGCTGCATGGTTATATAAAATTTCTACTTCTGTTTCATGCTGGGAGGACATGGAAGTGATCCTTTGGAGATGCCTTTATTACTTGCTTTTAACGCTGTGGAATTGATTGCTACTTTGAAGAAAAACAAATATGCTATATCGTCCAAAAGTAAAAGAGCCTTGACACAGCATTGCGTTTGTCTCCCTCTGTGGATATTGTCTGATCTGATTATTTCCAGCAATTTTTTTTTTAATACTAAGTGCTCAGACATGTCTATCAGGAGGGCACATGGCATGTATTTCAGAAATTAATCAGTTTCAACTTTTGTGCGGCTTTTGATATTTTTCTCTGAAAATGTACTTTGACTTTCTTGGAAATGGATTTGTCAACCCTGCGCAAAACAAAATGATGTGGATCCTAGTTCCATCTGAGCAAAAAAAAAAGGTTGCCCGCTAGTTTGTTCTCTTATCTCTCGAGTTATTTGTTCCCCCAAACTTTATTCTGAATAAAATATATGCGAACCAAATTTTGTGCATAATCTCCTCGGACATTCTCAGTGTCGAAACATGCATTAGTGTCATACTTGGCAGTGTTCGCACCTATCTTTAAACAAAACAACACACCTTTGCACGCTCATGAGGCCCCCTGGGGTGATATCCCCTTCCTCGTTTGAGGGGTGTCCACACTGGACTATGCCCCTGTCAGAACTGAGCAACTGTTGGACTCACCTTTCACTCAGGTACTGAAGTACAATACAATACAATACAATACAATACCGTTTATTATCATTTGGACCTCAAATGAAGTTCAAACGAAATTTGGTTTCTGCAGTCATACAACAAAAAAAGAACCAAGACACAACACAATTTACACAAACATCCATCACAGTGAATCTCCTCCTCACTGTGATGGAAGGCAAAGTCTTGTCTCTCCCCTGCACTCCCCATTCTCCTCCCGATGTCAAAGTCAAAGCCCCCCGGCGGGCGATGGTAAGTAAGTCCCGCGGCCATTCGGGGAATGGGTCTTGATGTTGGAGCCCCCGGCGGGCGCTAGCAATTCCCGCGGCCATTAAAGCCGTGCCGGGCGATGTAAGGCCCCGCTCCAGGTCATCTTCAACCCCGCAACTCGGGCGGGAGTAGCTGCCGTTGCGGGAGCTCCGAAAAGCGGTCTCCCACCAGGGACCCGCGAGCTCCCGATGTCACCGTCCACCAGACCTGCGGCTGGAGCCTCCGAATCTCCGGGGTCGGGTCGCAGCCGCGCGCCACCACAGCTCTCCACGCTCCGAACTCGGCCAGCTCCACGATGGTGAGTAGTCCGCAGGCTCCGCGACTGGAGCCCCAGGTCGTTCCGGTTGGAGGCCTCTCCACGGTGCTAGGCCCCAACGACAACGGAGACCCGACAGAGAAAGGTCGGGTCCTCCATACAGGGAAAAGATTTTAAAAGTTTCCCCACCCACCCCCACACATACCCAGTTAAAACAAAACACTATACACTACACACTACACTCAAACGAGACAACAAAATAAAAAAAGACAGACGGACTGCAGAGGCCGCTGCGACGTGGGTCGCGCCGCCTACCATTCTCCGCGCTTTTTGCAGCCCTTCTATACCCCCTGTTGTGTTTTATCTTCACGCTGCATTGTCCAGTAGAGCTCCAGGTCTGTTGTCTTTTTGCTGTTTTTCATTTTGTGTGAGCTGAACAATTGTGTTACTTACTTCCCATTGCACAGGAGGCTTTTTGACACTGTTAACTCCCAGCAAAATAACCTCATCAATTCTATGTGTAGGAAGGAACTGCAGATGCTGGTTTACACCAAGGATAGACACAAATTGCCGGAGTAACTCGGCGGGACAGGCAGCATCTCTGGAGAGAAGGAATGGGTGACATTTTGGGTTGAGACATTTCTTCACACTGAGTCGAATTGAGGCTGCTCATCAATTCTATTCCTCTTTGCCTTAATTCCCTGTGTCCCATGCACTTATTCTCTCCTATGTTTATCAACTCCCCGTTGCTTCACTCACCGCTCATCTACATTAAGTAGCTACTTAACCTGCCAGCACATCTTTAGATATGGCAGTAAATCAGCGCACTAGTGGAAAGCAGCAAAATTGCAGGAAGAACGTGCAATCCCCACAGTGACATCCCTCAAGATCAGAATCAAACCGGGTACCTGGAGCTGTTTGGCAGCACTGCTAACTGCTGCGACCACCATGTTGCCTTGTCATTGTAACCTTCACTATATTTCATAATCATAATAATCGTAATAATACTTTATTAGCCAAGTATGTTTTGCAATATACGAGGAATTTAATTTGCCATACAGTCATACCAATAAAAAGCAACAGAACACACAAAATACATTTTAACATAAACATCCAACACAGTGACTCCTCCTACCACTTGTTATTTTAGTTCCATCTGTTAAAATATCTGTTGGAATTAATAACTGCATTTCATTTATAATTGCGTCATTGTTGACCTGGATTTGAGGGGGATTTATACTTTGAAGTTTCCAGTTGCTTGGTGCTGGAGAATCCTCAACCAGAGCAGAAACAACTTGAAATGACATTGTTTTAACATTTTATTCAAAATTGGTTGTTCTCTTAATTGCAGTTCTTGTTGATGCAACTAAAATGTGTGCATTCAAATAATTGAAAGTGAGCGAGTGGTGTCTGTGTGGAATTTGCACATTCTCCCTGTGACTGCTTGTTTCGACTGATGCTCCGATTTACTCGCACATCCAATGATGTGGCGGTGTCAAATGTCCTTGAGTTTCTTTATGTAGATGCGTTGAGGGAGAAATGTGCATCAAGGCAAATAATTCATAGTGCTCAATGGAAAATGAATTGAACTCTCACCATTGTCCTTGTATCTCATGAAATAAAAAACAGGTGTTGTCTTCAGCACATCAAAATTACTGAACACCTTCCTTTTTGCCCGTAAATTCACTGTCAGCAAAACCTGAAGATAGTCACAAAATGCTGGAGTAACTTCCTCGGAGGGGTTCCGGCCCGAAACGTCACCTTTTCTTTTTCTCCAGAGATGCTGCCTGACCCGCTGAGTTACTCAAGCATTTTGTGTCCATCTTCGGTATAGAACAACATCTGCAGTTCCTTCCTATGCAGTTAAATAACTGAGTTCTTGCTGCATCTTCTAAAGCAAGAACTCAGAGAATCTCACCTGAAACTGCACCAGAAGAATTTATAGTTTAAACTTTTTGTTTGGTTAAATGACATGTTTATCGTATTGGAATTTGAAAAATGTTTTAAAGCAGTTCATTTTATTCTTGCATGCTACTGCTCTACAATCTTTTCCCAACAAATCAAGTGAGCTTTATGTCATACGTCTTGAAACAGAACAATAAAATTATTGCTACAGCGCAACAGGTTGTAATCACAGTACTCAATAGGTAATATAATAAACAAAAATATCTTTGTTTTTAAACAAGAAAAAATATAGTGTAAAACCAAAAGAAAGCAGTCCAAAGCCCGTAGTGTGACCCAGGCAGTTAAAGGCCTGTCTCACGAATCTGCGGTCATTGGCGGCGAAACGGGAAGAATCTGCTGCCATAGACCGCGCACTCGTGAGAAAGAACAATTCCCGGGCCGTGCGACGGTGTTCCCAACACCGCGCGGTGCAAAAATAAAATCGACAATGTCGAAAACACTATACTCACCGCACAACCTCCACCAGTGATGCACGAGTGCGCACGGCCGCTCGCACGGGCCGCCGCCAGTGTGGGTCGAGCGCCGTGTGTCAAACCTCCTCTGCCACAGCCTCCGCCAGTGACGCACGGGCCGCCGCCAGTGAGGCACGTGTGCTGCGCGGCCGCAGTCACAGCCACCGCTACAGCGCCGCGATCAGGATGGCCGCCGCTGGTGAGTCACGTGCGGGGGGCCGACGTCATCGCAGTCGGCCCGCCCTTTTTTTACTTACCGCAAGCACGTGGGACCCGCCGTGTTTGAATTAACTCGGCCCCCGCGCAACATCCGTGCGGCGCTCCGGTGGATAGGCTCGACGCTCTCGCCGTTGCCGCGCGGTCCTCGCTACCGGCGACGCCGCGCTTCACCGCCGATGACCGCAAACAGGTAAGACAGAGCCTTTAGTAGTTTGGAGTGTAGTTGGAGTTCGTAGTGATCTATAGCCTGATGGTTGTTGGGAAGAAGCAGTTCCTGAACCTGGATGCTACAGTTTTCAGACTCCTCTGCCTTCTTCCTGATGCAGGAGTGAAGTGAGAGCATGGCCAGGTTGGTGTAGGCCAGGTTGATGCTGGCTACCTCTTTGAGATAATACATCTTATAGATCCCTTTGATGGTGGGGAGGTCAGTACCCATGATGGACTGGGCAGAGTTAGTTCATTGCTTTTTGTCATCTCCTTTGTTCCTGGGTGTTCAAGTTGCCAAACCAGGCTGTGATGCAACTAGTCAATATGTTCTCTGCCGTACATCTGTAGAAGTTCAAGAGAGTATTTGTCGACATAAATCCAACACTTAACCTTTCAATTAGAGCAGTATCTAACGCAGTGCAGCTTTTATGCAGCACTTCACTGAATATGGAGGCTAACTTTTATGAAATTGGACCTTGAAATTGAACACTAAAGCAAGGTTGCCACAGTGCAATGCTAACACTGAGTTATAATAAATCAAGCTGTTTGCATGATCGTGTAGACATCTTCAGAAAATGCTCATGGCTTTATCTCAAATCATGTGTTCAAAATTGTGTGGCAGTAGAATTGGGTAACTTATTATATTTGGGGTAATGGAAGAAGGGAACAAATTGAGCTCATCTGAAAAGTCAATTTTTAATTATGGTTTAATAATAGCAAAAAAATTAATATTGAAATTTTGGAAAAATACACCAATACCAACGCTCAAAATGTGGATTGCAAGTTGGATACCGCACATCTTGAGGAAATGCGATTCCTAATAGATAAATTTGACCAATTCATAACGAGTTGGTCTCCATTTGTCGTCTTTTTGGAAACATATGGTGCAAAACAGGTGTAAAAGCTAATCCGTGACTGCGGATGGTCAAGATTATAAATGATCTCCTTCTATTTTCTTTTCTTCTCTTCTCTTCTTTTATTCTCTTTCTTCTATTTTCAATGTCTCAACTTTCTTTTTTCATTCTTTATTTTTCTTTTTCACACACTATATATCTCACATTTTTCTATTTTTCATTATCTAACTTTTTTCTTTTTCTTCTTTATTTCAAAAAAAAATTTAAATAAGAAGCTGTACATAAAAGGTATTATGAAAATATGATTGTATACAATTGTACTTCTAATAAAATAAAAATATTTAAAAAAAAATTAAAAAAAAGAATTGGGTAACTTCATTTTGCACTCTCATATTGTGGTGGTTTGATTACTTGTATGGAAGCAGCTTGTTTGATAGATAATTATATCATGTCATATGCAGGTGTCTTCTGTCAAATATGAATTTTGATTGTGTCCAACATTGCAGGATCACAGTTTATCGAATGGAAGGAGCCTAATTGGACTTGAATCCACTCGAGCTCCATGCAAGAGCAAAGCAGTTTGTCCTTTCCCCCCCCCCCCCATCATTTTATGGAATTAAAACAAAAAGTGAATGAGAATATTGAGCAAAGCAGAGGAATAGGACTAGCTGGGTTGATCTTGCAAATAGCCGTCATACATTGAGTAGTTCAGTGGTGAGATTCCATACTATAGTCTTTAATTGGGTGTAGATTCTGCTCGAGTACTTGTCCAGCTCCCATTTGATTAACGCACTGACTCTATTTCCACTATTATTCCTGACAGTGCACTATGGCTCGAACTATTTGGTTTAGTTTAGTTTGAGATACAGCGCACAAATTAATGGTGTGCAAATTAAGCTTTTCCTCGCTTCATGTGTTTTGCCAACCAGCTTTGTTCTGTCTTCAGCCGATGGGAATAGGTTCACTCTATCTACTGTCTTGACCTTTTGTGATTTTAAACATTTCTATAAGATCTCTTCTCAACCTCCTCTGTTCCAAGAAGAAAAATACTATCTTCTCCAATCATGCATGTAATTAATGGCCCTTCTTTCTGCAATCATTCTACTAAGAGAACAGTGAGCACGGCCCAGTCTGTCATCAGCTTGTCATTTCCTTCTATTCCAGTCCCATCTTCCTGGCGTGTTGCATCAGGAAGGCTGGAAGTATCGTCAAAGATGCCTGCCACCTAGGCTTTTCCAAGTTCTCACTCCCACCTTTTGGGAGAAGGTACAGGAGCGAGAAAGTTTGGACACCCAGAATGAATTGGGGCAGAAAGTGCTGGAGTAAATCGTCGGGTCAGGCAGCATCCCAGGAGAACGTGGATCGGCGACATATAGGGTCAGGACCCTTCTTCAGACCCTAGATTCTACCCCAAAGCTATCAGGCACCTGAACCAAATATCTCTTTCACACTCTCTTCCTGGAGGGGCTGCCATGTACTCTTAACTCTACATCATTTGTTTATTCCTTTTTGGCACTTTAGCTTTTTATTGCACTACCTCAGATTGTGTAAAATCTTTGCACCATTTTGCTGTTCGGCGTTTGTTGTTGTATTTATCATTACCATGAACACTGTTTACTCTGAGCCTCTGCAATAAGACATTTTGCTGCACCTGCAATAAACTAATCTGAATTAGAAATTAAATCTCCAAGGCACTTCCGAGCCATTGCATCATTCCTCAAAGGCGTAGAATGAGACACGATAACTCAGTTGCGCCTGAACAAATGTTTTATAAAGGCTCCAGGCTTCATTACTCTTGCACTTTATGCCATTAATTGTGAAGTCCAGGGTCCATATGCTTTTCTTTACCAACCTGCCTCATCACTTTGTGATTTATTTATTTGTACCCTCCAATCTCTTCCTCTCCTGTACCCTTTTGAATTGTGCCCTGAAGTTAATATTGTTTCTTGCCATTGAAATACAACACTTGTGCAGTTTTTGCATTAAATGTCATTTGCTTACCAGTTTCTTGTATTCTCTTGAAGAATAACATTCACTATATTTCCTTGGTTTGTCATTAGAATTGCTCCTCCATTTATACTCAATAAACCGTTTGTTCTTTCTATAAAATTCTGTCATCATAATATGTGCTGGGAAATTAGCATGTGATTTTTGTCCTACATTCTTGGTCACAAGATGGTTTTCTCTCCACCTTCCCCCAACCCCCCCCCCCCACCCCACCTCTCACCCACTCCCAAAACCAATACTACCACTTCTGCATTTATGAAAGGATTGCAAATCAGCTTGAAATGGAGTCCATCCTTTATGCAGTATACAAAATGAGCACATGTGCGCCCTTTTTCAAGTTTGTGTTACTAAACGGCATTTTGTAATTATCCACTTTAACTTGTTTTCCTTCCAGAGTGGCCCAAGTGCTCGATCTTGCCACAAGATGTGTATTGACACAACTCGGAGACAGATATATACACTGGGTCGCTATTTGGATTCTTCTGTGAGGAATAGCAAGTCTCTGAAGAGTGACTTCTATCGCTATGATATAGATACCAATGAATGGTCGTTGTTAAGTGAAGACACAGCAAATGATGGTGGACCAAAGTTGGTGTTTGATCATCAGGTAAGATGCACTTGTCCCCTGAAACTCTGGTCATGAACAACTGTTACCCAATTTCTGTAACGTGTTTGTCCAAGGGCCTTTTCTACCTTAAATTTTCTTGCAAAAGTATCGTCAAATGCATATAAATTGAAAACAAACAAGTAATATTTGCCGTTTCTGATCAAAAATGTATGGTTGCTGTAGTTCAAAATGGCAATTTTCATTTCTGTACTCCTTCTTAAAATCTTAAACTGATGTTATGGCGTTCCTTCTGCATAGGCAGGTTAAAACAATGTACAGTTGCCCCCGTTTTGATTCCCATTTGATCTTTTTTTTATTGCTATAAAGCTAACATCAAAATAAATTTATTTCTCTTAGATGTGTATGGATTCTGAAAAGCACATGATTTACACATTTGGTGGAAGGATATTAACCTGCAATGGAAATGTTGACGACACTCGAGCTAACGAACCACAGTTCAGTGGACTCTTTGCTTATCATTGTCTCTCTAACACTTGGAAGCTACTTCGGGAAGACTCTTGCAATGCTGGACCTGAAGATGTACAGTCTCGGATTGGGCACTGCATGCTCTTCCATACTGTGAGTATTTGAATGTTCTGTTAAGTTTGTGTAGTGTTTCATACAAGGGGTATGGAGTACTATTATCTTGACGATTGCTATTGAGTATGTGCACTTACGTTTAAACATTCTCTCAATATCTGAAATAACTACTTGGTTCTCAATAGCTTTATCTTGCCAGTAGAAATATCTGTTGTACAAGTAATTAGCAGTATCGCTGACAGTGATGCCCCATGAATGCATTTGTTTTTAGTGGATAACTATTTTCCAGGTAACAACCATGTAGCTATGGAAGGAAAATCTATTTGAAATGATGCATGACAGAGCTAGGGAGAGTAGCTCAATCTGAGTGAGAGAGGTACGAGAAGGCTATGGAATAATTATCAGTATTGAAAATGAAGTGGTTCAGTGGTTCAAAGGTGGTTTTATTGTCATATGTGCGATGTGCAAATTATTTTCCTACAAGCAGACCAGTAGAGTATTGCTATACCTGAGCACATCCCTGATTAGCAAGAGTTCAGGAATAGTCTATGATCCCGCATGCAAATGTGGAGTATTTTTAAGTTTCTTGTAACCATCATCTCCAAGGACCTGAAATGGGGGGCCACCATCGACTCCACAGTAAAAAATGCCCAACAGAGGATGTACTTCCTGCGGCAGCTGAGGAAACAGAATCTGCCACAGGCAATGATGGTCCAATTCTTTACTGCCATCGTAGAGTCTGTCCTCATCTTCTCCATCATGGTCTGGTTTGACTCGGCCACCAAGCACGACATCCGGAGGCTGCAGCGAATCGTCCAATCAGCTGAGAAGGTTGTTGGCTGCATCCTTCCCCCCCCCCCCCCCCCCCCCCATTGACAAACTGTACACTGCAAGGGCCAGGAAGCGAGCGGGTAAAATCATCTCCGACCCCTCTCATCCTGGCCACAAACTCTTTGAAGCACTTCCCATTGGAAAGGAACTCCGGACTGTCAAAACCGCCACAGCCAGACATAAAAAGAGAGGGCAAAAGCTGTAGTGTAGTTGCTTTGGCAGCACCCATTGAGGAGCTGTGTGCAAAAGAAGTAATTGTTGATTAACGAGGTGTGATGAGTGATAAAGGAGTGCTTTGTGTGAATGAAGCAATGAGAAGTGGTTTTGCTATTGTAGATGAGAAAAAATGTTGAAGAACAAATGATGGTTTCAAAAGTATTATTATTAATTATAATCTAGTGCAGTAGACAGTACGGTGAGACTGTTGCTGAGGTTCAAGTAGAAATGAAAGTATTTCCAGAACTAGAGTTTGTTTTAAATTTTCACTGAAATAGGCAATCATTTCACTTGTCGCATTAAAAGCACATCACTTCCTTGATCTGAAGAAGGGTCTCGACCCCGAAACGTCACCCATTCCTTCTCTCCAGAGATGCTGCCTGTCCTGCTGAGTTACTCCAGCATTTTGTGTCTATCTTCACTTCCCTGGGACAGCAGTAGGGCACCAATCTTCATCACAAGCTTAAACACATCATCTAGCATCCAGATGCTTGTGGAAAAATGTGCTTGACTAGAGAATAGAATGTAGTGAACTGAAATTCCTTACTGTGAGATATAATTTTGCA
The DNA here is from genome assembly GCA_038087875.1 of Malacoraja senta. Lineage (NCBI taxonomy): Eukaryota > Metazoa > Chordata > Chondrichthyes > Rajiformes > Rajidae > Malacoraja > Malacoraja senta. The sequence continues at coordinate 4,552,310 of CM075985.1, forward strand.
GAAGGACATTAGTTAGTGGCTTTCAGATAAGATATGGTTCATTCAATGTCCTGAAATTGTTTTGTTGCCTTATTTGAAATGTTAGCTTTAACTAATACATGCGGTGTGATACACTCCATGTCTGACTCCAAATTGGACTTCAATCTGTTCAAAGTGAATGCTGCACCACATTGTGGAGCTGAACAACAGGGTAAAACTGACTACTGTATTCTGGAAAATGTTTTGTAACTCGAATGATTACTAAAGTTGTTAAAAACCCCTTTATGTAGAAAAGTTGAGGTTGGTTGAAAATCTATGGAACTAGTGTTTAATTTTCTAGCATTGTCTATGTAAATAGGGACCAGCTGATATGAACCTTGCATTGTAGTAATATTGTACACAGATCAGAGACCAACTGCAATATAAATAAATTATTTAAAAACTACTGAGAATTGGCAAATTGTTTGAAGTGCCCAACAGAAATGTATAGATCTGATGCAGAGAATTTTAGTGAAATCTTCAATGGGAATTTTGCCATCCTGTTTTCAGATCATTAGAAATTATTATGTAACTTCACAAATAATTCCAAGCTGGTGCCAAAATTATTCCTCAACTATATCTTATGCATGCACTAAAATCAGTCATCCAGTACCATGGTTGTGAAGACTTAAGGTATACAAGGCAGTGATAATAGATTTTAACAAATCAAAGACTATGTGGTTTTGCAGGAATGTGATGATGCAGAGAAGTTTTGTTTTAATTTTGCATATGTGGCAGAAGGCTTTACTGGAAGGTTGAATATTTGGTACTAAGAAACAGGAATAAACAGCTTGCTTCAGTCCATTGTTATGGAAATGTAATTGTAACGTAATGTCCGTAATTGGCAACTGCACCTTATGCGCAAGGGTGATCTATGGAATGAATACGGGTTTTTGAGGCTCCTTGTATGTGAATGTGAATACTTGGCCAATAAACTTACTTACTTACTTGACATAGGATATCATCGTTAGAGGTCATGGTTTGGCATCCTTGATCCAATCAACTGGTTCATCACAGTCATTTCCCTTTATATCAGAGGGGGTAAAACATGTAATTATACATTTTTTCTCTCAAGAGGTAACATTAATATCGCAAAACTAATGTGATAAATTCCAGTCCAACTTCCCAATCCTCAGTGCTATCAGTATAATTGCAACAGGATCTAGATGAACTGGAGGGGTGGGCCAAGGAATAACAGATGGAATTTAATTTGGACAAGTGCAAGGTGTTGTATTTTGGTAAGTTAAACCGTGGCAGGACTTGCACAGTAAACGGTAAGACTCTGGACAGTGTTGTACAACGGAGAAGCCTAGAGGTGCAGGTACTTTGTTGCCTGAAAGTAATGGCATGGGTAGATAAGGTGGTGAAGAAGGCGATTGGCATGCTTGCCTTCATGGTCAGGGCAGCGAGCACAGGAGTTGGGATGTCACGTTGCAACTGTACCAGTTGTCAGTGAAACCTCACATGGAGTACAGTGCACGATTCTGGTTGCCCAGTTACAGGGTCAAGTCAAGTTTATTTGTCACATATGCATGTGCAGTGAAATGAAAAGTGGCAATGCTTACGGATTGTGCAAAAAAAAAAATCTACAGAACAGAATGGAACAGAATCAGTAATTACATATTTGTGGGAGACAAAAAAGAAGAAAAAAACCAACAATTTTATAAAGACACCACACAACAGTAAATTGGTACAGTAAGTTAGTCCCTGGTGAGATAGGAGTTTACAGTCCTAATGGCCTCTGGGAAGAAACTCCTTCTCATCCTCTCTGTTTTCACAGCATGGCAACGGAGGCGTTTGCCTGACCGTAGCAGCTGGAACAGTCTGTTGCTGGGGTGGAAGGGGGTCTCCCATGATCTTGTTGGAGGATGTCATTCAGCAGCAAAGGGTATTGAAAAATTTCATGAGGACGTTACTGGAACTGGAGGTTTGAGTTATCGGGGCGAGACCGGATAAACTGGGACTTTTTCCCTCGAGCTTTGGAGGTTGAGGGTGGAGGTACAGGTTTATAAAACCATGAGGGACATGGATAAGTTGAATGATCAGAATATTTTTCCCAGGATAGGGGAGTCTAAATTTGAAGAGCATAGAATAGAGGTTAGAAAAGAAAGATATAATAGAAAACTGAAGGACAGCTTTTTCTGGTGGTTATATGGAACAAGCTGCCAGAGGAAGCTGTGGAGGAGGGTACAATTACAATGTTTAAAATACATTTGAACAGATACATGGATAGAAGAAGTTTGGCGGGATACTGACCAAATGCAGGCAAATGGGACTAGCTCGGATAGATATCTTGGTTGGCATGGTTGTTGGGCCGATGGGCCTGTTTCTGTGCTGAGTAAATCTATGACTATAATTAACTTTGCTTATTGACTTGTTGGAAGGCATCTCTGCTAAGAAACCTGTCACTGTCAGAGAGATGAGGAAACATGTTCTCCAGTGAATTACTTTTGTCCTAATCACTCTGCCTCTGTTCTTGACCAACTCTGGTTAGTGATGTGGTGGGATGCATGTCATGTCACCTAGCGTACAGCTGAATCGATGCCTGTGATTAACTGCGGCATTTCAGTCCATCTGTTATGGCGGCAGGATCAGCTACCTAATGCTGCAAATGGCTGAACTTGCTGTTGTAACATAGGGGCTGCCACCAGCTTCAGACTCGGCTCTGCTACGTATAATCCTGACGGATATATATTTGTCTTGCTGAGCTAAAATCCAGGAATTCCTGATTTCTCACCACTGAGAATATAAGCAGCCCAAAGACTTAAAAAAGAGAGTCTAGTGCCACCTTAAGGCAGTGGTGTGCCTCAGCGCATACACTGGGAGAATTTTTTAAAATATATTTTTTGAGCACATTTGCAGTCTTGAAATGAGAAGAAACAGCGAGGAAAAGGTAGGGATTTTGACAGGCATGTACCAGAAAATTATGGATTAGGAGAGGGCAAGATTTGAAGTGCGGATGTACAATTCTCCAGTATTTTAGCTTTATTTTCAAGAGAAGATAATTTCAGTGTACATATGGTTCCTATCAATCTCTTTTGTCTTTTGATCTGCTACAATGGGTGTCCAAACAGTGAGTAGAACGGCCTGAGAAGCCACAATTTTGAATATTGAATAGACAATAAACAATAGGTGCAGGAGTAGGCCATTTGGCCCTTCGAGCCAGCACCGCCATTCAATGTGATCATGGCTGATCATCCCCTATCAGTACCCCGTTCCTGCCTTCTCCTCATATCTCCTGACTCCGCTATTTTTTAAGAGCCCTATCGAGCTCTCTCTTGAAAGCATCTAGAGAACCTGCCTCCACCGCCCTCTGAGGCAGAGAATTCCACAGATTGAAGAACGTTACCAAGATGGGGATTTCCTTTCTCAATTAGAAGGATAGATCCAACTTCAACACAACGCACCTTTTCTAATTGATCTTGTTTTTATAAAAGAAAATTCCATTTTCTGTTTCAGAAAAATCGGTGCCTTTATGTTTTTGGTGGGCAGAGTCAAAAACGTATTTGAATGATTTCTTCAGTTACGATGTGGACAACGACCACATGGAGATAATACTCATCAGACGGGACAAAGAAGGACTCTGGTATGGGTAAGACATAGGTCTGCATTCCCCACATGCCATATAACCGGTGATAATAAACTGAGAAAGAGAAGCACTTACTTATTATATATTGCCTTTAACAATATTCCAAAGTTTTTTGCAATATAGCCAATTGTAAGAAATGCACCTTCCAATTTATTTACTTCAAGTTCCCACAAAGTGTTACGTCATGGCAGATTTGTTTTTGTAATGTAACGCACGCACGCACACACACACACACACACACACACACACACACACACACACACACACACACACACACACACACACCACACACACACTCATCATCATCTGAACTATGCCATGGGAATTGCACTTGCTGTTCAGATGATTGCAGTTGAGCAGCTCATTGGAAAATCTGCACCTTTGACAATGCAGTTCTTCTCAATTGTGAGACTCTTTTCGCTCAAATTGTCGGAGTGTGTCTTGAATCCAGAGCCACCTGGCTCAGAGGTAACAATGATATCTAGAAATGCAATTCAGTCTGATTTAATAAACCACGGGCCAGGTCGTCGCAGGATCCCGATGATTGGTACAATGTGGAAGTTTGGCCTTCAACCATGAAAGAAGATGGAAGACTAATCCTTTCTCCAGTAATTGCCAATGCAATTACTTTGATTGAACTCATTGCCGTTCAATCAGATTTTCTTAGTCATATTGAGAACGCAGAAGGTCAGAGAGAAAAGCAGCAAACGCCAACTTTTGCGACTCATTCCTGTTCTAGTTGTGATCAACTTTATTAAGCTTCAGGTTTTAGAGTCGAGGCAATTGCATGCAGTGAACTCAACTTTGCCTTAATACTAATTTGAACAGCATGGTGTTCACCAAATCCATTTTAACCTCCAGTCTCTTGAATAATGAATTGCTGACTATATGGCACTGGGAGTACTTCTGGACTTTTCCAGAAAGCGAGATTGTTAAAACTATCTCATGTGAAAGTACTTTTAAAGTTGAATTTGATATTGGCTTATTATTCTAATTTGGACTGAGATTGTGAAAAAGCTCAACTGAAGAGAGAAATATTGTGTATTTTGCTTTTACCCCGGTCTTCATTATGGTTTAAGGCTCGAGTGCTGATTATAGAGGAAGGCCACATGGTTAGGCAAGGAATGGTCTTTTGACAACTTTTATTGCCCCTGCAACTATTATAGCCCTAACATTTACAACTTCTAACATTTTTTTCAGAATGTAGATTCCTCAGAAATTTTAGTTTTTAAATTTTATTTTTAGAAAAAATAAGTTAGACTCCTGGATTTCTTTTGATCTATCCCATTTTTAAAAACTTCAACCGTGTTAGCAAATCTGGCAACTTGAGGCTGGATGTGAGCTGATAATGGGAGTGTAAAGTATAGGTCCATGTACTCGGTGTGACATAAAGCACTCGAGTTAGGTTATTGTTGAAACTGTCAAAACACTTCCTTTATTATACTGTGGAGGAAAGAACTGCACGCATTAAAGTAAGTCCAAGGGTCCTGATCTAAAACGTCACCTATCCACATTCTCCAGAGATGCTGCCTGACCTGCTGAGTTACTCTCGCACTTTGTGTGTTTTTTTTTGTAAACCAGCATCTGCAGTTCCTTGTTTCTCCAAGTCTGACTTTTGCTGTGCTTGAACCTGCTACATTAAAAATTAAGATATTATTTACATTCCTAATTCCAGGAATTGTATTGCCCTGGTCATCCCTTCTTCTTCCTGATCCTGTCGGGCAAAAGCTTGAAAGCGCACACCAGCCGACTCGGGAACAGCTTCTTCCCCTCTGCTAAATGGCTTCTGAACGGTCCTTCCGTAAGCTAAGATACTGTCCGATTCACCTCAACCACATTGCAGACATTGGAACTGATGCGCTGCTATGCTGAGAACTATATTCGGTACTCTGATTCTTCCTCTCTGCTCTACCTGTTGAACTTGAGTTTGACTTGATTGTATTTATGTATCGTATTATCTGATCTGTTTGGATTGCATGCAAAACAAAGCTTTTCACCTTGGTACACATGACAATAATAAGCCTAAAACTAATAGTAATTTGTTGGTTATACGTTAATTATTTTGGCTATCAACATCCTAGTTTGGGTTCATTTTAAAAATGTTTGTACCTTGCATATGTATGTCTGGCATATGGAAATATGATCCTGCCAATTATTAGAATTGTAGTTACAAATAAGCCAGACTGAAAGGAGTGGTAGGAATTTTGATATCGTTAATAGATGTCGTCTTGCAGGGCAGATGTTCTTTCACTTTCAAAGATTGTATGTTTACAATAACTCGAGTCACAAATGGAAATGTTTTGCTCAAATCAAAGATTCTGATTTTGTGTAGCAGTTTTATCACAGCTGAGTCCCGAAGCACTTTGCGTGCAGTGAATTACTTTGAAGTGCAGTACCCTGTTGTGACACACAAAACCATATGCCACCCTGCACACAATTCCGTTGGGCAAGAATATTAAAAAAAAATCAACCCTTTTCTTCATATTGAGTATATAAGAGACTGCAGATGCTGGAATCTGGAGCATAAACCAAATTGCTGGAGGTTTGAGTGGTCAAGCACCATCTGCAGTTGGAAAAGATTGGTTGACATTTTGGGATGGGACCCTGCATCGAGCCAGGGACATTCCGATGCAGAATCCTGACCCGCCGTCTAATCCTTTCTTTCCACAACTGCTGCCTGACTCACCAAGTTCCTCCTGCTGTTTGTTTGTGTTTTTTGTCTTTCCTTTGGGTTTTGGCTGAGTGCTGTATAATGAGCTTCATCAGATGTAATAATTATTCCGTGGGATTTGTTTACATTTGGGTGGGTCTATGGAACGAGCTGCCAGAGGAGGTAGTTTAGGCAAGTACTATAACATTTAAAAGACATTTGCACAGGTTCATGGATAGGAAAGGTTTCAGGGGATATGGACCAAATATGGGCAGGTGGGACTGGTATGCAGTGGCTTGCAAAAGTATTCATACCCCTTGAACTTTTCCACATTTTGTCACGTTACAACCACAAACGTAAATGTATTTTATTGGGATTTTATGTGATAGACCAACACAAAGTGGTGCATAATTGTGAAGTGGCAGGAAAATGATACATGGTTTTCAAATATTTTTACAAATAAAAAACTGAAAAGTGTCGCGTGCAAAAGTATTCAGCCCCCCTGAGTCAATACTTTGTAGAACCACCTTTCGCTGCAATTACAGCTGCAAGTCTTTTGGGGTATGTCTCTACCAGCTTTGCACATCTAGAGACTGAAATTTTTGCCCATTCTTCTTTGCATAATAGCTCAAGCTCAGTCAGATTGGATGGAGAGCGTCTGTGAACAGCAATTTTCAAGTCTTGCCAGAGATTCTCAATTGGATTTAGGTCTGGACTTTGACTGGGCCATTCTAACACATGAATATGCTTTGATCTAAACCATTCCATTGTATGTTTAGGGTCGTTGTCCTGCTGGAAGGTGAATCTCCGCCCCAGTCTCAAGTCTTTTGCAGACTCTAACAGGTTTTCTTCCAAGATTGCCCTGTATTTGGCTCCATCCATCTTCCCATCAACTCTGACCAGCTTCCCTGTCCCTGCTGAAGAAAAGCATCCCCACAGCATGATGCTGCCACCACCATGTTTCACAGTGGGGATGGTGTGTTCAGGGTGATGTGCAGTGTTAGGTTTCCGCCACACATAGCGTTTTGCATTTAGGCCAAAAACTTCAATTTTGGTCTCATCTGACCAGAGCACCTTCCTCCACATGTTTGCTGTGTCCCCCACATGGCTTGTGGCAAACTGCAAACGGGACTTCTTATGGCTTTTTTTCAACAATGGCTTTCTTCTTGCCACTCTTCCATAAAGGCCCGATTTGTGGAGTGCACGACTAATAGTTGTCCTGTGGACAGATTCTCCCACCTGAGCTGTGGATCTCTGCAGCTCCTCCAGAGTTACCATGGGCCTCTTGGCTGCTTCTCTGATCAATGCTCTCCTTGCCCAGCCTGTCAGTTTGGGTGGACGGCCATGTCTTGGTAGGTTTGTAGTTGTGCCATACTCGTGAACCTACGCTGCACTCCCTCAATAGCAAGAATGTCCTTCCTCAAGTTTGGAGATCAAAACTGCACACAATGCTCCAGGTGTGGTCTCACTTGGGCCCTATACAACTGTTGAGAGGGACAACCAGGTCAGATGGCATGAGAGAGACAACTGTTTCTTTTCTATTTTTGTTTCTCTTCATCTCCCACTTCTAACAACTCTTAACCCACCAACTCTATATTTCATCAAAATGTGACCTGTGAAAGTACGAGGTATAATTTAGATTCTAGGATCAATATTCAGGTCACCGGCAGGGTCTTGTTACTTTTGCAGTGTCATTGCACCGTTTGTTCTCACAGACGGATATAACATGAAGCTGATAAGTATTATCTATCCTTTGACATGTTAAAATATGTTTGTGCTCATGATTCGGTTGGTGAAAGTAAAACATTATATCTTAGGCATACATTATTAACTGGCATTGAATTAATCACCGGATTAATGCTGTAGATTTAAGTATCCGTGCAAAACTGAAGCTCATTTCGTAATCACCTATCAGCCCCAGCATCCCACCACAGTACCTCCCCGTGCCTCCATCCACCCCTCTGCCCCCTCTCATCCCAGCCTTCACCATGTCATGTTTGCACTATCCCCCCCGACCTCCCTCTTTCGGATTTAGATCAATCGGCCTTAACTGAGACCGTACCTTTTAAAAAAAGAAAAAAGTCTGAAGGAGGGTCCCGACCCGAAACATCATCTATTCGTGTTCTAGAGAGGTGCTGCCTGACTCTCTGAGTTACTCCAGAGCACTCTATGTCCTTGTGTGTAAACCAGCATCTGCAGTTCCTTGTTTCCTCGTTTTATAATTGGTGGCATTTGAAACCTTTTAAAAATAATTGTATTTTAAAATATTGTTTAAAAAAAAAAGAAAAAGAAAATTGTTTTCTGAGTGGTTGTGCTCCTTAGTTCCAATGACAGGTTTCACGCAGAGGGCTACAATCGACCCAGAGCTGAATGAGATTCATGTCCTGTCAGGCCTCAGTAAAGACAAGGATAAACGGGACGAGAATGTTCGCAATTCCTTTTGGATTTATGACATTGCCCGAAACAGCTGGTAAGAAAAGCCGTACCTGACCACACGTAATAAATGCTCTTGTCATTAGTGAATCGTGATAGCTTTATTGCTTGATATGCAAGGGGAATATTTCTGTTCACAGCACTTATATTACGGAAACCTGCAGTAATTCTAAGTACTCATGTGTGTGTGTGTCATTCCAACCAAGTCATTTTTGAGTCGGGGGAGGCGGGTTGAAATATGCTTGTAAATTTTTGAATTATTAGTTTCAATATGTCCACTTCTCTTTTCATAATCAAAAAAAAACAACTCTTCTTTGCAATATCTCAAGTTTGGTAGTCTCTGGATTGTGTGTGGATAGGGTAATGGCCTTTATTGATCTCATAATTTGCCTAATTCACTGGAAATATTTTGTCTGAATCACTCTTAGCTTCCATTTGTATTGTATCATTTTTTGGTAGTGACATTGACAATTTTCTGAAATGCAAGTTAGAAAGTTGGGAAGTTGAAATATTTGAATTTATCATTCCAGAATAGATGTATAGTACAATGGTATAGGCACCTTGCGTTTTGCACATGTTTGATTATGTATTTTTAAAATAATGAGCTTGTTCATTTAATACCAAGGCCTAATTTACATGCTTGTATTTTTTGAATAACACAAATTTACACCTAGCAGCGTAGTTGCATCTGTTTAATTTATACATTTTTGAATAAAGCGCTGCTTTTCAAGAACATAATCCCCATGTAAAAATGAGGTGTCTGTATTACAGTTTTGCTGGCAGAATTGGTATTTTGAGATGGCTTGGCCTTTTATACCCTATTTATTGAAGGGCAAGAAGAAAGCAGAGACTGTATAGAGTACCAGTTTTAGTTTGCAAGTCATAGTCATTGAATGAAACAGTGTGGAAACAGGCCCTTTAACCCAACTTGCCCGCACCGACCAACATGTACCAGCTTCACTACCCCACCTGCTTGTGTTTGGTCCATATCCCTCCAAATCTGTCCTATCCATGTACCTGTCTAATTGTTTCTTAAATGTTGGGATAGTCTCAACTACCTCCTCTGGCAGCTTGTTCCATACACCCACCACCCATTGTGTGAAAAAGTTACCCCTCAGATTCCTATTAAATCTTTTCCCCTTCACCTTAAACCGATATCCTCTGGTCCTTAATTCACCTACACTGGGCATGAGACTCTGTGCATCTACCTGATCTATTCCTCTCATGATTTTATACACCTCAATAGGATCACCCCTCATCCTCCTGCGCTCCAAAGAATACATTCCCAGCCTACTCAACCTCTCCATAAGCTCAGACCCTCTAGCCCTGGTGATCCTTGTAAATCTTCTCCGTAACCTTTCCAGGTGACAACATCTTTCCTACAACACGGGGCTCGGAACTAAACACAATACTCTAAATGCGGCCTCGCCAATGTCTTATACAACCGCAACATGACCTCCCAATCATTCATGTTGCACCTATTCTCATAGAAGTGTCACACATCTGTGCTTTACCTTCCTTGGAGTATAGAAATAAGATTGTAAGCCTGAAGTATTCCAAATTCCTTTTGTTGTTGGCCAGACTTCACTTGCTGAGTTGGTGGGATGTTAAACTACCTCACTGAATTGCAAGCCCCTGAAATGAAAAGAGCAGTTTAGCTTTCCTGATCCATTTGCTGATTGTGGATAATGAGTTGGCAGTGCAAGCTTAAAACCTGTTTTGCCGCAGTCTTTACTGATTACTCTGACCTTGACAGTGGAGGATGGAGTAAATGATGTATTTGTTGAATTGATTTGTACAAATGCCAGTAATGTTCCCTGCTTGTAGATTGCACCAGAAAGAGGCACAATTTTAAAATGCAGAACACTGATGAATTCCCATTGATATGGGTCAATGCTGTGGTGGTATTTTGGACCCTTTTGTGTGTTATTACACAGAATTGTCTTTGTTCGAAATCAATGAGCCTTTTCATAGTTTGTTAACATGAGAGTTGTGTTTTTTAGCTGTTTCCTTCACGATTTTTTTTTCTTCTGTGGTGCAGGTCTTGTGTTTACAAGAACGATCAGTCTCTGAAAGACAATCCTAATAAGAGCCTTCAAGAGGAGGAGCCTTGTCCTCGATTTGCTCACCAGCTTGTATATGATGATATGCACAAGGTAATGTGCCTTTATGGTGCGTCTTCAACTTTTCCCTGTTGCATCATTCTTGTCCATTTCTTTCCCTTCGGCAACTTGCGCTTCCAGAACTTTATGCCCCAAACAAAGAGAAAAGTTGAGGTCTTGCCCGCCAGAGGAGGTAGTTGAGGCAGGTACTATCACAACGTTTAAGAAACATTTCGACAGGTACATGGATAGGACAGGTTTAGAGGGATATATGGGCAAACGCAGGCAGGTGGCACCAGTATAGATGGGACATGTTGGTCAGTGTGGGCCAATTGTGAAGAAAAGTCAGTGGATTTTGCACCCTGAAAGTTGATTTCTGTCCTTGTTTCATCTTGGAGCATAGAAAGGTACAGCGCAGAAATGTCTATGCCAAACATGACACCAAAATAAACTAATCACATCTGATGGCACATCATCTACATACACCTCTACATTTGTTGCATATCCATGTGCCTATCTAAAAACCTCTTAAACAACACGCCTTGACAAGGAAACGGAAACATGTTCTTTGAATTCCAAAACTCTCTAAATAGTTACAGAGACATACCCACCGAGTCTACACAAACCAGCGATCCCCACACATTAACACTATCCCACACACACTAGGGACTGTTTTACATTTATACCAAGCCAATTAACCTACGTCTTTGGAGTGTGGGAGGAAACCGAAGATCTCGGAGAAAGCCCACGCAGGTCACGGGGAGAACGCACAAACTTCGTACAGACAGCACCCGTAGTAGGGATCGAACCCGGGTCTCTGGCGCTGTAAGTGCTGTAAGGCAGCAACTCTACCGCTGCTCCACCGTGCCGATCTGATTTATGCTATTGCAAGGTGTCAGCTTAGAGTGTCACCCGCAACAATTGCCAATTGTCCAGATACAGTGTGTCAGATCCGAGATGTTCTCATTCTTTAGGGAACGGGGGTTTCCCCCTCCCATCATAGATGAGGCCCTTACTCGTGCCTCCTTGGTACCCCGCAGCTCCGCCTTTGCTCCCCATCCCCCGAGTCGCAACAGAGACAGAGTCCCCCTAGTCCTTACCTTCCACCCCATCGGCCGTTGCACATAATCCTCTGGAATTTCTGCCACCTCCAACGGGATCCCACCATTTTCCCATCTCCACCCCTTTTCGGCCTCCGCAGAGACCGTTCCCTCCGCAACTCCCTGGTTAACTCATCCCTTCCCACCCAAACCACCGCCTCCCCAGGTACCCCTGCAACAGCAGAAGATGCAACACCTGCTGCTATACCTTCTCCCTCGACTCTGTCCAGGGACCTCAACAGTCCTTTCAGGTTAGGCAGAGGTTCATTTGTACCTCCTCCAACCTCTTATATGACTCTTATACATCGGTGAGACCAAACGCAGACTGGGCGATCGTTTCACAGAACACCTTCGCTCGGCCCGTCTGAACCAACCTGATTTCCCGGTTGCTGGACACTTTAATTCTCCTTCCCATTCCTACACAGACCTTCTGTCATCAGTCTCCTCCATTGTCAGAGTGAGGCTAAATGCAAATTGGAGGAACAGCATCTCGTATTTCACTTGGGCAACTTGCAGCCCAGTGGTATGAATATTGATTTCTCTCACCAGGTAGCCCCAGCATTCCCTCTCTCACTATCCCTCCCCCACCCAAGTTGCACTACCTTCTCATTTTCACCCTACAAACAAATTAAAATGGCCTGTTTCCTTTATCATCGTTACTTTTTTGCATATTTTGCATTCATTGTTCTTAATCTCTCCACATCACCGTCTATATCTCTCGTTTCCCTTATCCCTAACCAGTCTGAAGAAGGGTCTCGACACGAAACATCACCCATTCCTCTCCAGAGATGCTTCCTGTCCCGCTGAGTTAATCCAGCTTTTTGTGTCTATCTTCGGTTTATAACCAGCATCTGCAGTTCCTTCTTACACATTTAAAGAGCATTACAAGGTTTACAACTACTTGTGGAACGTGGGTTCCTTCAACATCATGGGGAATTGTAACTTGCCCTGTAAATATTTTGCCAGATTTTTCTAAGTTTCGTTTAGCTTGCAGTGTTTCAGTTGAGGGAAATTACACTTGATGGTATTTCCAACTGGAGCCACTAAGCAGACACACGCTGCTTTTATAGCTTTCAAGAAAGACTTCCATTTTCTTTATTACTGCTTTATAATACAATACAATTTATAATACAATACTGTTGTTTGTGATATATATTATATAAATATATTATATATACACACACACTCATGACTTGGACGTAAATATAGATGGGTGAGTTAGTAAATTTGTAGACGATGCCAAAATTAGTTGAGTCGGGGTCAAATTTTACAACAGGATATAGATCAGCTGGAAAATGGATGGGAGAAATGGCAGGATGAGTGTAATCCAAACAAGTGTGAAATGTTACACTTTGAGAGGTTGAATGCAAGGGTAAAGTGTACAGTTAATGGCAAGACCCGTAGCATTATTGATATACAGAGGACTCTTTGGGTCCAAGTCCATAGCTCCCTGAAAGTTGCAGCGTGTGGATAGAGTAGTAAAGAAGGTGTACGGTTACCTGGCCTTCATTGGTCGGGGCATTGAGTATAAAAGTCAGGATGTCATGTTGCAACTTTACTGGACTTTGGTTGGGCCCTATTTGGACTAAGCAACCCGTTTACGTCTATACAGAAGAGATCCCAGCACAGATCCCTGTGGAACAGCCATGGGCACAGACCTCTAGCCGGAACAACACCTGTCCACTGCTATCCTCTCTCTACTATGGATGAGTCCGTTCTGAATCCAAACAGCCAAGTCACCATGGACCCCATGCATCTTAATCTTCTGGATCAGCTTACCATGAGAGACTATCAAGTACCTTGCCCTTACAGTGAATTTACTGTTTCATTTGGCCTCTGGGTCTCTGGATGATGGGTTAGAGTCATCGATACAATGTGCCAGCATTTGGTCCATACCCGTCCAAACCTGTCCTATCCATGTACCTGTCTAACTGTTTCTTAAATGTTGGGATAGTCCCAGCCTCAACTAACTCCTTTAGTTTAGTTTAGAGATACAGCACGGATACAGGCCCTTTGGCCCACCGGGTCCCGCAGACCAGCAATCCCCGCACATTAACACTATCCTACACCCACATGGGACAATTTTTACATTTACCAAGCCAATTAACCTACAAACCTGTACATCTTTGGAGTGTGAGAGGAAACCGAAGATCTCGGGAGAAAACCCACACAGGTCACAGGGAGAACGTACCAACTCCATACGGACAGGACCCATAGTCGGGATCGAACCCGGGTCTCCGGCTATTAGTGCAGTATTTGCTGTAAGGCAGCAACTCTACTGCTGTGCCGCTGTGACACTCCTCTGGCAGCTTGTTCCATACACCCAACACCCTTTGTGTGAAAAGGTTACCCCTCAGATTCCTATTAAATCTTTTCCGCTTCACCTTGAACCTATGTCCTCTGGTCCTCGATTAAAAAAAGTCTGATACATAGCAAGAACCCACAAGCAGCATGATGAGTTCAATTGGATCTGTTTTTGATGCTGGTTGAGGGTAAAATAGCATGGGCTTGAGTGGTAACTTGCATCTGACAAGACTGCATCCAACTGAGAGCAAACAGATTTTGCTTAATATCAGAAATTTAGCACCTTCATCAGGACTGGACTATTAGTGCAGTATTCAGTACTCGTATCTCTGGAGTGGAATTTAACCCAGCAACCATATTGGGGTGAAAATAGACGATAGACAATAGGTGCAGGAGTTGGCCATTTAGCCCTTCAATGTGATCATGGCTGATCATCCCCAATCAGTACCCCGTTCCTGTCTTCTCCCCATATCATAGAAACATAGAAACTAGGTGCAGGAGGAGGCCATTCGGCCCTTCGAGCCAGCACCGCCATTCATTGTGATCATGGCTGATCGTCCCCTATCAATAACCCGTGGCTGCCTTCTCCCCATATCCCTTGACTCCACTAGCCCCTAGAGCTCCATCTAACTCTATCTATCCCCTGACTCCGCTATTTTTAAGAGCCCTATCTAGCTCTCCCTTGAAAGCATCCAGAGAACCTGCCTCCACCGCCCTCTGAGGCAGAGAATTCCACACACTCACAACTTTCTGTGAGAAAAAGTGTTTCCTCATCTCCGTTCTAAATGGCTTACCCCTTATTCTTAAACTGTGGCCCCTGGTTCTGGACTCCCCAACATCGGGAACATGTTTCCTGCCTCCAGCATGTCCAAACCCTTAACAGTCTGATATGTTTCAATAAGATTCCCTCTCATCCTTCTAAACTCCAGAGTGTACAAGCCCAGCTGCTCCATTCTCTCAGCATATGACAGTCCCGCCATCCTGGGAATTAACCTTGTAAACCTACGCTGCATTCCCTCAATAGCAAGAATGTCCTTCCTCAAATTAGGGGACCAAAACTGCACACAATACTCCAGGTGTGGTCTCACTAGGGCTCTGTACAACTGCAGAAGGACCTCTTTGCTCCTATATTTGATTCCTCTTGTTATAAAGGCCAACATGCCATTCGCTTTCTTCACTGCCTGCTGTACCTGCATGCTTACTTTCATAGACTGATGTACAAGGACCCCCAGATCCCGTTGTACTTCCCGTTTTCCCAACTTGACGCCATTTAGATAGTAATGTTACCCATTTAGATGGTAATGTTACCCATTTAGCCACTGTTGAGAATTTCAGTTCAAAATAATCAAATAATTGTTATCTTGAGGCATGCTAACTCATTTATAGCTTTCATTAGTTTTATTACTCCTCAAGGTAAATCCAAAATCTGAAATCCTCAAAGATAGATGCAAAATGCTAGAGTAACTCAGTGGGTCATGCAGCATCTCGGCAGTAAATGGATAGGTAAAATTTCGTGTTGAGACCCTTCTTCAGACTGATTGTAAGGGAAGGGAAATTGAAAGCTTCACTCTTTTTCATCATTGATTTAGTGGTGGAAAAATAAACAAGGCCTTTTGTGATTTCTGGATGTCTCAAAAGTGCTTTGAAGTGTATTTGCTGTTGTGTTGAGGGAAGGCTGGAGCTAATTTATGCACAGCCACTTCTCACAGCTGGTGGTGTGATAATGATCAGATAATAATCCGTTTTAATTATCATCATTTTACATCCAAGAAAATTAATGCTTTATGCAAACGCAACCTCCCTGTCCTGCTTCCCTGGAGGCTATCCTGAACAATTTCATGAGTGAAACAGATCTGGTTTAAGTATCTTTAAGTCCTTGACATCCCTTCCCCTTCTCCACATCCAGTACCAGCTTAACCTATAAGTGTTGATGCTGAATCAACCCTATTTGAAGAAGGGTCTCGACCCAAAATGTCGCCAATTCCTTCTCTCCATAGATGCTGCCTCACCCGCTGCGTTTCTCCAGCATTTTTTGTCTACTAATTTGATGCAAACTGTTTTGAGCAATCTGTGCAAGTGTTTTTACACAGTGTATGTGGTTCTGACATACTTGCTTTTAGAATGATTGCCCCATGCTTTATGTTTTTGCTGTATGCATTAAGTGAGGCTATACATTTGCTGTAAGATTCAAGATTTCAGGGGTTTATCGTCACACCAGTTCCATACATGGTTCAATCCTGTGTGAAAATCTTGCGCTAGAGGAATCAGTACAGTAAATTTAACATGAGGCCGGTCACAGTGCTAACTCCATCTTCAAGTTCGCTGACGACACCACCGTTGTTGGACGAATTACAGATGGTGATGAGTCAGTATAGAAGTGAGATCGACCGATTGACCAAATGATGCCAACCTGGCTCTTAATATCAGCAAAACCAACTGATTGTGGACTTTGGGAGAGGAAAGATGAGGACCCACAATCCTGTTATTATCACATTGACTGGTGGAGAGGGTCAAAAACTTCAAATTCCTGGGCATGCAAGATCTTTCCTGGACCCAGCACACTGATACAATTGTAAATAACTTCTGAAGGCAATTGGTTGCACTGGATTTTATTTAGGGGTATCAGAGTAAAGGGGGCTGAATACTTTTGCACGCGACACTTTTCAGTTTTTTATTTGTAAAACAATTTGAAAACCATGTATCATTTTCCTTCCACTTCACAATTATGCGCCACTTTGTGTTGGTCTATCACATAAAATCCCAATAAAATACATTTACATTTGTGGTTGTAACGTGACAAAATGTGGAAAAGTTCAAGGGGTATGAATACTTTTGCAAGCCACTGTATGTATGTATGTGTGTAATTGTGGGTATGTGTGTGTGTATATACACACTATTTTTTCTTTCTCGTTTATCATATTGTTTCCAGTGCACTATGTTTACATATTGTGTTGTGCTGCAGCGAGTAAGAATGTCGTTGTTCTATCTGGGACACATGACAATAAAACACTCTTGACTCTCTTGACTGTCTTGACATTTCTGGGTGCAGGTTCACTACTTGTTTGGTGGAAATCCCGGGAAGTCATGCTCACCGAAGATGAGACTGGATGACTTTTGGTCATTGAAGCTTTGCCGCCCTTCCAAGGACTACCTCCTGAGACATTGCAGATACCTCATCAGGAAGCACAGGTAAGAGCAGAGCTCCAAAACTCTTTGCACCAATACTCCAAGATAATTAAACACAATCCCCAAGCCTCTGGTGAAAATTATAAAAGCTGGGGGGAAAAAACTCTGCTCTTGTGCTGATGCATTAATCCTTGGTTGTTTACCATTTTTTCATCTGAACTGACAGAGACATTGAAAGCGTGTTTGTGCTTATTGGCCTGTGAGTCATACGCGCATTATCTGAAGTAATTTTCCTGGAATCTTTGAAAAGCTGAAGAATGTGGCCATGAGAAAATGTTTATTTTCCATCACCATTCATGTTCAGTTTTATCTGCCCATTCTGCATTTGTACATCAATTCATGTTTGGGGGTTCCAAATCCTCTACGGGTTACTTTTTACTGCCGAGGGTCACGTGAGGGGGGTTTATCTGACTGTAATTCCGGGAGGTCCGAAAGACAGAGTGTGTGAACACAATTCTAGCCCGACGTAGAAACAAGGAAGTGTGGATGCTGGTTTACACAAAAGGAGTAACTCAACAGGTCAGGCAGCATCTCTGGAGGATGTGAATAGTTGATGTTTCCGATCGGAACCCAACCTGAAATGTCACCTATCCATGTTCTCCAGAGCCGCAGCCTGACCCGCTAAGTTACTCCAGCACTTTGTGCCCTTTTCTACCCAGAAGCATATGATTGATTATTATTATTTTCTTGGGTTTTCTGTTTGTTGTTATCTGCCCAAAATGTTAGAAATGGATCATTGTTAATATAAACTGGGGTGATGTAATTTATGTAATTGATTAGTATGGGTGACAAGGGATATGGGGAGAAGGCAGGAGTTAGGAAGGAGAGATAGATCAGCCATGATTGAATGGCAGAGTATACTTGGCCTAATTCTGCTCCTATCACTTTAGACTTTATGTTATGGAGTTTGCATTCGCTACTGTGAAAACCAATTGATAAATTTCGAATAGAAGACAGGAGCATTTTTTTCAGATTTTGTGATGAATGATTTGCAAGGCTGAGCTTTTAATTGTATCTCTTCCTGTTGCTTTGGCCTTTTGGTTTTGCAAATAATCCCAAGTTAAGCTGGTAGGTATGCATATGGACGATAGACACAAAATGCTGGAGTAACTGAGCAGGTCGCGCAGCATCGCTGGTGAAAATGGATAGGTGACATTTTGGGTCGGGACCCTTCTCCAGGCATATTGAATGCATATGGAATCCTGACTGTACAACTTCGCAGTGGCCACAAGGGGGAGTAGTGAAACAGGTTTATAGTTCTTCCATGAACCTCTCCCATTCTGCTCCAAAAGAAAATTCTTCCCGCAAATGAATTTGATCCCTCGGCTATAAATAATAGTTTAATGAATGAGATCTGACTTGCCCCCTTGTGATTGCCCTGTTGTTTGATACACTTCCAATTTTTTTGTAGATTTGAGGAGAAAGCTCGAGCAGATCCTTTAACTGCTTTAAAATACTTACAGAATGATTTGTATGTGACTGTGGATCATTCGGATCCAGAAGAAACTAAAGAGGTAGGTCCAAGCACTTTCTACTTGTCCTCTGGTCATTCAGTTGCTGCTGCTTGCATCATTTGTGGTATTAAATGGTAGCATTAGGATTGGAGGCTGCAGTTTATTGCATTTTCATACCAAAAACAATGCATGTACACAGCACATTTGAAGCAAGTTATACTACAATTGAATTTCAAACCTGTTTTATGGTATGGATTCCAACTTCAGATAATGTAAGGTGAGTGGAGACATTATATTTGACTTCAGCCTACATGTTCAACAAAGGCTACATGTTCAACCCCAAATTAACAGCCTGGGCACTCGTGAAGATTGATCATGTCGATAAGGGACTCTGAATGTGACTGTGGATCATTCAGAGTCAGTAACATGAGGTAATTAAACTTGTTTCGATAAGGAAGTTAGCAGTGACTTGCAACATTCAAGGACAGTAGTTTAGTTCAGAGATACAGCGTGGGAAAGGGCCCTTCAGCCCAGCGAGTTCGCAAGACCAGCGATCACCCTGTATACTAGCGCTATCCTACACACCACGTTGAGTTTTGCTATTTCAAAATATCTTGAATCCTTTCAGCAGAGTGAGGGTGGGTGTTCTATGCGTGCTCTGGGCTCATGCTGACTTCACGGTGACGAGTTTAGCTGAGGTGATGGTGAGATTTACACACCAGGGACAATTTACTTTTGTTAGCAAAGCCAATTCACCGACAAACTTCCACATCTTTAGAGTGTGGGAGGAAAACGGAGCACCCAGAGAAAACCCACAGAGTCACAGGGAGATATTACAAACTCCATCTACTCTGCAGCACATAACAGATGCAGAGTCTTGTTGAGTGATGGTGGACTTGGTACATAGGTGTTCAAAGGGTCCAAAGTGCTATTACACCTTGAAGGAAGCATGCACATGGTATGTTCATCTTTATTATGAGAGGATTTTACTGTAGATTAAGGAAGTCTTTATGCACTTGTACAGGTTTACTAAACGAGGTCTAGGGATGGTGGGAGTGTGTGATCAGACTTAAAACGGAATTCCCTTGAGTTTACAAGAAGAGAAGAAATCCCATTTGAAACTTTAAAAAATCTTACAGGGCTTGACAGGCCAGATGAAAGGAGCATGTTTCATATGGCAGAAGTATCTAGGACCAGCGAGCACAGGTTGGGAATAAGGAATTGGCTGAGACGAGGAGAAATGTCTTCACTCGTCATTGTGCATCTGAGGAATTCTCTGTCTCTGAGCTGTGAGAGCTCTGGCATTTTTGTTCATTAAAGATAAAGATCATAAGATAAGATCAAGATAAAGATTAATGCACTCCTGGAGCTGAAGGGAATCTAAAAACATAAGGATAGTACTAGAAAATGACAAAGTTAAAATTTCAGCCATGATCTTGGTGAATGATCCAGCCACTTCAAATTTTTGAGAGAGGGAGAGAGAGAGATAGCTAAATTGGTGGGAGTGCCCCATTTCTCAACGCAACACTTGACTTAAGTTAATAGCTGACCGTGGCAAATTTGAAAGGGCTGTAACCATGGCAAAAAAAAGGTTTATGATTACAAAATGAAGAAGCGATAGGCTTTGGATTTCATAAGTTATTTACAGCTGAATTTAGATTGTTGGACAAATTTTCCAATGAATTGCCTAATGCTGTTACATTTCCCTGTGCTGTTTTGCCTTCTGGTGAACCCCTTTCGTAGAGCCTTTAATTTTGGTGAGATGGGCAGAGGGTCTTGGATGAACAGCTCTTCTTTCAGGTACACAAAAATGCTGGAGAAACTCAGCGGGTGCAGCAGCATCTATGGAGCGAAGGAAATAGGTAACTAAGCGGAGGCTTGGTGATCGTTTCGCCGAACACCTCCGGTCGGTCCGCAATAACCAACCTGACCTCCCGGTGGCTCAGCACTTCAACTCCCCCTCCCATTCCGTATCTGACCTCTCTGTCCTGGGTCTCCTCCATGGCCACAGCGAGCAACACCGTAAATTGGAGGAAATGCACCTCATATTCCGCTTGGGCAGTCTACATCCTGGGGGCTTGAACATTGAATTCTCCCAATTCTGCTAGCCCTTGCTGTCCCCTCCCCTTCATCAGCCATCTGGTTGTCTCCTCCCCTCCCCCAGCCCTCGGGCTCCTCCTCCGCCTTTTTCCTTTTTTCCTTTCTTCTCCCCACCCCCTATCAGTCTGAAGAAGGGTTTCGGCCCGAAACGTTACCTATTTCCTTCGCTCCATAGATGCTGCTGCACCCGCTGAGTTTCTCCAGCATTTTTGTGTACCTTCGATTTTCCAGCATCTGCAGTTCCTTCTTTAACAGCTCTTCTTTCAGTTCTCCTAAACATTCTTGATAATCATCAGGTCTGATATTGCTTCCTGAATTATCCATCCATCACTGGGCACCTCTTAAGTATTTCTCACACGAGGAACTTGCTTCCTCAATTGTGCTGACTTTGCTGCTATCATTTTATATTGATGTAGACTTCATATTACCATCCATCGATGTCTATTTTCATCACGTGTTATCTTTAAAAGGTTCCTAATCTTTTTTTTAAGCAGCTGGGATTGTGCATTGACAGGGAGATGGATTTGATGGCCTATAGTGTTCTATTTATTATGAGCTTGCTATTGAGTATTTTAACAATAACTATTTCCATTGCCTGTATTTATTTGTAATTAATTTGTTACTTTATTCCTAAGTTTCAGTTATTGGCTCAAGCACTCTTCCGATCTGGTTCAGATTTTATCCCATTGGGTAAGTTTTCTGAAAATGTTTTCATTGTCTGCTTTGCATGGAATACTTTTTATAATTTGGGTGCATGGTGAGATCATATAATTTGTTAGTATGTCATATTGAAGAGCATATGTGAATATGTTAATGAAGAGCATAAGTTAATTTGGTGGACGCCTGCTGGTGTAAATGAAAATCAAAAACTGCAGAAACCTGGGGAAAAAACAGTGCAGGAAACACTTAGAGCTGGCAAGAGTAACAGTTGACGCTTCAGGTGAAAACCCTTCACTAGAACTGAGGCATGTGAAGCGTCGCTGAGCTATGTCCTCCAGAGGTGCTGCCTGATCCGCCGAGTTACTCCAGCACTTTGCATTCTTACGTCACCTTGAGAACTGGGCTGGTTAAACTTATTGCAAGCTTGATCCAATTTCCTATTTTTTATTTTCATTTAATGCTTGCAAAATTTTGGATGAATGCATAACATTGCCAAAGAATGTTATAATTGCTCCCTCTGCTGGATCGTTTCTCAAGTTGGGATATGGCAGAATCTGGATCGTTCTGCTTCATGGAGCAGGCTCATTCGTGGAGCAGACACCAGGAGTCCCATTAGTCAATCAAATCCAGAATTACAAACTGTACTCAGCAAAATCGGGCAGCACCTGTGGGAATGAGAAACCAAAAGAAAAAAATTGAATTGGTTTCTTTTCATTGATATTGACAAAAGATTAGATCAAATCTGATCATCATAAGGCAATTTTACTGCAACTGGACTGTAATTGGACTGTAGCACTAGGTCCCATCCCCAGGCTTTAGAACCAGCAGGAATTTAATTGAAATATGAAAATCTTTCGAAGGACATATTTTGCTGTGCTGTTGACTTCCAATTTATACTTTTTATTGAAAAGGTAAAGGATTTGCTTTCATTCAGCTGATTAACAATTTCATGAGTTTCAGCTGAATGATTTCACTGGGGTTTATCGCAGGCTTAGAATTTTAATTTAATTTAAATTGGTTTATGATACTGCTGTAAGTTTTTATAACATGTAATTTCTGGTTTTGGACATGTTCTTAGGTTGGAGTCAGTAATTAATGCAGAATGCAGCAATAACCATTAACAATTTATTAAGAGCAAATCAATATTTTGCCATTATCTGTGCCATCCCATTTAAACTATGCCCAGCTTTTTTCTTGATTATTCTTGTACTTCTGTTTAGAGCTATGTTTAGTTGCTGTTGTGGAACTATCCTTGAAATTTGACAAAATGAAATCACTGTTGTTGCTCATGACTCCTTTCTTTTATTTCTATCCCAACAGGTTTTTCAGATGTCGATCAGAATTATGCCCAGAGGACTGTGTTGTTTGATACACTGGTAAACTTCTTTCCTGACAGCATGACACCTCCAAAAGGCAATCTGGTTGATCTCATCACACTGTAGCTGGATAGCATTTGCTGGATTCTGGCCGAAGAGAAAGTCGATCACATCTTTTATACTTTGCGAGATTGGATTATGATTTTGGTTGGCAAAGGTGGTTTATGTAATATGCGTCTTCTTTCGAGTTTTGATTTGAGTATCCAATTTTGGTGGCGTTCCCTTGCCACCTAAAAACTGGGTTGGAACTGATGCTGGCTTTGTGAATATGGGTTTGCTTCCCACACGTGTTCAGTCCTTTGCTGCATTGGTAAATATTTAAAACTATTTTGAGATTAAATATTAAATCCTGCCATGTGACTGTCGATATAAACACACAGTTGGAATTCTTAATGTCTGGGCGGCTTCCTGGAATAATACTGCAGTGATCTCAACTGACTTTCATCAGTAGTATTTCTGTCCAATTTCATTGTCAATTTATCAATCGAACTGACCCATCAAATTCAGGTGTTGTTTTAACATCTGCTGTTCTGGTTCTCTTTGACCTTTAAAGCAATATTAATAACAGCTTCAAAAAGTTGTAGCTATTTTTTTACATTGAATAAATGTGAGTGTTGTGTGCATCATGTTCCCTGTGGGGCAGCTGACTCTGGAATTCTCAGCAGGCAGACAATAATTGCTGCCATTTGGATGTGTTTTGACTTCAGAATAATTCCATTCTACTGTTCATTTCTTTGTTTGCACTTCAAAGTTCCAGTCACATTTATAGTGGAACTAACTTTATTCTCCCTGCTTCCTAGCTTTTGATTCAGCTTTCCAGAGAGCTTCAGTTGAACTGGCTGGATTAAAGGTGTGAAAGATCCAATCTAGCCATTTCTTCTCGTCAAGATATAATTGCCAAACAATGGCTAACAAAAATAAAGTTGTTCTATTTTCACTCATTTTGCAGCAGTATGATGCCCAGTCTTCAGTTTCCAAAAAATTATTTGGAAGGAACGGTGGGGCAGTGTTGCTTTTAAGGAAGGGCTTTAATGCAACGACTGGGTTTTTTTTTTTTTTTACCTCTTGTGTTGTTGGGTGCTGAAAAATGTGTGGCAGCGATCACTTTGCCTTTGGAGTCAGGGGTATGCCCATTTAAAAAGAAGTAGTTACAGAATAAAAACGCTTTGGTACAGAAGTTCAGTGACAGAGTACATTTCCCCATTATGGTTCAGAATCCATGCCATTCATTTTTACTAAATTGAAAGAGAATGCCATGGATGCTCCCTTCAAAACTTCCACAAAGTCTTTCATGTTGGATTATAGATGTACTTGAGGGAAAAAATACACTTGCTTTATTTTGATCATTGTTAATTCGTCTGGATTCTTAAGATTGTTACCTTCACACTGCAGAGGTTCTGGTTAAGCTAATGTAATTATAGTTAATATCTAGTTCTATTTGTTCAGTGATTTCTTGCTCCCTATGTTCTTTCTTGTGATCTTTCTTCGTAGCGTCAGGCATATTGGGTAAAGTTTAGACATTTCTTAATAACGTCGGTTTCTGAAATATGTGATACTAATGCCTTGAATTATGTTGTGCATTTAAAATCCAGCCACTACCAATTGCCACAGCTAATTTGGAATAACTGCCCATCACCTTTTCAATAACCATTAGTGAGAATGTCCGTGAAGCTAAAATGCACGTGAAATTGAAATGAAAAAGGCCAATATATTAACAATGTACATAGACATAGGTGAACATTTCAGAAACTTACCTTAGTGCAAAAAAAATATTTCATCAATTCTGTTATAGCAACAAATGTAGACTGTGTGATAAGATTCTTGAAGATGTAAAAAAAAAAATAGAAGCTTATTAAGAATTAAAATACTGTGACAAGATCCCCATTTCCACACATAGGTAAGTTACTGAAATTGTCACATTTGTAATGTATATATTATTAATATATTGACCTTTTACATTTCAATTTCACGTACATTTTAGCTTCACGTACATTTAAACTTCTCACGGATGGTTACCACAAAGGTGATGCGCGGTCATTACAAATTGGCTGGGGCGATCTTAAAGGTTTTCTTCTCTTACAAAAACACATTTGATCGAGGTACTTTACCTCAGTGATTGCATTGCTGTCTCAATGCTGCTTGTGTGCTGAAGTACTTCATTCTCCTTATGTGAAAGGTTGTTTCACATTTATTTTTCCCTCAAATGCGCCAATATACCCACCTGTAGGAAATATTTTAGAGATAAACAAGCTGAATGATGATTTCTCGCCGACATATTGCGCCATTGTAAAAATTCTGAATTCCCCCTATCCTTAGAAGACCATTAGCAAGTCATAATGTTGTTGACAATGCTACTGATGGGTGATTAACTTGGAAGTATCCCTGCAGAGAATAAAGTTGTTTCATTTTAATTCTTCAATCTCAACCGTAGAGATATTCAGTGTAAGATTGTGGTTTTAAGGCTGTTGGAAGTAGAATAAAAAGAAAATGTTCCATTGCTATTAAGATAATACATTCTAGATTGTAAGACAAAAGCTTACAATGCGTCTCATTGCTTGCTCTCTCCCAGCTTGTAAAACAAGGCTATTTGCTATACCAGTCATTGCAATTCTTTTCCCATCAGGTATTCAGTAAAGTATTTACAATCCAGGCATTCCCACTCTTCTGGTGGAATTAATATTAAGAAAAAATGTATAACGTTCAACCTTGCAACTTCTTTATGGGTCAAAGCCCATTAAGTATTCTTGCAACTGAACAAATCATTTTAACCAAAGCATATTCTCTTGTATTTCTGCTTTGAGCAGATTAATCTAATCTTAATGCCCTTTTCTAGAGACTAAATAATAATTAGAACGCATAAATATATAATTAGAACACATAAATATATTGATAGACATACGGACAGGAAGAGTCTGAAGAAGGGTCTTGACCCGAAACGTCACCCATTCCTTCTCTCCAGAGATGCTGCCTGTCCCGCTGAGTTACTCCAGCTTTTTGTGTCTATCTTTGGAAGAAACATTCACTCTATTCAGTTGATCCTGTTTAAAGCACTAATAATCACACTGGTGACTGCGAAGCTGAATTGCTAAGTATTGTTGACAGTTCTGATGAAATGACCTTCTTGAGTGCTGCACCACATTAAAAATACATCTACAACTTGGAGGAGGAGGGGGTGGTAGTGAGGAGATGTTTAAGAATTGTACTCTTGATTTAACTCTTCTGACTACACTATTTTACCACTAGATTTATGGAGAAGGGTCTTGCCCCTTTTCCTTCACTCCATAGATGCTGCCTCACCCACTGAGTTTCTCCAGCATTTTTATCTACTAGATTTATGGAAGTGTCTTGTAACTCAATGTGTATTTTCTCAAACCCCTTCATAATTATTGGCGAATCCAATTGTTATTGTGGATAAACGATGTCATTTTGTATTTAGAAAATTGGGAGTGATGAGCGGGAATGAAAATCTCACAGCCAAGCCTTAATGATCAGAACCAAAATCATTGGCGTTAACCAAAGAATTTAAATATTTTGTATGATAGCCGTGGCCCGCTCAGAACATTAGTTGGAAATTGAGCATGTCGTTTGGAAATTAGGGTTGTCTCAAATAGTTTCACAGTGAAAATGGAGTGGTAGATTGTACACATGGGCACAAAAATGCTGGAGTAACTCAGCGGGACAGGCAGCAACTCTGGCGAGAAGGAATGGGTGACGTTTCGGGTCGAGACCCTTCTTCAGACTTCAGAGATGCTGCCTGTTCTGGAGTTTCTTCAGCATTTTATGTCTATCTTCAATTTAAACCAGCATCTGCAGTTCTTTCCTGCACATTTTGTGCAGATGGGCCATGCATTGTACCCGCTGAACTTAAGTTTCAATTATAACAAATGCTACGAGCATGCAACCTTTAAATCTGAAAATATAAATGTTGATTTTAAACATGAAAGTTGAAACCGAAGCATTCAGCAGCTCATTCTTGCTATTTTATATTAAGTATCCAAAATTATTATTTTTATTATTCTGATTTCCTTTATTTTGACATTTTGTGAATTGCTGTTTTTTGTAAGGTTCATGAAACTAAACATTATCGGTTACAAATGGCCCAGAGCTTATGGAAACTGCAGATGGTTAATACGGCATGCATTGCGTGTCTATTACTGTTCTGCATTATAGTTTAGAGAGACAAAGGGTATGGTGTGTTTAGTTCACTCCTTTTTATTCTAGACTGTATTTAAAGCTAGCAACAGAGCTTTTTTATATCTCGGAAATACCACTTACTGTCTCAACCAATTTTTCACAGTTGATGTTTTAATTAACTAGCTGAAATAAAATGAGCAAACCTTTAAGTGTGAAAGAAGCCTGGGTGATTCATTCAGTTTTTTCAGTTGTAATTAACTTGGGCTAGCTCAGCTTGTAACTGGTTCTGAGCATGATTGGCTTGGTTTTGTTTGGAGGGTAGGAATGTAACTTAAGGTATTGTTCCTCTTATCAAAGACCAAAGATCCTATAGCAAGCAAGAGAGATCACTCGACGAAAAAGATGTAGTACGGTCATGGGCAGATTCATGGGTAATTTTCGGTCCCATTTCCGTAACCGGCTTCAGATGACTAGTGCGGAGACGGAAGCCGGTTACGGAAACATCCTCGTAAAAATAAAAGTTCTTTGGTAAAAATCTTCTCCTCGCTTTCAGAATTTTAATTTATTAACACAAACTGTCCCCCCGCAACGTTGATTACACTGCGAGTCGGGTGGGGTCGGGTTACTGAAATGGATGAAAAAAAGGCCCACGTTCCGCTCCATTGCGTACTACAGGTCAGCCCATTGCATTTAGCAGGAGTGGTCTATCTTGCTCAGCTATAGGATCTTTGTCAAAGACAACATTCACAAGACCAACCATTGTATCGGCAGGAAATCAGTTACACTTCAGGCTCATGAGGTGCAATGCTTCAAAACTCAATGTAGGATTTTGTTAACTCCTAAGTGAGAGTTTGGTACGATAATACATCTGATTATAACTATCACAGGCACTGTAAAAACCTAAAATTTTAAATTAATGTACTGGAGGATATGAAAAAACGGAATTACTAAAGGGGATAAATCACCTTCTGCTTTAATCTTTGGGAGATTATTAAATTATGACATGAAATTCACACATTAAAATCTAGTTGAGGAATAGATGTACACATTTATTTTGTTCAATCTGATAGGATACTGCGTGGTATTTGTGCTGTTGCATTTGTGTGACTTGGTCTTTTCTGGATATATTGTGAGTGATCTGGTTAGGAATGTAGTATCATGTAGTATCATTTCCTCTTTGCCCTTCTGACCCAGTCCCCAACACCCACCCTTGTCATCATCACCTAAAATGTGTTAAGCGCTTATTTATTGTCTCAAAGCCTGTGGCTTTGCTGTCTGCAAATTAGCAGTTGTGTCGTTGTTGCTTATTCAAAAAAGGTAGATAATTAATTGCAAAGCATTTTTGGAGGGCCGCAAAGATATTTTTCTTTCTTAAACAGTCACTTTATTTTTAGGTAGACAAAAGTGCTGGAGAAACTCAGCGGGTGCAGCAGCATCTATGGAGCGAAGGAAATAGGCAAACATTGCCTATTTCCTTCAAGGGTTTCGGGCCGAAACGTTGCCTATTTCCTTTGCTCCATAGATGCTGCTGCACCCTCTGAGTTTCTCCAGCATTTTTGTCTACCTTCGATTTTCCAGCATCTGCAGTTCCTTCTTAAACAATTTATTTTTATTTTATTTTACATTTTATTTTAATGCATTCTAAGTCTCTAGTTTCCATGAAACCTTGAGGAAATTATTAACTGTATTATGTGGAACGATTCTATGACCCAGATCGAATGCAGATTTAATGTTATTTCCTTGAACATTTTAACACTTTTCCCAAAAACTCTAAGCCCACTTTCATTCACTCAACGGGAAAAGTAGTGCTATTTTTTTTTAATTTGATTAGCTGAAATGATAGTGGTGTGAAACTAAAATAACTTGCTGTAGCTCGAGCTCTTGCAGTGTAGATTTAGAAGACGACAAATAAATCTAACAGTCAAACCTACTTTGGTAGTAAAATAATAATTGGAAGGCTTGACTATATTACCTGTCCATTGTCAACTCTAATATCTTCATTGTACACATCGTGAAATTTGTGTAAGGCAGATCTAAGGAGAAATAGCATGGTTGTCTGTTTAGGATTCCAAGTTGAAGTGTCAAAGCAACTGCAATCTACTGAAATAGTTGAATGAATTTGAGAGCTGAATTCCTCATATTCATAATGAACTAAAGCTAAATAAGGTGGTAGAGAACAAGCATTGGCTAAATGCTTTTGTGGATATCTTGTAGAATTGATATTTTCTATGGTGGGCCCACACCCTGCCTTTTGTTTTAAGTTCATTAAGTCCATGTTTGAATAAACCAGGTTTGAATATATGCTTTGCATTTAAAAAATGTCGAGAACCTGAAGTAGGATGGATGAGATGCAAGAAAACTAAAGCAAAATCAAGACTGAAATAATGCTTTGTTGACAAGAAATTGGAGAGGTCTTGAATTCAAGTTCCCAACAGTTGGTTGAAGAACCCTTAAAAACAAAATGCTGTTGCCAATTTCAAAATGGAAAATAATTGAGCAAATTGGACTAGCTTTTTTAATCTCCAAGTGAGAGTAAAAGGCTCATTTTTGTGAGTCTGTAAAAATGAAAATAATCAAGTGGTATTAAATGATTTCAAGGTATTCTGATTTTGATGAATCCTTGGAAACGTAATGATGATCACATGTGTTCTATAGAGTCTTAAAACTCCTTAAATATAAAACATTGTTTACAAAGTTCAGGCACTATTTTCATAAGAAAATTACAGTGCTGCACATTTTCAGTACGTTACTGATGTTTCCATTTTCTGGTTCTTTTTAAAAAGAAATTCCCTGATATTGTGGGATAAGACATCAATTAATAAAAGGACCTCAAAATTGACCTCATTTACTGAGGTGACAGGAAATGTGTTCGATATATAAAAATAAGTAATTAATTGCATTGCGGTGTGGAGTGTATGGAATCATATGATTTGTGCCAGTAGTCAAAATTCCAGAAACTACCCATGCAAAATATTCCTCATTCTTTTGCAAAGTTATAGAAGTGTGTTTATCGGGCATTATTGGTGAATTGAGCATACTGGAAGCCAAAATAAGTCTTTTTGTATTTCTAAATATGTCTTGTAATGTTTATTGCTGTTTCAAATAACTAATTGTTAGTGGCATAGTAGTTGTACACCTCCTGGACTGGAAATGGAGAGCTGATTGTTGAAGTTGTCACATCGGTATTATTAATCACATGATTGGCAATAAATAAAAATACTCTAAATTGGCAAATCTTGTTAATAGTTAGAAAGAAAATGAGCATTGGTGTCATTGCTGAAGTTAAAATAGCAAATATTGGAATAGAGGTTTTTTTTTCCCTTTGAATTCCGCAATACCAGACTTGGATGCGTGCAAAATATTGCTTGTGTCTCAAGCGCATCGATTCATCACAATATTAAAAGGCAAAATATTAATTTAGCGTTTCAGACTAATGATACTAAATGTTCCATTGTTTTATCTCAAATGTTCTTGCCTTTTACGTTGACCCAGAGAATGAAATCCCAAAGAGAGCTACTACTTGTTCCCACTTTCACACAAAAATAAAAGCTCAGGGCTGTAATGAACCAGGCAGGCATGTAGATTGTAGAAAATAAACTAGATGCTGGGGATTGGAAATAGAAATAAGGAAAAAATGCATTGCTAAATGTTTTGATAATGAAGTCTGCGCCACAGACATCCCAATGAGACCTCCGTCCAGATATCAGCCTGTTCATCCTTTTGAAGTAGCTTTGGGCTTCACCTGTGGTCAAATGTGTATAATTAACAGAGGGGAAAAAATCATAAATATTACACAAAAATCTTTACATCTCTCCTCTAATTACCCAATGGACTAAAATGACCATTTTTAAGAAGGCAAATATCTTAAATTGCTCCTGGCAGATCCACGCTATTGTGATGAGATGTTAAATCCAAACGGCATCAAATTCCCCTCCTATATTCTGGCTGATGTAATGGGTATTGTACAATTTTGCACTCCACGGGACGCATGAGCTATTGTTTAATATAGCAAGATTTCGCAGATGATTTCGCAGCTAGGATCTGATCAAGCAGTTTACCAGTCATTTTCTTTGCGATGAGGGTAATGTACTGCCTGATGTCATTCCCTGCTCAGTCAAATGTGTTTCCTGGAACCTTGCCCTTGCTCAGACTTGATAAATAATCTACACTTTCCATCGGTATTGATGCACATCTTTTTCTATTGTGACTCGGCTTTTGTATCAAATTACAAAGTAAATTTGTGCCAGGTTAATACTTTCACTTCTTTTTGTTTTCTTTGATAAAATAGCACTGATAATCTCATTCAATATTTTACGTGAAGTTGAACATAAATGATTTTGAAGTGACATTAATATAACATTTCTGGCCACAACCACCAGGTCTAAGATGGCTGCCTCTATTTAAGATTTTGCTTTCCCAAAGAATTAAAAATGGGTGAGCAGCATTTCCATTTTGCAGAATAGTGTGACAGTGCAATTAAATGAATGGGCTTGGTTTGGTTTGTACAATTGATCTTCATTGCAACACATTAATTATTGTTGTTTCCTTTCCTTTTTCTTCACCCACCCCATCCCCACACCACACCCCGTGTGTACCAGATTTAAATGTATTTAATTTCTGTGACTAGCACAGTAAATATTGCTATTGTGGATATTGATGTACCCAAGATCATTGCTTACATGCGCTTTAATATGTATTTGATTGCCTCTTGTAACCTCAACTTTTGTTTTCAAATTTGATTTCAATAATGGATTTTCTACAAAGTCTACTCATGTCAGACAGTTCCCGAATGATTTAAAAAAAATTATGAATGCCAATTGCTACTTGGGAAAGAGAATTTAATATTTCTCGGCATTTCATACAGAGCAGTTTAAAATTATCCTGTTCTACCTGTCTGGTGTTAATGTTGTGTTGGCTTCATGAGACTGCTATGCTTGTCCAGAGGTTTTTAGTGCAATATGGACCTCCATTGTCCAACCCTAATCTCTTCAGATGAGTTTCCATCGTTTTGCTGCCTTGATCCAATACAGTCAACAACGGTGACTAAAATTTGGGCTAGGTTTTTGTTTTGAAATTCATTAAACAAGACTGATAGCAGTCCTTACCAGCCCGTCTCTTGCTATCTTGTAACTATCAACTAGAAGATTATAATTGGGAAGTAATTGGCCAAAGGACTTCGAAGTGCGTGTATTTTTTAGGAGACTTTTAATTCTGAATATTGGGTATTGAACCCAGTTTGTTGTTTCCGTTGTTCATGTGTGTGTGTGTGTGTGTGTGTGCGTGCGTCTGTCACCCTGTTTGGTCCACGGGGGCCTGTATTCATAAATATATTCTTGCAGTACATCATGTACAGAGGCTCATTTATGCATTGGGCTGTTTTATGAATATGGGTCCTGGCAATGGACTTCTGTCCGTTGGTGTCTCTTCAGTGTCCTCTATCAGAATGTGATGTTGCAGCCAACCTGCGAGTTTGCTCGAAGGTTCAGTAGAGTAAATTTTATCCTGTGGCTTCTCAAATGGTGTTTTCTTTTCTCTCGTTTTTCCATAATTTTTGAAAGTATGAAGCTACCAACCCTTATTTTCTGAAATATATAAAATTTATGCACTACCTTGTTGTGAATAACGATGTAGACCTGGTGAACAAATACAATTGTAGAATTATGTTGTATGTACTGTACATATGGAAAAAAAGACTGTATTTTGTTCAGTTTCTTAATAAAATAAAGTCCTAAAAAAGCATTTTTTAAATTCTGGAGCTTGTGGACGTGATTATAGTGAAAGTTGAGAACGGGGGAATTCATCGACGTAATAATATTATGACTTTGAGGCTTTTAATTATATTATGTCTGTTTGCTTCAATGTTGGTTATAGAGTTTGGGTTTTTCACTGCACCCCATTTATTGTTGATGTCTGCTAACAATTGCTGCTCATTCAGTCCGTTTGTAATGAACAGAACACACATCGGGGGTTTCTGAGTTAGCATGCCCTGGCCTTACAAACAGTTAACTTCTTAACTGGAGAATATATGGGATTCTTCCTCCATGCTTCCAAAGCCAGAAAATAGGTAGCCAAGGTATTGTAAACATACTAAATTGCTTGTGAAGGAAGGAACTGCTGATGTTGGTTTATACTGAAGATGGACACAAAATGTGTATAGGACAAAGCAATACTAAATTGCTTGGTTCAAATTATGTACATTGAAGCAAAGCGTTTTGTAAAATGCTTGTACTTGAGGTGAGAAAAAGCTTTTTCACCCAGAGAGTTGTGAATTTATGGAATTCCCTGCCACAGAGGGCAGTGGAGGCCAATTCACTGGATGGATTTAAGAGAGAGTTAGATAGAGCTCTAGGGGCTAGTGGAGTCAAGGGATATGGGGAGAAGGCAGGCACGGGTTATTGATAGGGGACGATCAGCCATGATCACAATGAATGGCGGTGCTGGCTCAAAGGGCTGAATGGCCTCCTCCTGCACCTATTTTCTATGTTTCTATGCTTATTATGGAATAATTTGATCTGCCCAATTCTTTCAACACAGTGCCATAAAATTTCTGGTGCTTTTCCATATTTTATAAATAGCACTTTCTTAGGTGGTTGGATGGGAATGAACATTTCAATGAGTAAGTAGTATTTCTCATTTTTCAGCTCGAGTGGATTTTTAAAGATTTGAGACCAAGCATACAATTGGCTTTGTACTTGAGCATTCATGAAGAACAAGCATTGGTTTTGGGGGGGAAGTTAGGGACTTTATGTTAGAGACCCAGCCAGGCCTGCTTTGTAACACAAGCTCGTGACACGCAGTCAAATAAGTAACTCTTCAAAATTGTCATGATCGAGAAAAACTTGCACAGAATAATAATGTGAGTGGGCACATTCCATGGCTCATTTGTGTAACCTTTTTTGTTATGCGGAGAATACCCTTTTCAAAAATGTGCTTCGTTTTTGGATCATGTTGAAATGAATGGTAATTAATCAAATTAATAGTCACCACAGTATTCCTGATGATACTGTCCTGGTTTCAGTTAATTTATGTATCTTTTTGCTATTTTTGCCTTGTCAGTGCACCAAATTTTGTAACTCACCACATAAAACTCCGAGTTGCACTCTTGATTAGTACAGGTGATAGAGGTTTATGGGGAGAAGGCAGGAGAATGGTGTTAGGAATGAGAGATAGATCAGCCATGATTGAGTGGTAGTGTAGACATGATGGGCCGAATGGTGTAATTCCACTCCTATCCCTTATAATAATAATAATACATTTTATTTAATGGCGCCTTTCAAGACACTCAAGGTCACCTTACATCACATAATATCAGTAATAAACATACAATAAGCAACAAAGCACCAGTAATTAAAAAATCAACAATAAAACATACAATAAGCAACACAGCATAGCACAATGAGTTAAGATTGATATAAAATACGATGCAGTTGTTGCAGTTAAAATGAGTAAGCTAGTTAAAAAGATGGGTTTTAAGAGCGGTTTTGAATTCTGTCATGGAGTCCAGTATGTGGATGTGAGCGGGTAGTGAATTGCAAAGTTTAGGTGCAGCGTGGGAGAAGGCCCTGGCACCCATTGTGCTGAGGTTGATGGGTGGTTGTGCCAGTAGACCTGCTGGGAGTGGGACGGGGTGTCAGTCTGAAGGAGGTCTGTGAGATAAACTGGGGAAAGGTTATGAAGCGCTTTAAATGTTAATAATACAATTTTAAAGTTAATCCTTTGTGACACAGGGAGCCAGTGTAATTGAATCAGCAGGGGTGTGACATGATCTGTGGACTTTGGGCGTGTGGTAATCCGTGCTGCAGAGTTCTGGATGAGTTGAAGTCGATGAATAAGTTTGCTGGGGATGGCTGCCAGGATCGCATTGCAGTAATCAATGCGTGATGTGACCAAAGCATTGACTAGAACTTCCGTAGAGTGTTGTGCTAAAGCTGGGCGTAGTCTGGAGATGTTTGGCATGGAAGATGGAAAAAGGCAATCCGGGAAACATTGTTTATATGACTGGAGAAAGAAAGGGTACTGTCCAAGATAACACCAAGGCTCAATCACCTTATGACTCTTCAGCCTCCTCTGTTCCAAGGAATAAAGTCCTAGCCTAATCAACCTCTATCTTTTGCGCCATCCCTCTAGCCCCGACAATCTCCTCATAAATCTTCGCTGCAGTTTCCAGCTGAATGACATTCTTCCTACAGCAGAATGACCAAAACTGAACACAGAGCTCCAAGTGTGGCCTCGCCAGTATTTGTGAAACTGTAACCTAACATCCCAACTTCTATTTTCAAACCCTGACTGATGAAGGCCAATGTACTAAAAGCATCTTGATCACCCTATCTCCCCCCCCCCCACCATGCCACCACTTTCAGGGAACTATGTACCTGCACTCCTAGATCTCTCAGCTCTGCAACATTACTCCCAGGGCTTGATCATGCACTGTGAAG
Organism: Malacoraja senta; assembly: GCA_038087875.1. Lineage (NCBI taxonomy): Eukaryota > Metazoa > Chordata > Chondrichthyes > Rajiformes > Rajidae > Malacoraja > Malacoraja senta. The sequence goes on from CM075985.1 coordinate 4,587,851, forward strand.
GCCCTGCCCTGATTTGACTTCCCAAAATGCAACACCTCGCACTTACCTGCATTAAACTCTGTTTGCCATCGCTCAGTCCACTGGCCCAATTGATCAAGATCCTGCTGTAGACTTTGATAACCGTCTTGGTTATCTGCGATACCACTTACCTTTGTGTCATCTGCAAACTTACTAATGATGTGCTGTACATTCTCAGCAATAGCATTCATATAAACGGCAAACAGCAATGGGCCCAGTAGCAAACCACTTGTCACTGTCCTCTAGTCGGAAAAACACCCACCACCCCCCTCTGCTTCCTTCCATGTAGCTAGTTCTATGTCCAGTTAGCTAGTTCTCCTTGGATCTCATGCAATCTAATCTTCAGAATAGCCGATAATGCAGGGCCTTATCAAAGATATTGAAGTCCATACAAACACCATCTACAGCCTTGCCCTTCCTTGTCCACACTTTTGGTTGCCTTTTCCAAAAGAATGAGATATTCGTACATCGTCGTCAACTTTATTTGTCACATACACATACAGGATGCACAGAGAAATGAAGGCGGCAATGCTTGCGGGATTGTGTAATACAACAGAACAGAACCAGTATTTACAATAAAATAAGAAGAAGACACAACAGTATTTACGCCCTGGTGAGATCAGAGTTTTTATTGTCAAGAAAATGCCTAAAACTGATAATACGGACAATTTAAAAAAAAATTTAAAAAAAATTCTTGGTGGCACAAGTGAGATTTTAGTTTTTTTTTAAAGATCACCAAAGGTCACCTACCTTTCGGTATCATCCTCCTTTCTCAGTTTAGTTTATTGTCACCTGTACCGAAGTACAGTGAAAAGCTTTTGTTGCGTGCTAATCAGTCAGCAGAAAGACAATACATGATTACCACCGACCCATTTACAATGTATAGATACATGATAAGGGAATAGCGTTTAGTGCAAGGTGCAAGGTAAAGCCGGCAAACAATAACTCGAGAACAATCCCAGACAGCACCAGCATCCTTGACTTCCTCTTTCTGTCTTGCTTAACTCGTTATTCTGCCCAGATACTTTGCAGCAGGAGATGCAGAAAGATAGTCCATAGTAGATTAAGAATGATGGGGGGAAAGAATTTTAGTTAATTGTGTTTACCATTGAAGTTTGCTGTGCTTAAATTTCCCAGATAGAAAAAGTCTTGAGATAACGTTATTAAAAAATAAATTGAGGATTTTAAAAATAATCAGACATGATAAATGGACATAATTAAAGTTTTTTTTAAACCATATTTCTGCAAAAATCTTTAATTAAAAAAATCCTCAATATTAACTTCAAACCAGCAAACCTCCACAGCCACAAATAACCTTTGTTCCTATTGACATTTTGATGATTACCATCTGCACCATCTACGATACTACTCACTTGAGTGTAATTTGCAAACTTAACTAATCATGCCTTGTACAATCTTCTCATCCATATTGTTGATATAAACTACACCAGCGATGGGGCCAGCACCAGTCCTTGAGGCACATCAGTCGTCACAGGCCACCGGTCTGATAAACGCCCACCATCACCCTCTTCAATGAGGATGTTGTGTACTTTAGGGACGACAATAAGTTGAAGCATCAGTCAAGGAGTGAATAATTCAAATACTGCGGTGCTGATTTTGGAGTCTTCACGTTAACCTGGACCCCAGCTGCCATTTTCTACGTCGTGCTCTTGGTGTGTGGCCTAGATACCTCCATCGTTCAAAGAAACACCTAATTATGGGAACTCTGAAGGTAAGACCTACAGACTGCTGATAACTGGTGAATGAGTTGAATGAATGAATGCGTTATTGTCACATGTGACAAGTCACAGTGAGATTCTTTGCTTGCATACCCAAGGTATGCAAATAGTCGCCATGTAAAGGTGCTGACAAAGTTAAAGTGTCCCCCTTGTTATCCCCCACCCCCCCATTTACGGCGGTCCCACCCACGTCAGCTCCTCTTTTGTTCTTCAAACCCCCCTCCCCCTTACGGCGGTCCTGCATAACTCTATTTAATGTGTAGCATTGAAACCAGGCAGTGCTTGTCTTCCAGTGCTTCTCTTTCCATGTCACTTCCTTACCAGTCACTTCCCACTCATGTTCATCTAATTTTTCCTTGAATGCATTCATTAAGAAGGTTGAGAAGGTGGGAACTATTTTGCAGACGAATGGGCCAAACAGCCTACGTTAGATACCCCATGATATCAATAATTTGTATTAACTTATTCAGAAGAAAAGATAAGCTTGAAAGATAAAACCATAGCTCGGAAATATGGAATATGGAAAGATGCAGGCCCTTCGGCCCACCGAGTCCACACCAACCAGCCATAACCCCGTACATTAATGCTATTCTACACGCGAGGGACAATTTACGATTTATACCAAGCCAATTAACCTACAAACCTGCACGTCTTTGGAGTGTCGGAGGAAACCGGAGCACCCGGAGAAAACCCACGCGGTCACAGGAAGAACGCACAAACTTCGTACACAGCATCCCAAGTCAGGATGGAACCTGCGTCTCTGGCGCTGTAAGGCAGCAGCTCTACCGCTGCACCACTGTACAACTGTTGTACAAAAGATGATATTTTCCTTTCTCTTACATTTTGGGAGTTCGGGTTGAGCAGTGGACATTGCAGAGTGAACTCGCTGTCAAGATTCTCGACCCGAAACAATACCCATTCCTTCTCTCCAGGGTTTCTCCAGCATTTTGTGTCTATCTTCACTATCAATGGATCAGGTCAAAGCTCTCTGGTGCTGCCGAATCTACTTGTAAATGGTGGCTCCTGGTTTAACAATGAGGAGCAGCAGTTGCAAGAATTTCCCCTCAATGATGGTAGGAACCCAGCATAATAAAATATGCTTTCAAAGAAAAGGCCTGAAGCATTTCTGACTATATTAAGTCAGAAGTGCCAAATAGATGAACCACCTTGCCCTCTTTCTGAGTGTCATGTCTCCAGCCTCTTTCATCCACATATCAAGAAATAGCACGGGATGCTACAAAGGTTGTGGGATCAGGCAGCATCTTAGCTGCAGTCCTGAAGTCCAATTGCTTTAGCTGCTTCACATCCAATGTTATTCCTGGGCGATTAGCGTTGATGTGTAGCTCAACTGAACCAGCCCCATTAATACCCTGGTTAGACATCGAGTGGTAGTGGCTTTCTTCCTGAGAGCCCAAGCTGGTTCTACCATGTACAAACCACAGTTAATACTGCGATGAATGGTCTACTTGCTTGGATGAGTTCAGTACCAACTATTTTGTGCAATTTCCTGGATAAAAGCAAATCATTTTGATTGCATCCTATAGGGTGGTTGCACGTAAGGTCGTCAGGTCAAAGGGCGTGACGCACGGAGTAGCTCAAACCTTCTGGAGTACAAGGCAGCTTCCGGCAAACACTAGTAACATACGCATCACATACGTTCTTACCTGTTAAACAACTCCATAATGGTCAATTTTTGCGCTGTAAAAAATTGTGGAAATGGGGGTAACCGTGAGTGAAAACAGCCAAAATCACCGCTGCTCACTGACTTGCGAAAGAGCAGCGTGCTGGCGGATTGAGGGCAAGTCCCGGCCCACGACAGCTGGAGGGTGACTGAGCACTCTGAACCAAATGCTCTAGTATCTTTGCTCTGAACCCGAGCACCAAGATGTAAGCGGCCGAAGGAGCACATCCCTCGGGACAGCCCCCATTCTCCCCCCGGATGCAGCTGCATCTCTGGAGAGAAGGAATGGTTGACGTTTTGGGTCAAGACCCTACTTCGGACTACACACTACAGACTAGTCTGAAGAAGGCACCCATTTCTTCTCTCCAGAGATGCTGCCTGCCCTGCTCCAGCATTTAGTGTCTATCTGCTGCCTTACAGTGCAGGGTTCGATCCTGATTACAGGTGCTGTCTGTATGGAGTTTGCATGTTCTTCCTATGACCAAGTGGGTTTACTCCGGTTTCCTCCCACACTCCAAAGCCCTACAGGTTTGTAGGTTAATTGGCTTTGGTAAAATTGTAAATTGTCCCTAGTGTTTGGGATAGTGCTAGTGTATGGGGATCGCTGGTCGGCTGGTTGGGCAACCTGGTAGGGAATGGATATATGTGACATTGTGGGTTGGGACCCTTTTGTGTTACTCCACCACTTAATTCTTGCTCAGGATTCCAGCATAAGCAGTTCCTTGTATTACTATTATGCTGAGGAATGTAGTTTTGGATAACTAGTGAAATAGCTCAGATTTTCACCAGAGAAACTGTATTGCGACAAGTGTAACACTTGTTTTATTAAATGTTTTACTTGTGTTTACACAACTATTGCTAATAACATGTAAAGTAGTCCCTTTTAAACATACCACATCTTTCCATTGAAAACAAACTTGTGAGATTGGTGATTTATTTTTTGAGGGTTTAAAAGTCGGTTGTTTAACATCAGCTGAGAGTTTATTCCGGGTGATTCGATCTGATACACACTCCTCGTCTCGTTGCAGCCACTGTCCCGTTTCCTCCCCGGAAGACCATGCAACGTGGCAGGATTGGGATTCTGTTGACGTCTTCTGTCCTCCAGTGTGCTCACTTCATGCTCAGCTGGATGAGTAGTAAATTGCTCAGCAAACCAGCGGAGGGCAGCCATTGAACCTGAAGCCTGCATTATTTGTGAACCTACCAGGGCGCCTGCCAACTTCCCCATTAGAGAAAAGCGCGCACGCAGACTCATCAGACCAAACAATGGTAATTGACTTCCTCACTTAAAATATGACAATAATTCCGTATTTGCCAGGAAAGTAATAATTTGTTCTTTTACCCACTCTGGTAAGTTGTCAGACAGTAATTGAATTTCATTATCACTTAGGGAGTATTTTCAATTCCCCCAGACACCAGCTGGGCTAAGTGTTCTGTGGATTTCAAAAAGAACCATTTCATGCAATGGTTTGAAAATGATCTGCTTTTACTTCCATTAGGCCTCAGGCCTTTTGCACACAAAAGGTGGTGGGTGTATGGAATTAGCTGCAGGAGGAGGTAGTTGAGGCTGGGACTATCGCTACGTGTAAAAAAAAAATTAGACAGGTACATGGATTGGACAGGTTTAGAGGGGTATGGGCCAAATGCAGGCGGGTGGGTCTATAGATAAGATATGTTGGCCGATGTGGGCACGTTGGGCCAAACGGCCTGTATCCACGCTGTATGACTCTAAGCATGCGAGCAGAATTAGGCCATTTGGCCCATCTAGTCTGCTTCTGCCATTCGATCATGGATGATCTATTTTTCCCTCTCAATTTAGAGTCCAGAAGGGCCTATTTCCACGCTGTAAGACTATGAGTTGGCATTTGGCAGTCCCAATTACGTAATTATAGCGCAGAACCTTCCTACTTCAGTAATTGCCTTTGGAATCCAAAAGGTTCTAGTTCTTTGACTGATTGCAATCCCCTTTGCAGTGAATGCCATGACAATAAACAATAGGTGCAGGAATAGGCCATTCGGCCCTTTGAGCCAGCACCGCAAGACACAGGCAAGTCTATGCTCCACCAAGCTCGGTGATGGTGCTGAGAGAGGAATACTCAACGCCTGCTCTCTCTGGAGATCGTGCCTTGGGTTCATTGACAACTGTGGCAGGCAGTTGAAAATCTGTTTCTCTCTGACAACGCTGAGGTCAGTCAGGAGAGCCCTGCACACTCCAGCTGCTGTGTGTGTGCCTGAAGCCAGGTCTCTGGCACTGGAAGGCAGCAACCCTGCCACTTTGTCACTGTGCTGCCCAAAGCAGAGGGTAGTGGTTACCAAAAGGTGGAGAATGTAATGTTCATATGGTTGGGTTGTCAGCTACCCAAGAACAATGTGCCACTGCGAAATCTCTTTAACGATGCTCTGATGGTCAGCCCTGACTGACTGCTGGTTGCTTTACAATGGGTCGAAATGTTAATTATCCAACATTAGGCATCTTTCCAATTTTCCCCAATTTGGTAAATTCCATTCCATACCAAGTTGCATGTGCTCAGTAATGGCAACGGTCTTGCTGGAACACAACAGCCCAATGCAATGGCTGCCAAGGCCTTGAAGAATTGCTTTGATTATTTACATTAGCAAGGAACGTCCCAGTTACAAGCATCACTTACAGTGGACGACAGCAAAGCTGTCATCTATCTCTCCATCTCATTGACGTGCAGGTAGTTTGCCTGAAATAAGCAACCACTGAAAGTGCACTTTGAAGTGTTAAAGCCATATTCTCTCTGTTAATGAAACCCCATCCGTCTTTTCACCTGCTTGGATGCGTGTTCAGGAATAGCTACTTCCCCACAGGTTCAGGAATAGCTACTTCTCCACAGGTTCAGGAATAGCTACTTCCCCACAGGTTCAGGAATAGCTACTTCCCCACAGGTTCAGGAATAGCTACTTCCCCACAGGTTCAGGAATAGCTACTTCCCCACAGGTTCAGGAATAGCTACTTCCCCACAGCCATCAGGCTATTAAACTTGGCTCGGACAAAACTCTGAACATTAATAGCCCATTATCTGTTATTTGCACTTTATCAGTTTATTTATTCATGTGTCTATTTACGTATATAATGGTATATGGACACACTGATCTGTTTTGTAGTCAATGCCTACTATGTTCTGTTGTGCTGAAGCAAAGCAAGAATTTCATTGTCCTATCAGGGACACATGACAATAAACTCTCTTGACTTGACTTGTTATATATGAAGGGTTGCAAAGGGACAGAAAGTGGTCCAGTGTTCCACAGGAACTCTGTCCAAATCTGTCTCATTTCCAACGTGCAGAAGTAAAATAAGTGATGAGACTGTGGGGTCTATTTTGCCACTTCGTCTGTGACTATGATAGCCAACCATTCTCATTGAAGCGGGTGATGGCTCTGAGCTCCCCCGTCGGTAACGCTAACAGTGGCTTCATCGTGTGCCTTGCCTCCTGCAGTTGCCTCACCCGCACTCCCCAGCTATTGATCACCAGAGATAGACACAAAATGCTGGAGTAACTCAGCGGGACAGGCAGCATCTCTGGAGAGCAGGAATGCAAGGGTTCTTCGCAAAAGGTCTCGGCCCGAAACGTCACCCATTCCTTCTCTCTGGAGATGCTGTCTGACCCGCTGACTTACTCCAGCATTTTGTGTCTCCTATCTTTGGTGTAAACCAGCATCTGCAGTTCCTTCCAACACATTGGTCTCCAGCTCTGTCTGCCTGTCTGTCTGGCCTGTCCTGGCCTCACCTTCCTAAATTCATCAAAGGGAGACTAAATAATCCTTCGCACTCACTGCTGAAATGTTTGCAATTATTTTTCTTGTTGATTGACCCCAAGCATTGCTTCTGGCCCTAAACCTAGATGAGAGATAGTTTCTAATTACTGGTGACTCCATTCTCAGTGCTTCACGATTGCACAGCATTGGAATTGGATCTTCAGCCCAAAATCTTCCTGCCAACCTTGTCGCCCATCTATATTAATCCCATTTGCCCACATCGGAACTATATGCTGCCATGTCATGCCTGTTTAAGTATCTGTTTAAATGTCTCTTACAACGTATTAACTTCACCTGATCTCACCACCTCTCCTGGCAGCGTGTTCCAGAGACCAACAGCTGTGTGTGTGGATTAATCCTTATTAATTCATGCCATTTATAATCTCCACTACACATATATGCATGCTACTCTTTACATGGTATTACGGTACTACACAGCTTTACACTAGCAAGAGCTGAAAGTGAATGGCTGGCAGTTTAAATGTTCCTGATGGTTTATGGAATAAAGACTGATCTTTCACTATGTGTGTTGTTGTGGATCATTCACAAACACTTAGGTTTCACCATAAAACTATATGTTCTAGTTTGGATACTTTGAGACTTCATACTTTATGGACTTTAGAGATACAGCGCGGAAACAGGCGCTTCAGCCCACCAAGTTCACGCCACCCAAAGATCCCCGCACACTAACACCGTGAACGATGTACAATTTTACCCAAGCCAATTTACCTACAAACCTGTACATCTTTGTAGTGTGGGAGGAAACCCGGGGAATACCCACGCAGTCTTGGGGGAAAACGTGCAAACTCCGCACGGACACCCATGGCCAGGGTCCAACCCAGGTCTCTGGCGCTGTAAGGCAGTAGTTCTACTGCTGTGTCACCTTGCCAACCTGTCTTGGAGAAAAGGTTATCCAGCTACATTTCCTCAACATGGCAACTAGAGCTTGGCTGGCATCACTGCGGCGGGAACACACCCTTCTCCAAACAATGCCGTATTGACATTAAAGGTTATTGTTGACTGTTTGTGCTTCCTTCATGGTAGTTCACAGAAAATGCTGGTGGAGGAAGAATTTCATTGCTTTGTTTCGGGACATTTGACAATAAAACACTCTTGACTCTTTTGGAAATTTGCCCCCAAGAGTACTTTATTCAATTTTTTAATGCTTTGTTTTCAGGAAAGATATCTGTGGGAATGTAATAGAATTGCCCTACAAAATCTTAAGAGTTGCGTTGATGAGTAGTTGTATCCTCTAGAACCAGGGGCTAAAGTCTCGGCATAAGGGCTCGGCCATTTTGGTCTCAAAGATCTCTTCACTCAGGTTTGAGAGCCTTTGGAAATTATCAGCCACCAAGCCTGATGAGCGCTCAGTTGTGGATGATATTCAGCTCTGAGGTGGATTGTTACTTGGATGGCATGGGGAAGGGGACGGGTGGATGAGTCGTTGGGGAGTACAGCATGGAGACAGGACCTTCGGCCCAACTTGCTGATGCTGACCAAGGTGCCCCATCTACATAGAGGCAGAGGATTGACCAGAACATCATTAACTGCAGGAACAGGAGCGTGAATGGCGTCTCTTCCCATTTCTCAGTGCCGCCTTCTACGAACCTTATTACATAACTTCATAGGTTCTAGGAGCAGAATTGGGCCATTCGGCCCATGAAGTCTACTCCGCCATTCAATCATGGCTGATCTATCTCAACCCCATTCTCCTACCTTCGCCCCATATCCCCTGACACCCAAACTAATCAAAGATTAATCATAACATTTCCAAATATAATCTGGAGAGAATATGGCTTTAAGGAGATGGATTGTAAAGTCTACAGTTTGATTTCAGTCCTTGCTGGCAGTATATATGGATACATATTTGAAGCAATTGTACAGATGAGCAGAGAGCTGTAGATAACAAGGTGATTATGTTTCCGCCGCATTATAAGTGGGTGTCTTCTTCCTCTACACCGTCCTTGATGTGGGTGTCCATAGGTACGATCCAACCATCGTTGTTTTCCAAGTAGGTTACTTTCGAATTTATCTTCTCCTCCATCTCGGACTCTCTCTCAGTAATGTCCATGGCCGGGTTGTCGTGGCAACCGTTGTCCACTGTGCGTAGCTCTTCTGTCAGGTACTGCAAAATGGAGGGGGGCGGGGGGGAAGGGTAGAAAATAATGAAAGGCCTGGATAGAGAGGATGTTTCCACTCGTGGGGGGGGGGGGGGTCTCGGACCAGAGGCCCACGGCCTCAGAATAAAAAGACATGCCGGTAGGAGGGGGAATTCCTTCAGCCAGAGGGTGGTGAATCTGTGGAATTCATCGCCACAGACGGCTGCGGAGGCCAAGTCAGTGGGGATTTTGAAAGTGGAGATTGATAGCATCTTGTTTAGTGCGGGCGTCGAAGGTTCCAGGGTGAGGGCAGGAGAATAGCTACTATCGCAACGCTTAAGCAACATTTAGACAGGTACACCGATAGGGCATGTTGGTCGGTGTGGGCAAGTTGAGCCAGAGGGCCTGTCTCCACGCTGTATGACACTTAATAGGCTTGAGAGAGAAGAATAGGTCCGCCATGATCGAATGGCGGAAGCAGACTTGATGGGCCGAATGGCCTAATTCTGCTCCCATGCTTTATGGTCATAGAGTCGTACCACGTGGAAACAGGCCCATCAACCCAACTTGCCCACGCTGACCAACATGTCCCAGCAATACTGGTCCCACCTGCCTGCGTTTGGCCCATATCCCCCCCACACCTGTCTAAATGTTTCTTAAATGTTGTGATAGTCCCTGCCCCAACTACCTCCACTGGCAGCTCGTTCCATACACCCACCACCCTTTGTATGAAAAAGTTAACCCTCAGATTCCTAATAAATCTTTCCCCCCTCACCTTAAACCTATGTCCTCTGGTCCTCGATTGTCCTACTCTGGGCAAGAGACTCTGTGTGTCCAACCGATCTATTTCATGATTTTATACACCTCCATAAGATTAATACACCTCATATAAGATCATGTCTTATGGAAACACACTGAGTGCTTCTTTGCCCGTCTCTTCTTTTGATCTTCCCTGTCTAGGTGGGGTTGATGCAGGGTAGTCTAACAGCAGGGTAGGGGTTGATGCAGGGTAGTCTAACAGCAGGGTAGATGGGTCGGATCTGATAGACTGATAGACTGATAGAAACAACAACTAGAAGTAGGTATGTTACAAAACTTACCTTCAGTCGCGCTGTAATTCTGCCACTGGCCGTGTGCGCGATTTTGGCACCTTTAAGGGGGGGCGGGGTTAAAACGCGGGTTTCTCCTCCCTTGTCCTGGTTAATATTTTGTTGGAGTACAAGCGTTGGCTGAAGAATCGTTCCTAGTGGCGTTTTGTGTATTTTTTATTTTTATTAAATCGTCAATGTCAGCGCTAGAGTAATTTTCAAATCAGCTCCTGAAGCGTCAACGCCGATAACGGGGACGGATTTAACACACGGGACAGGTAAACGAAAGTGGTTTCTTTAAATGTATAAAAGTGCTTCTTAAGAAGCCTTTAATTCACATTTTTTCATGCGACACGGTGATTTTATTCCCCGAATTAACGGCAGTATTTTTCATGCCAATACGGGGTTAAATTCACCGCAAATCAACGTTCCAAAAGATCGCGTTCCAGAAATCCTCACTCGCAAGATGATTTAAATGCCCATTAATTTACAAGTATTAAACATTCAATTCCTTCCATTTGGCCTGCAAATTCATGAAAATGAGATTTAAAAATTATGTTATATTGTGAATTATTGTGTGAATGTTATTTGGACACTTAGGCTATTTAAAAATGTTAATCTATTCTTAAGAAATTGATAGATGTTTAGATCTAGTAATTGAATTTTGTAATTAGCTACAATTAGGTAACTAACTAATTATATGCTTTACTTTCATGTCTTCTAAGTAAGATTGTTTCATATTTGTTTCAGAATGCTTCAATCTATAATAACTGAAAATTTCTTTCAGTTATCTTAATTTTTAAGAAAGTTATGGGCTTTTAACTGTCCCCGATCACAGCTTTTGTGTTAAGTCAATGGAAAAGCAATAGGGAACAAGATGCTAATTTCCGAGTATGAAAATGGCTATAATTTCTTTAATACTGAAGATATGAAAGTGAATTAGGTGTCAAATTAAACTTCTTTTTATGCTTTATCTGGTGGGATAAATTGCAGACTTTATTTTTAAAATCTCAAAATTTTGTAACATTGCTACTAGAAGGCAGGTTATTAAAAATTCTCAGCATCTTGTTAACTGTCGATAGGAACTTGCTGTGCAAAAATTGGAACAAGTTCACTCTTTGCACAGCAAGTGTGATTATACTTAAACTGACTACCAGGCATTCAAAGAAATCCAAGCCTCTCTGGTTAATAATTCTTGGGCCTTGAACAAGCCCAGAACTCATGTTAAATACGGACAGCCCCACCTGCTGGCCAGACCATGCAGCTGCAGATTGATAGGAAAGGCATCAACACCTGTACAGATACTTGGGGCATCCCCTCTCTCTCCCTCCCTCCATAACCTAGTCGTCGTACTAGTTTTACTGTCGTCCTGTTGAGTTCCACTGTCTGTATTAACTTGTGATCACCTCCCCCACAGCCAACAATGGACCATTGTGAGCTCCAAACATTTCCTTGATTATCGTTGCTTTCTGCATGTTTTCCATTAATTTGTCCGTAAGTACCGTCTCTATCTCTCGTTCCCCTTTGCCCCGAGTCTCTGTCTGAAGAAGAGTCTCGACCCGAAACACAACCTATTCCTTTTCTCCGGAGATGCTGCCTGACCCGCTGAGTTACTCCAGCTTTCTGTACCTACTTGGGGGAGAGTTTGAATCTTTTGCTGTTCCTTTTCTGTGCAAAGATTCAGTGATACAAGCTGGTTTGGGTTGAAAATATCTACGTTTTCACAAATATCCGATGTCCCTAAGCATTTAACACCCAGTGGAAAACGTCCTGTTTATAACTTCCTCATAGCTTCCTGTAGTTTAGACTTTAGAGAAACAGCGTGGGAACAGGCCCTTCAGCCCACTGAGTCCGTGCCGACCAGTGTTCTGGGGTACAGAAATAAATTGTCGTGAAACAACTCCCAACCTTCTAACTACTACTTTAGGGTGGCATGGTGGCGCAGCAACAGTTGCCGCTTTACAGCGCCAGGGACCCGGTTCAATCCTGACTACGGGTGCAGTCTGTACAAAGTTTGTGCGTTCTCCCTGTGACCCCATGGGTTCTCTCTGGGTTCTCCGGTTGCCTCCCACATTCCAAAGATGGACAGGTTTGTAGGTTAATTGGCTTTGGTAAAAATTATAAATTGTCCCTCGAGTGTAGGATAGCGCTAGTGTAATGGGAATCTCTGGTCGACGCGGACTCAGTGGGCAGAAAGGCGTTGTATCTCCAAACTAGCCACTACATAAGTCCTCAGGTGAATGTCCCTTTTAACAACTCCCCACTATTCAGAGAGCTTGTGTTGCCAGCAAGATTTTAACTCTTGTGCCCTGCTACATTTTCCTAGTTCTGCCTCTGCTAAACGACTTGTTGAACGGTATCAAGGCTTTTGGCATCATTCTCTCTCTCCTCATCACACCAAAGCTCTACATCTTTGATGAAGGCTTATGATAAACCAGGAGCAGGATCTCCACACTAGAGTCATAGAGACATACAGCATGGAAACAGGCCCAACTTGCCCACAATGGCCAACATGTCCCATCTACACTAGTCCCACCTGACTGCATTTGGCCCATATCCCTCCAAATCTGTTCTATCCATGTACCTGTCTAATTATTTCTTAAACGTTGGGATAGTCCCAACAGCCCCAACTACCTCCTCTGGCAGCTTGTTCCATACACCCACCACCCTTTGTGGGTGCAAAAGTTTCCCCTCAGATTCCTATTAAATCTTTCCCCCTTCACCTTCAACCTGTGTCCTCTGGTCCTCGATTCACCTACTCTGGGCAAGGGGCTCCGTGCATCTCCCCGACCTATTCCTCTCATGATTTTATACACCTCTATAAGACCACCCCTCATCCCTCCTGCGCTCCAAGGAATAGAGTCCCAGCCTACTCAGACACTCAATATAGCTCGGACCCCCAAGTCCTGGCAACATCCTCGTAAACCTCCTATGTACCCTTTCCAGCTTGACAACATCTGTGAGATTTGATGCTACTGCGATACTAAATTAACTGCAATTCTATGCTGGTCGATATTGGAACCCAACCAGGCCTTATCCACCACAAATAGACACAAAATGCTGGAGTAACTCAGCCGGACAGGCGGCATCTCTGGATAGAAGGAATTCAATTCAATTCAATTCAATATTTATTCCATGTCATTTGAACCTCAGTGAGGCTCAAACGAAACTCCGTTTCCACAGCCATACAAACAAAACAATTCCTACAAGACACACAAACAATTCAATTCACACAAACATCCATCACAGTGAATCTCCTCCTCACTGTGATGGAAGGCAAAGTATTTTCTCTGGTTGACGTTTCGGGTCAAGACTCTTCTTCAGACTTAACCTTCTTCAGTCTGAAGAATGGTTTTGACCCAAAAAGTCACCCATTCCTCCTCTCCAGAGATGATGCCTCCAGAGTTTACTCCAGAGTTACTCCAGCATATCTTTGGTTTAAACTGGCATCTGCCGTTCCTTCTCACAATTTATCCACCACATTCTGCCCTGCGCATACTCACCGGATCCTTGAGTTTGGACTTGCGTTGGGAACATCGGTACATGATGGCAGACAAGAACACGAGCAGCAGCAGTGAGCCCGTGACCACCATTGCAATGAGCTTCTTCAGCTCCGTTGCACTCTGCCGCTGCTTATCATCTTCATGCACCTGAATGCCAAGGTAAAGCGGAGGGAACAATCCGTCAATAGCGATCACTACTCAGTCTGAATCCAATGGGAAAACAAAAACAGATCTATGTGGCGATTGGGAAATCCGGGCTCTTACAGTTGTGCGGCACGGTGGCGCCGTGGTAGAATTGCTGCCTTACAGTGCCAGAGAACTGGGTTCGATCCCGACTACGGGTGCTCGTCTATAAGGAGTTTGTATGTTCTCCCCGTGACCTCCGTGGGTTTTCTCTGGGAGCTCCGGTTTCCCCCCAAATACCAAAGACGTACAAGCTTGTAGGTTAATTGGCTTGGTTAAATAGTCCCTAGTGTGTGTAGATAGCGTTAATGTGCGGGGATCGCTGGTTGGCGCAGACTCGGTGGGCCGAAGGGCCTGTTTCTGCGCTGTATCTCTAAGCTAAACCAAGCAGCAATGCCATTGGGTTCTAATTTAGTTTGACACAGCGAGTTAATCCTTTTGGTCATAATTACAAATAGGCAATGCTGTAAATGTTTTGCCCGCATCTTGTGAGGAACAAAGCAGATGCAAAATTCTGCAGTCAATAGAGGGAAAATCAGGAAATTCTGTGCAGGCCAGGCAGCATTGAAGGATTCAGGGTGTGAGGAGAAACGGGTTCGCAGCTTGACTGTACTGTTGTGATCTGCTGACAATGCAGCAGTCAGCGTGTTCAGTTTAGTTTAATTTAGAGATACAGTGCGGAAACAGGCCCTTCGGCCCACCGAGTCCACGCCGACCAGCGATCCCCGCACACTAACACTATCCCCACACACTAGGGACAATTTACAATTTTTTACCTAAGCCAATTAACCTACCAACCTGCACGTCTTTGAAGTGTGGGAGGAAACCGGGGATTCCAGGGAAAACCCACTCAAGTCACGGGGAGAACACGGGTACAAACTCCCGCATAGACAGCACCCACAGTCAGGATCGAACCCGAGTCTCCGTCGCTGTCAGGCAGCAACTCTACCCCCTGCACGCATGATCCGACTTCTGCACCAGTGCATTGAAGACGTGCAAGTCGGAGGCGAGGTGCAGCTTGGGCGCCAGTGCAAGTGGCCCTCATGTTCTGCCCAAGGGCGACACGGTCACAGAGTTCATGGAGCTGCTGCCTCAAAACTGTCTGGGTGGAGTCTGCACGTTCTCCTGATTAAGTGGGTTTCCTCGGGCGCTCGAGTTGTGACTCGCATCCACAGGACAGGTGGGTTGGCAGGTTAATTGACCGCTGTAAACTGCCCCCAGGGAGTAAGTGTGTGGTAGAATCTGGGGGCAGCTGATGAGAATGTGGGGAGAATGAAATTAACATAGGATTAGTGTCAAAGGGTGGTTGATGGTCAGGGTGGACTTGGTGGGCCGAACGGCCTGTTTCTGCACTATAGATCAGTGTGACTCTCTCCATTCCCTTCTGAGGCCGTCTCCAGCCTGAACTGTAAGGATTCTGAATGTTTAGTTTAGTGATACAGCATGGAAACAGGCCCTTCGGCCCACGCCGACAGGCGATCCCCGCACACTTACACTATCCTACACACACTGGGAACAATTTACGATTATGCCGAGCCATTCACCTTCTGGAGGTAGGTTTTTGGAGTGTGGGAGGAAATTGGAGAGCCCGGAGAAAACATATGCAGGTCACGGGGAAGAACGTACAAACTCCGTACAGACATCACACGTAGTCAGGATGGAACCCGGGACTCTGGCGCTGTAAGGCAGCAACTCTAACACTGCACCACAGAGCTGCCCTGCACAAATAGGAAATGCAAGAATACTGAAAATTACCTCTTCCTT
The DNA here is from genome assembly GCA_038087875.1 of Malacoraja senta. Lineage (NCBI taxonomy): Eukaryota > Metazoa > Chordata > Chondrichthyes > Rajiformes > Rajidae > Malacoraja > Malacoraja senta. The sequence goes on from CM075985.1 coordinate 4,603,706, forward strand.
TGGTTCCTGCACCTTCTGCAGAACGTCATTCATTTGAACTGTTAAAACAAAATGGAAACGTTGGGATGACTAACTTTGAAAGGGTCCGTCCACAGAATCTAGTCCCAGCTGCCACTTGTGTTGTGACCTGCACCTCTTTCTACTCTTCACTCTATTCACTTCATAAGTACATAAGCCATAGAAACAGAATTAGGGCGCTCAGCCCATCAAGTCTACTCCGCCATTCAATCATGGCTGCTCTGTATGTCCATTTCAACCCCATTCTCCTGCCTTCTCCCCATAACCTTTGACACCCTTACTAATCAAAAATCTGTCAATCTCCGCTGTTAAAAACATCAATTGTCGGCCTCCACAGCGGTCTAGGGCAATGAATTCCACAGATTTACCAAACTAACTAAAGAATTTCCTCTTCATCTCCTTTCTAAAGGTGCGTCCTTTTATTCTGAGGCTATGCCCTCTAGTCCTAGTCTCTCCCATTAGTGGAAACATCCTCTGCGCATCCACTCTATCCAGGCCTTTCACTATTCGGTGAGTTTCAATAGACAATAGGTGCAGGAGTAGGCCATTTGGCCCTTCGACCCAGCACCTCCATTCAATGTGATCATGGCTGATCATCCCCAATCAGTACCCCGTTCCTGCCTTCTCCCCATATCCCCTGACTGCGCTATTTTTAAGAGTCCTATCTAGCTCTCTCTTGAAAGTATCCAGAGAACCTGCCTCCACTGCCCTCTGAGGCAGAGAATTCCCCAGACAAGTTTCAATGAGGTCCCCCCTCTTACCCAGCCTTCCAATGCAGAGCAGCCCAGGCCATCTGCTTTCTTGTGCTGCAAAGTCAGAGGCTAAAACCATGGGGTGTGCCTTAAATTGTGAGCTCCCAGATGGATTCATTAACCAGACACTTGACTATTGAGTATAGAAGTTGGGAGGTCATGTTGCAGTTGGTCAAGACGTCAGTCAGGCTGCATTTGGAGTATTGTGTTCAGTTTTGGGCACCACGTTATAGGAAACATGTTGTCAAGCTGGAAAGTTGTGCAGAGAAGATTTACGAGGATGTTGCCAGGACTCGAGGGTCTGAACAATAGGGAGTGGTTGAGCAGGCTGGGACTCTGTTCCTTGGAGCGCAGGAGGATGAGGGGTGATCTTGTAGAGGTGTACAAAATCAATGACGGAATAGATTGGATAAACGCACAGAGTCTCTTGCCCAGAGTAGGGGGAATCAGGAACCAGAGGACATAGGTTTATGGTGGTCGGGCGGGGGGGGGGGGGGGAGAGATTTAATAGGAACCTTGTTGGCACCAGAAACGTGGCGACTCTTGTGTACTGCCCAGGTGCAGTCTGCCACATGGTTTTACCGCGTTGAGTGTGAAACAAAGCATTTCACTGTACCTGGGTACAAGTGACAATGGGGAGGTTGCTGAGAGGGGGAGGTGGGTCGAGGAATGAACGTGGTGGAGTGCGGGGGGGGGTGTGCCATGTTGGGGGTAAAGGCAGCCAGCTCCGACCTGTAAAAGAGACGTCGATGATCAGCTTGCCCCGTTCCTTATCGAGGCTGAATTGGAGCTCACATTTATCGAGCCCTCTGAGACCTGCTGCCTTCTTCAGCCCGGAGCAGATGGCATCGGTCAGAGCCTTTCCTGTCTTGTTCAAAAAGTTTTCCTGGAATTGTTCAACCGCAGAAGGGAAGAAACGTTAGGTTCACAAAATGAACAAGGAAATAAACGGAAATCGAGCCACAGAGCCATACAGCTCGCACACAGGCCCTTCGGCCCTACTTGCCCACGCAGACCAACATGTCCCATCCACACGTTGACGGATCCCCCCCCCCCCCCGGGACACTGGCGTTGGGCAGAGGAGAGGGATGGAGGGTCGCAGGCCTGCAGGCTTCCCGGATCAGGGGAACTCCTGGACTTCCAACATGTGGACTGGACCTTGGACCGTTTTTAAGCTGTGGCGACTGTGCATTTGTGGGTTGTGCAAAAGAATTTCACTGTGCTGTGCATACATGACAATATAGAACCATTGAACCTGCCTGACAGTTTGGCCTGCAACCGCCTAAACCTCTCCTCTCCATGTGCCTGTCTCAATGCTGTCTGGACTTTGCGATCATCCCTGCAGTCTCGCTAAGGTGCATGGTGCTGTAGTCTAGATGGGCAGTTTGACGTGGTGTTCCTCCACCCCTTGCTCTTCGGGATTAATGGGCCCCTTGCAGAGGTGGAGATCCACAGTCCCCAGCCATCATCAGCGGTCTCATAGCAGAAGCGTCCACGTCGCGGGGCTGGAAACTGGACGTATCCCGAGCTAATTCTGCCACCGCCATCATCTATGTCGACAAGTGATGGCTCCCACTGATTGTCGCCGGAAGCTTGCGACCTTTTCAGGACGGACGATAATAATAATAATAATAATATTTGTATTTATATAGCACTTTTCAATCAAATCACTTGAAACCAAAGTGCTTTACAGAGAATTATCCATATCCATATGTTGATATCAACATATCAACATTCACACGATGACAGCGATGTCAACATTTGAAACATGGAAAATGGACACGAAAGAAGAAGAAGCCATCGTCAGCAAACGTGTCTCATTGCACAAATGAGGGTTCTCTCATGAAGAACTCACGAGAGTGGTTCGGTGGTGCAGCGGTAGAGTTGCTGCCTCACAGTGCCTGAGACCCCGCGTCAATTCTGACTACAGGTGCTGTCTGTACGGAGTTTGTACTTTCTCCTCGTGACCGCGGGGGTTTTCTCCGGGTGCTCCGGTTTCCTCACACACTCCAGGGATGTACAGGTTTGCCGTTTGGTCGGCTCCGGTAAAATTGTAAATTGTCCCTGGTGCTAGTGTGCGGGGGGCAATCACTGGTCGGCGCTGTTTCCGCGCTGTATCTCTCTAAAGTTTTTTTTAAAAGGACAGAAAGTGCTGGAGAGTCTAGGGGCCTGACCTTTTCCTTCTCTTGTACTTTCTCATTTTCAGGTTAAAATAAAAAATATTAAAAAAAAAAAAAAAAAAGGGCTGGAGTAACTCAGTAGGTCAGACAGCATCTCTGGGGAACAAGGATAGGTGATGCTTCGGGTCCCTGAGTCTGAAGAAGGCTCACCCGCTGAGTTACTCCAGCACTTTGTGTCTTTATTTTTCGTAAACCGGCATCTTGTATCCACAACGGTCTACATCTTATCTCAACAAGAAGAGAGAACTCCAATGGTGAGGCACTTCACTGTCTAGTTTCTTATCGTCAAGTCTCCGGAGCAGGACTTGAACCGGTGACCTTCTGACTCGGGAGCGAGAGTGCTGTCACCAAGGCATCATTCCACAGCAAACAGTAGTACCGTCTAATATGAGCTTTAACATGAAGCCAGAACGGCCCGCTGTCTTTTCGCTGATGGTGGGAAGGAACTGCAGATCACAGGGGACAGGGGTAGAATTAGGCCATTCGGCCCATCAGGTCTACTCCGCCATTCAATCATGGCTGATCTATCTCTCCCTCCTAACCCCATTCTCCTGCCTTCTTCCCATAATCTCTGACACCCGTACTAATCAAAATTCTTTCTCTGCCTTAAAAATATCCACTGACTTGGCCTCCACAGCCTTCTGTGGCAAAGAATTCCACAGATTCATCACCCTCTGACTAAAGAAATTTCTCCTCATCTCCTTCCTAAAAGAACGTCCTTTAATTCTGAGGCTGTGACCTCTCGTCCTAGACTCTCCCACTAGTGGAAACATCCTCTCCACATCCATTCTACCCAAGCCTTTCACTGCTGATGCTAGTTTACACCAAAGTGGTGACAGGAAATGCTGGAGTAACTCACCGGGACAGGCAGCATCTCCGGATAGAAGGAATGGGTGACGTTTCGGGTCGAGAGCGGGAGGAATCACAGAGTGGGAACAGCGGGAGAGGGTTTTGCAGAACCCTCGTCGGAGAATTTTCTCATTAATTTTACTGATTGTCTGCCTCCTTGTCACCTTTCCCTCAGCCAACAATGAACCATTCTACATTTCCCCATCATCATCATCTGCCTTGATCTGTCGTTTTCACACCTTACCCTTCCATATCTCTAGTCTCCCTCTCCCCTGACTCTCAGTGTGAAGAAGGGTCTCGACCCGCGTTACTCCAGCTTTTTGTGTCTATTTTGTCTGGCAGCACTTTCCTTTATTCTGCTATATTCTGCCGTCCCTGATATCAGGAATACACCTCTGATTGAAGCAGCGTTGGAAAGGCAGCTGTGGCAGGGTGAGGCGACTGGTGTTACTGGACTCTCTGACCGCTGGTACAAGACCAATGCCTGTGCTCCCCAATTCTTTGTCAAGCTGACACTAAGTGGCGGTTGGTGTTGCCTTCCGGTCGCGAGGGGGCCCCCTGGTGGGGGTCCCTCTACGCAGGGATTCTCCCCCTCTACATTGGGGACCTGGGGTGGAGGGTACTACACCGAGGTGTTCCCTTGCAACCTGTTTCTCTCGCGGTTCACAGACTGGCCATCCGCCTGCCGCTTTTGCGGGCTGGAAGAGTCTGTGTGCCACGTGTACATGGAGTGTGTGAGGGCTGCAGCCCCTGTTCCATTATCTAAAGGGGGCTGCCCCTTGCCTTCTGGCTGCACTTCTCACCCACCGCCCTCGCCTTCGGACACCCTGTGCGTAGGGGAGAGGGTAGGGCCGAGGATGTCCTGGTTTGGGTTGCTCCTGGGCCTGGCCAAGCTGGCCATCCGCGAGTCACGGCGCCAGGCGGGAGAGGGGTCGGCCCGAGCCGGCTGCCCGCCCCTTTTCCGGGGTCACGTCCGTGCCCGGGTGGTGTTAGAGAGGGATTGCGCGCTGTCCACGGGCGCCCTGGGGGATTACCGGGACCGCTGGGCACCGCGGAGGGTTGAATGCATCCTTGACAAGGAGTGTCAGATAGTTGTATAACAGTTGATTGTTTGTCATGTATCATGGTGGTGGGGTCAGTTTTGTTTTTACCCTACTGTATATATTACTTTAATATTTGAATAAATATTTTTGATTAAATAAAATGCTTTGTCAAGAAGCTGCAGGTGGAGACTTTGCTTCGAAGGAAGCAGTGAACCTTTAATTGTCAGCACTTATCACCCAGGAGCTGCCGCCTGCTTGCTTCACCAGTAAACACTGACTGCTTATCTCTCTCTGGCAGCTGTAGCTGATATTCCCATAAAGCCATCACTGTGACCAGAAGGAGCTGTACTGGACTTACCACCAGTTACGGCTGTGGGAGATGCTAATCTATGGTGGGTGGATGATATTTTGTCAGGGGTAGCTGTATCATAGCTGGTTGATTTCAGAAGGGGAGGGTGGGTGGGAGGGGGTAGCAGGGTTATTTTCTGATTTCCAGTTTATGCTGCAGCTGGGGCTGTCTAAGGAAGGGTCTCGACCCGAAACGCCGCCCATTCCTTCTCTCCAGAGATGCTGTCTGACTCCAGCTTTTTGTGCCTTTCTAAGGCTTTCACGTAGTTACACCATTCCATCTTTCTGACATACTAGCTCTCTGCAACCTTCAGAAGGCTGAGGACATTCGGCATGGCTCAAATGAGTTTATACTTTAGAGATACAAATCAAGTCGTCAAGTCAATTTTATTTGTCACATACACATACGAAGTGGCAACGCTCGCGAATTGTGCAAAAACCCCCTATAATTTAAAAAAAGACACCACACAACAGTAGATTGGTACAGTAAGTTAGTCCCTGGTGAGGTAAGAGTTTACAGTCCTAATGACCTCTGGGAAGAAACTCCTTCTCATCCTCTCTCTTTCCACTGCATGACAGCGGAGGCGTTTGCCTGACCGTAGCAGCTGGAACAGTCCGTTGCTGGGGTGGAAGGGGTCCCCCATAATGTTGCTGGCTCAGGATCTGCACCTTCTGATGTATAGTTCCTGCAGGGGGGGGGGGGCGAGTGTAGTTCCCATGGTGCGTTCGGCCGAACGCACTACTCCCTGCAGAGCCTTCTTGTCCTGGGCAGAGCAGTTCCCAAACCAGATTGTGATGTTTCCGGACAAGATGCTTTCTACAGCCACTGAGTGGAAGCACTGGAGAATTCTCAGAGAGACTCTGAATTTCCTCAGCTGCCAGAGGTGGTAAAGGCGCTGCCTTGCCTAACTCACCAGTGCAGCAGCGGGTGATGTCCATGTCAGATCCTCTGAGATGTGGACTCCCAGGTATTTAAAGCAGCTCACCCTATCCACAGTATCCCCATTTATCTTCAATGGTGTGTACGTCCTCGGATGTTGTGCCTTCCTAAAGTCCACGAACAGCTCCTTCATTTTTTTGACATTCAAGAGGAGGATGTTGTCCTGACACGAGAGATACAGTATGGAAACAGGCCCTTCACCCCATTGAGTCTGTGTTGACCAGTGATCACCCTGTTCATTAACACTACCCTACACCCGATAGGGACAATTTACAATTTTACCAAAGCCAATTAACCTACAAACCTGTACGTCTGTCCGCACACCAACACTGTCCTACACACTAGGGACAATTTACGATTATATCAAGCCAGTTAACCTTTTGGAGGTACGTCTTTGGAGTGTGGGAGGAAACCGGAGAACCCGGAGAAAACGCATGCAGGTCACACAGAGAGAGAATGTACAAACTCCGTACGGACAGCACCTGTAGCAAGGATAACCTGGGTCTCTGGCGCTGTAAGGCTGCAGATACTGGAGTCTGGAGGAAAAAATACCGCTGGAGGAACTCAGGCAGCTCTGGTGAAGGGGAATGGACAGGCTCTGTTTTGGGTGGGGACCCCGTCTCTGGACTAAGGATACTCTTTAAACTAAGTTGGGCATGAAAGATCCTTTGGAAGGTACTCAAAGAAGCACGTGGGAGTAATCACCAATGTACTGGAACCTAGAACAGGATAGCAAAGGAGCAGGCCCTTCGACCTACGATATTTTAGTTTTAAAGATACAGAGCTGAAACAGGCCCTTCGGCCCACCGGGTCCGTGCCGACCAGCGAACCCCCGCACATTAACGCTTTCCTACACCCACTAAGGACAATTTTTACATTTACCAAGCCAATTAATCTACAAAC
>CM075985.1:4610938-4658474 GCA_038087875.1 Malacoraja senta
ATGGCCGCTCGTCGGTACTCGGGGCTCTCGTGGACATTTTTCAACATGTTGAAAAATCTTCACAAGCCTTCCCGTGCTTACCTGCCGTTAGCGAGTCTTCCCGAGAACCTGCCTGCCGTTAGCGTTACGAGCCGCTAAGAGACGTCCCCGAATCCGACGTACCCGCTACGTTCATTCTCCGTGCTTACCACGAGTTTGATTGGTTTTAGATGATCAGCCATGATCATATTGAAGGGCCAAATTGCTTACTCCTGCACCTATTTTCTATGTTGTTGTTGAATGCTGGCTGCCCAGTCAATGGGAAGACTTACTTGATTACAATTGAGCTGGCCACAGAGTATAAAAATATGATAAAAGGTGGTGCAAGGTAAAGTCCGATTAAAGATAGTCCGAGGGTCTCCAATGGGGTGGGTAGAGGTTCAGGACCACTCTCTAGTTGTTGGTAGTCAAGTCAAGTCAAGTGAGTTTATTGTCATGTGTCCCTGGTAGGACAATGAAATTCTTGCTTTGCTTGAGCACAACAGAACATAGTAGGCATTTACTACAAGGCATTCTATAAATATATACACAATGGTCAATATACTGATAAAGTGCAAATAACAGTATTGGCTAGTAAAGTTCAGTGTTATGTCCGAGCCAGGTTTAATAGCCTGATGGCTGTGGGGAAGTAGCTGTTCCTGAACCTGGTCGTTGCAGTCTTCAGGCTCCTGTACCTTCTACCTGAAGGTAGTAGGGAGATGAGTGTGTGGCCAGGATGGTGTGGGTCCTTGATGATACTGCCAGCCTTTTTGAGGCAGCGACTGCGGTAGATCCCCTCGATGGAAGGGAGGTCAGAGCCGATGATGGACTGGGCAGTGTTTACTACTTGGTAGGATGCTTCAGTTGCTTGTTAACAGCTGGGAAGAAGCTGTCCCTGAATCCTTGCATGCCAGAGATGCCGCCTGACCCTCTGAGTTACCCCAGCATTCTGTGTCTTTTTTTTCTTCTCTCCTCTCCTCCCTCCTTTGACACCCCCCTCCTCAACTCCTAATTCTTTCATTCAACTTTCGGTCACCTGTGAAATCTCACAGTTTTATTTTGACGACACTCTTGAGAAATGGCCTGGGAAATTAATAAGTGGGTTTTTTAAAAAAACATACAAAAGGCAGATAAAAGGATTTTTTTTCCCCGTGAATGTTTAAATAATTTCAGGTCGAGCCGTCAGCTTGTTGGTCTGAGGTAGCTGTCTACGTCAGTAAATGTGAGGCAGAGCAGGTCACGTAGGAATGCCTGGAGCTGGGAAACGGCTCCCCTCTGACAGGCACAGATAACACTGTGAGGGGGCTGCTGGTTCCTCTGATAAAGTAGCAGGTTATATCTACCCCACCCACCGTTGTGTCAAGGAACACTGCCAAACCACACTGATACTCACCCAGGATTCCCCCTTACTCCGATAAGCAAAGCAGATTCCTTTAGTTTAGGAAACAACTGCAGATGCTGGTTTAAATCGAAGATAGACACAAAATGCTGGGGTAAGTCAGTCTGAAGAAGGGTCTCGACCCGAAAACGTCACCCATTCCTTCTCTCCAGTGATGCTGCCTGTCCCGCTGAGTTACTCCAGCATTTTGTGTCTATCTTCCTTTAGTTTAGTTTAGTTTAGACATATAGCGCTGAAACAGGCCATTCGGCCCACCTAGTCCGGGCCGACCAGCGATTCCCATTACACCAACACTATCCTACGCACAGTTTTTACTGAAGCCAGACGGCCTACAAACCTGTAAGTCTTTGGAGTGTGGGAGGAAACCAGAGATACTGGAGAAAACCCACGTGGTCACGGGGATAACGTACTAACCTCGTACAGACAACACCCGTAGTCAGGATTGAATCTTGGTCTCAGGCAGCAACTGTTCCGCTGCGCCACCGTGCCGCCCTACCGTCCTAGAATACTGCCGCCGTTTGCTTATAATGCCTCTTCTGATAAATAAGTTGGTTTCACATAGTGCCTTTCATCACAAAGCTCTTAGATTCATAGTCGGTGAGCAACTTGCCCACGGCGACCAAGATGCCTTCGACCCAACTTGGCCACACCGCCAACATGCCCTGTCTCCACTCATCCCACCTACCTGTTTGACCCACAGTGCCATACAGCATGGAAACAGGCCCTTCTGCCCACCCATGCCGACCCAAACGCCCCATCCAAGCTAGTCCCATTGCCGGCGTTTGGGCCATATCCCTCGAAACCTTTTCCTATCCATGTACCTGTTCAAATGTCTATTGCTGTCATGGTACTGAGCTCAACTACCTCCTCTGGCAACTTGTTCCATGCACCCACCACCTTCCACACACACAGCACCCAGTTTTTCTGATTGGGTTGTCTATGACCTGAGGGTTGATGTAAAATTTGAGCCATGGTTTACTGGAGCCAAGTTTGGAAACATTTCCCGCTGGTGCACGAGAACGCAGCGGCTCCTCCGGGTCCTGAGATATGTGAAACATTGATATCAACCACGATGCACCTTGCATCTCAGCCCCGTGAGGAACGACATTTCGTTCAAATGCATACTTACTTATATGTTTGAATGACAAATACAAATTATTATTATTATTATAGCTGGAGAGTGTGGCAGGGTGTGGAGAGGAAAAGACTACAAAAAGTAGTAAACACTGCCCAGTCCATCATCGGCTCTGACCTCCCTTCCATCGAGGGGATCTATCGCAGTCGCTGCCTCAAAAAGGCTGGCAGTATCATCAAGGACCCACACCATCCTGGCCACACACTCATCTCCCCGCTACCTTCAGGTAGAAGGTACAGGAGCCTGAAAACTGCAACGACCAGGTTCAGGAATAGCTACTTCCCCACAGCCATCAGGCTATTAAACTTGGCTCGGACAAAACTCTGAACATTAATAGCCCATTATCTGTTTATTTGCACTTTATCAGTTTATTTATTCATGTGTGTATATATTTATATTATGGTATATGGACACACTAATCTGTTCTGTAGTCATGCCTACTATGTTCTGTTGTGCTGAAGCAAAGCAAGAATTTCATTGTCCTATCAGGGACACATGACAATAAACTCTCTTGAATCTTGAGGGTCTTCTCAAGCAGCAATTTATACAAGGCCAATTGATTAATTTGTAATCGGAGATTGAGAGATTTTGGTCATCTGTATTAAGGGATAAAGTTGCTAGATCACACATCAGACCTGGTCTCACTGAACAGAACATGAGGTTCAGTGGATTAGACTCGCGACCGTCTAAATAACAGTAAATGGTAATGTTTGCGAGTTTAGAAAAGATCTCAAATAAAACTCAGTCACAGGGCTGGAATGATACTGTGGTCGATGAATACTCGAAGCAGAGAGTTGATGTGATTAGGGTCCAACACTAGATTCCTGCAACATCCTAGAACAACACTGGAACTCCCATTCCTTCTCTCCAGGGATGCTGTCTGTCCCGCTGAGTTACTCCAGCATTCTGTGTCTAGATTGCTGGACTACATTGCTGCAGCATTTACATTTTCTGCAGGCGTTCCTGTAAATGCTAAGGAGGGAATATTTTAATATTTAATATCTTAATATAAATGGCCAACCCCCCCCCCCCCAAATGCAATGAGCCTTTAACCTGTCAACATAGCACCCGGGCCACAATTGGTATGATTTCCGACTGGTTTTGTTTCCAACAATGATCTAACATTCTTGCCCAGAACTCTTCAACACTCTAGATATGTGTGCTGCTAATTTAATAAGGAAAAATAAGATTGTAGCTACTCATGCAGAAATTGATAGCACCCCTTTCCCACGGTGACAAAAATCTAAGACAAACACCCTGCAGTGAAAAGAACTGAGACTCTAAAGGAACCATTTGCTTTAACTAGACAATGCCACGCAGAGTGTTCAAGCAAGAGGCTGATTATAGCATGCTATCTGGCGTATAATTAAAGTCACACGGAGGCTGAGTGGCAATCCTATCACTTCACATTTCACAGTGAAAACCCTAAATATTGTATTGACCCTGAAACTTACTTTCTAAAAGTGGGCAACTCTGAGATATTTTAGCAAAGGTTAAAAAGCCACGTCCCACTGTACGAGTTCATTCAAGAGCTCTCCCGAGTTTAAAAAAATCAAACTCGTGGTAAGCACGTAGAATGTACGTAACGGGTACGTCGGAGCTCGGGGACGTCTCTTAGCGGCTCGTAACGCTAACGGCAGGTACTCGGGAAAGTCGGTAAGCTCGGGAAGACTCGTGAAGATTTTTCAACATGTTGAAAAATGTCCACGCGAGCCCCGTGTACCTACAAGCGGCCATTACCGTAAATCTCCGAGGGCAAACTCGGGAGAACTCTTGAATGAACTCGTACATAAGTGGGACAGGGCCAGGTCAGGCAACATCTCTGGAGAATGTGAAGAGGTGACATTTCGGGTCATGACCCAAGAAGAGTCCTGATGTGAAACGTCACCGTTCAACGTTCTCCAGAGATGCTGCTTGACCTGCTGAGTTACTCCAGTACTTTTGTGTCCTTTTCTGTAAGCCAGCATCTGCAGTTCCTTGTTTCTAGGTCTAAAAGGTGGATTAATAAGACTTAGTACGGCAATTGAACTTTACTAAATGTCGAAAATGGACATAAAAAGGTGGAGTAAATCAGCGGGTCAGGCAGCATTCTCTGGAGAAAAGGAATAGGTGACGAGACAATGTTTTTAAGCAGCTCCCGATGTTGGAGCCCCTGCCGGCCGATTTTAAGCCACGCGGGGCGATGAAAGGCCCCGTGAACGGGCCGATTCAAGCCCATGATTCGGGACGGACGAAGCTGCTGTTGCTGGAGTTCGGAATCGGTCACCAACCAGGTCAACTCCCGATGTTACCGTCCACAGGGCCCACAGCCGAAGCCTCGTGGGTGTATGTTGCGCGTGCGTGCGGCCACCAAGAAATTATGTCACCCCCCCCCCCCCCCCCATGTTTTGACAGCGATTTTCCACCCCTGGTCCGAGGGTCACCAATGAGGTAGATCGTAGTTCAGCGCTGCTCTCTAGTTGTGTAGGAATGGTTCAATTGCCTGATAACCAGCTGGGAAGAAAACTGTCTCTGAATCTGGAGGTGTGCGTTTTCACACTTCTATACCCTTTTGCCCGATGGGAGAGAGGGGAGAAGAGAGAGTGGCCAGGGTGAGACTTGTCCTTGATTATGCTGCGGCCTTGCCGAGGCAGCGTGAGGTCTAAATGGAGCCAATGGAAGGGGAGGTTGGTCAGTGCAAAGAATTGGTTAAAAGCAGCCTCAGCCCCCTGTTTTTCCATCCCTTCTATTTGTTCGTGTTGCCTGGAGGCAGCAGATAATAAAATAACACCAGAGATTATCACAACGACAGGAACCATCACGCAAACGCCTCTGGTTCACATTCACCTTCACGTAGACTGGACAAATAAACCAGTGGACTCTCTCTGCTATTTATTTGGCAGTCTCCGACAATACTTTCAAGCAATGTCAGACTTTGTAAAAAGAATCGGCACGGTGGCACAGCAGTAGAGTTGCTGCCTCACAGCGCCCAAAGACCCAGGTTCGATCCTGACTACGGGTGCTGTCTGTACGGAGTTTGTACGTTCTCCCCCGTGACCTCGTGGGTTTCCTCCGGTTTCCTCCCACACTCCATAGATGTACAGGTTTGGCAGTTAATTGGCTTTAGTAAAAACTGTAAATACGATAAGATATCTACTTCTTCTTGCGTATGGCGTGCACAGCCTAAAGTTGTAGGACAACTTGTCCTATTTGATCGTATTTGAAAATCGAAGGTAGACAAAAGTGCCGTAGAAACTCAGCGGGTGCAGCAGCATCTATGGAGCGAAGGAAATAGGCAACGTTTCGGGCCGAAACCCTTCTTCAGACTCTATTTATCCCAGGAGGGAACTTGAAATTGATCAAATTGTCCCTAGTGTAGGAAAGTGCCTAGTGTATGGGGATCGCTAGTCGGTACGGACTCGATGGGCCGAATGGGCTGTTTCGGCGCTGTATCCGTACACTAGGCTAAACTAAACTAAATCACCGTCAAACATTTGAGGGGTGACTACACAAAATGTTTCTTTGCACACTGAGCAGATGAACTCTGGAAAACTCCCTCAGAAAGCTGTGCAGTTTTCCCTAAATTGAGAAAGGAACGATTTTTATTTTGGGATGTATGGTCAAGGTGGGTGGAGATGGCTGGGGGCCAGATTGCTCAGACCTCTTCCCCACAGTCTTTTTTAGCTTCCATGGGAGAAATCTTTCTTTCAGTAGTTGGAGCTGAATTTTATACGCTGGTGATGGATATTACCTCCCTTGAGTTAGTGAGTTGTGGAAGATTATAGTGGGCTGACCGGAGTAGAACTCACGAGATTTAGTTTAGTTATTTTAGAGATGCAACGCGGAAATGGGCCCTTCGGCCCACCGGGTTCGCGCCGACCAGCGATCCCCGCATATTAACACTAACCTACACCCAATTGACATCGGGACAATTTTTACATTTACAAGCCAATTAACCTACAAACCTGCATGTCTTTTGGAGTGTGGGAGGAAACCGAAGATCTCGGAGAAACCTCACGCAGATCACGCGGAGAACGTACAAACTCCGTACAGACAGCACCCGTAGTCGGGATCGAACCCAGGTCTCCGCGCTGCATTCGCTGTAAGGCAGCAACTCTACCGCTGCGCCACCGTTTCATCCCTCAGATTATCAGAGTCTGGTGATTTACTAACATTTTCAGGGCTCTGATGACTTGGAGTCATCGAGAGATAGATCAGCCATGATTGAATGGCGGAGTAGACCTGATGGGCCGAATGGCCTAATTCTACTACTATCACTTCTAATCTTATGATCTTATGAGTCAGTGGAAACCGCACAATCCTTTTCACCAGGACAGTCCCCTCATGAAATACTGTGAACCCCGGCAAACTATAGCCCATATACCCATAAAACATGTCAAAGAGTCAAAACAGCATGGAAACAGGTCCTTCGGCCCAACTTGCCCACACCGACCAACATGTCCATCTACACTGGTCCCACCCGCCTGTGTTGGCCCCTTATCACTCTATACCTGTCTTAAGATAGGCACAAAATGCTGGAGTAACTCAGCGGGACAGGCAGCATCTCTGGAGAGAGGGAATGGGTGACGTTTCGGGTCGAGGCCCTTCTTCAGACTGATGAAGATGCTGCCTGTGCCGTTGAGTTACTCCGGCATTTTGTGTCCATTTTCGGTGTAAACCAGCATCTGCCGTTCCTATCTACACATGTCCTATCCGTCTAGCTGTCCAAATGTTCTTGAACGCTGCGATGCTACCTGCCCACAACAACTCGGCAACTGAAGATATTCCTGTTCTGCAATAGAAAACAAAAACCTCTTTTAGGCTACGAGGTGCTTTCCAAAATGCTCAGTGCCAGCTGCAAGATGGTGCCTGGAGTGCGGGCCATTCTTTGCTGGTCCCAGAGGGGGATCTACTATCATCTGATACACATCTGTCCCTCGCTGCCCATCCACTCCCCCTTCCCAGTTCTCCGACCAGTCTTCCTGTCACCGACTATTTTATCTCGGGTTTATCTAGGGTTTCGGCCCGAAACGTTACCTATTTCCTTCGCTCCATAGATGCTGCTGCACCTGCTGAGTTTCTCCAGCATTTTTGTGTACCTTCGATTTTCCAGCATCTGCAGTTCCTTCTTTAACATTTTATCTCTGTTTGCTTTGTTGTCACCTTCTCCTATCTAACAATGATCTATTCTACATTTTCCTTGATCTCCATTCACTTTGCCCCATTTTCACACCTCATACTTCATTATCTAGACACGTCCTTATCTACGTCCCTCCCACTCCCCTGACATCAGTCTGAAGAAGGGTCTCGACCCGAAACGTCGCCCATTCCTTCTCTCCAGAGATGCTGCCTGTCCCCCTGAGTTACCCCAGCATTTTGTGTCTACCACCTGATACAATTGTCTGGCTATTAAATCTCTGTAATTCTAGCACTATTTCTAATTGTATTATTAAAATTCTGAGCTATATGCTGCCTGCTCTCTCTTTATCTTTGCTCTACCTAATGTACTTGAATTTGGCTTGATAGTATTCATAGAAAAGACACAAATGCTGGAGTAACTCAGCGGATCAGGCAGCATCTCTGGAAGACATGGATAGGTGTCTGCAGGTTCCCTGTGTCTACACTGTAGTGGTCTACATTCAGAAAACGTTGTCAGTTTATACCCACCAGCTGCTGAGCATTAAGATGAAATGCCTTGATAATCACAATTTTAACTTCCAGTGAATGTAGCTCTCGTTCATCAGCTGTGATCGATGTCAGGATTCACTCTGACTAGGATCAGGTTGCTAGGAGGGATGATGACGATGCTGACAGGTCGCACAAAGGCACGAGACATACAAGACTACTTTAGCTTAGAGATACAGTATGGAAACAGGCCCCTCGGCCCAGCGAGTCCGTGCTGACCAGCGACCCCCCGCACACTAACACTATCCTACACACACTGGGGATCATTTACATTTATACCGAGCCAATTGACCTATAAACCTGTACTTCTTTGGAGTGTGGGAGGAAACGAGGATCCCGGTGAAAACCCACGGGGGGAACGTACAAACTCCATACAGACAGCAGCCGTAGTCGGGATCGAACCTGGCTCTCTGACGCTGTAGCGCTGTAAGGCAGCAACTCTACCGCTGCTCCACCGTGCCGCCCCCAATCTAAATCCTGTCACACTCTTGCACTCAGCAAGACCTGGTACTTGTCAACACCTGCTACCTATCAACCAACACTTGGAGCTAAATATTGCAAGGAATGTATACAATATATAATATATACACATTTATATTTGTATAATGTGTATTATATAATTATACAAACTTGTAATGCAGACAAATCTATTTAAAAGTATACACATCTTGTAGATATAATCCTCAATAATCTGTAGCTAATGTATATTTTTCTGGGGGGGTGTAGCTAGAATAGCTAAAGCATTATCTTAAGTTGATTCATGGTAGATTTATGGATTGGGATCTGGTGCAAGGCAGATTTGTGGTGTTGTTTTGCACTGTTGATGATTAAAAGAGCGTTGAAGTGGAATATCACAAAGTGCTGGGCAGGAATGTAATCAGGCGTGGTGGTGCAGCAGTAGAGTCGCTCGCTGCCTCACAGCACCAGAGAACAGGGGTTCGAGCCTGACTACGGATGCTGTTGGTTCGTTCTCCCTGTGACCACGTGGGTTTTCTCCAAATGCTCCGGTTTCCTCCCGCACCCCAAAGACGTACGGATCTGTAGGTTAAGTGGCTTTGGTAAGATTGTAAATTGTCTCTAGTGTGTGCTGGGTAGCGTTGGTGTGCGGGGATCGCTGGTCGGCGCGGACTCGGTGGGCCGAAGTGCCTGTTTCCGCGCCGTATCTCTAAACTAAATTAAACTAAACTA
Source organism: Malacoraja senta (assembly GCA_038087875.1). Classification (NCBI taxonomy): domain Eukaryota; kingdom Metazoa; phylum Chordata; class Chondrichthyes; order Rajiformes; family Rajidae; genus Malacoraja; species Malacoraja senta. The sequence goes on from CM075985.1 coordinate 4,620,343, forward strand.
CTTGAAGATTATAAACGGATAAGCTTTGAGGGGGAGATGAACCAGATGCAGGGACAACGCGTCAGTTGGCCGTGGTGTGTTTGAGATTCCTGAGAGGCATAGAGGCTTCTTGCTTGTTGCCATGGCATGGTGTCAGAGTCTTGCTGTGGGTATGTGCGACCTTTATTCTCATTGAATTGGTGCAAGTGGCAGGAGGCAGGAAACAAGCGGTTGCTACCAAACACTACGGCCCGGGTTTTTACAGCTAGTTTAGTTTAGTTTATTGTCCCGTGTACCGAGGTACAGTGAAAAGCTTTTGTTGCGTGTTATCCAGTCAGCGGAAAGACAATACATGATTACAATCGAGCCATTTACATTGTACAGATACATGATAAGGGAATAACGTTTAGTGCAAGATAAAGCCAGCAAAGTCCGATCAAGGATAGTCTGAGGGTCACCAATGAGGTAGATAGTAGTTCAGCACTGCTCTCTGGTTGTGGTAGGATGGTTCAGTTGCCTGATAACAGCTGGGAAGAAACTGTCCCTGAATCTGGAGGTGTGCGTTTTCACACTTCTCTACCTTTTGCCCAAAACGGAAACAGGTCCTTCGGCCCACTGAGTCCGCGCCGATTAATGATCATCTCGTACACCTGAACTATCCCACACACACTAGGGACAATTTACAATTAACAGAAGGCAATTAACCTACAAACCTGTACGTCATTGCAGTGTGGGAGGAAACCGGAGCACCCGGAGAAATGCCATGTGGTCACAGGGAGAACATACAATATCCGTACAGACAGCATCGGTAGTCAAGACTGAACGCGGGTCTCTGGTGCTGTACAGGCTCTGTCTCACGGTGTTGCAGTCATCGGCGGTGAAGCGCGGCGTCGCCGGTAGAGGGGACCGCACGGCAACGGCGAGAGCGCCGAGCCTATGCCACGGGAGCGCCGCACGGATGCTGCGCGGGGGGCGAGTGATTTAAGTACGGCTGGTCCCACGAGCTTGCGGTAAGTAAAAACAAAGGGCGGGCCGACTGCGATGACGTCATTTTGGATCTGCGGGGCTGTGGCGGCGGCAGTGCTGATCGCGGCGCTGTGGCTGTGGCTGTGGAGGCGGCCATGCGGCACACGTGACTCACTAGCGGTGGCTGTGGCGGCGGCTGTGGCGGCGGTCGTGCCTCATTGGCGGAGGCTGTGGCGGAGCAGACTCGTGAGACAGGCCTTTAAGGCAGCAACTCTACCGCTGCACCACCTTGCCGCCCTGTCACAGGATGATGGATGCTCGTCCCATCACCGGATAACTTGGTTGCCTGATTCCCAGGAACCTTGATTCCCTCAACAACTGTGCACGTACCGCCCTCAAGGATCGGGAATTCTGTAGAAGTACTTTGATCAAGAAACCTCTCACGAGTTCACAAGTTATAGGAGTAGAATTAGGCCATTCGGCCCATCGAGTCCACTCCACCATTCAATCACAGCTAATCTCTGCCACCTAATCCCATTTTCCTGCCTTCTCCCCATAACGCTTGACACCCGTTCTAATGAAGAACGTCTGAAGAAGGGTTTCGACCCGAAACGTTGCCTATTTCCTTCGCTCCATAGATGCTGCCGCACCCGCTGAGTTTCTCCAGCACTTTTGTCTACCTTCGATTTTCCAAGCAGTTCCTTCTTGAACAAGAATTTGTCTATCTCTGCCTTAAAAATATCCACTGACTTGGCCTCCACAGCCCTCTGTGGCGATGAGTTCCACAGATTAACTACCCTCTGACTAAAGAAGTTCCTCCTATCCCCCTTTCTAAAAGAGCGCCCTTTAATTCTGAGGCTGTGACCTCTGCTCCTAGACTCTCCCACCAGTGGAAACATCCTTCCCACCTCCACTCTATCTCCTACAGCTCAGTCTGAAAACTGTGCAAATCTGAAGTAAAAACAGAAAACGCTGGTGACACTCGGCAGGCCAGGGAGCATCTGCGGAAAGCGTCAATGTTTTGATTCTGTGGCTCTCTGCCAGAACAGGAGATAAATGACAGGAAAGACAGGAGTAACTCAGCGGGTCAGGCAGCATCCCTGAATCCTGAAATGTTGCGAACTGATTCGTCACCTATCCTTGTTCTCCTGAGATGCTGCCTGACCGGCCCCAACCTTAAACCCTCACCTATCCATGTGCTGAAGAGATGCTGCCTGACCCGCTGAGTTGCTCCAGCACTTTGTGTTTTTTTTAATAGCTTTTGGATAGATGCCGTTAGGCTGAACACGGTGCAGATCAGATTGACAACAATGATCCGACATTTGCTCCGACCCTTCTCATACCTCCAGTTTCCCACTCCCTTGACTCTCAGTCTGAAGAAGGGTCTCGACCCGAAACGTCACCTATTTCTTTTCTCCAGAGATGCTGCCTGACCCGCTGAGTTACTCCACCATTTTGTGTCTGTTCTCACAAATATGTTATCAGGACTGGAGGGTCTGTGATATGAGGAGAAACTCAATAGGCTGGGGCCGTTCCCAGCTGTTATCAGGCAACTGAATCATCCCACCACAACCAGAGAGCAGTGCTGAACTACTATCTACCTCATTGGTGACCCTCGGACTATCCTTGATCGGAGATTGCTGGCTTTACCTTGCACTAAACAGTATTCCCTGATCATGTATATATACACTGTAAATGGCACGATTGTAATCATGTATTGTCTTTCCGCTGACTGGTTAGCACGCAACAAAAGCTTTTCGCTGTACCTCGGTACACGTGACAATAAACTAAACTGAGCTGAACTTCCTCACCCCCTCCCCTGGACCATCGGATGTATGTGAAATCCTGAGGGGCATTGATAAGATGCATGGTAACAATGTGTTTTTTTTTAACCCAGGTTAGGTTAAAATTAGATGGCAAAGATAGAAGATGAGAAGGCAAAGATTTATAGGGGACCTGAAGGGGAACTTTTTCAACACAAAGGGTGGTGGAAATGTGGAACGCGCTGTCAGGTGAAGCGGTGGAAATCAGGTACAATTGTTACGTTTATAAGATGTTTGGACAGGCACACACAAAAAATTGTAAGAGGGATATGGGCTTCTACAAATAGCTCCTCGTGTACAGGGAGTGTATAGAACCAGTGTGTGAATGGGTGGACTCCATGTGCCGAAGGGCCTGTTTCCATACTGTATCTCTAAACAAAAACAAATTAACTTTAACAAGCCATGTCACCTCCAGAGAGGGTTGGGAACCTCTCACCGACAACCTTCTCCTGGACCAGCCTTAGTGAAGCAATGGACAAGCAAGCACGCCAACTGCTCTACCTCCTAATGAGGTTTAGGATGTTCGGCATGTCCCCATCAACTCTCACCAACGTCCACAGATGCGCCGTAGAAAGCATTTCGTCGGGATGGGAACAGCTCCATCCAAGACCTCAAGAAATTGCATAGTATTGTGGAGGCAGCCCACACCATCACACAAACCAGCCTCCCTTCCATTGACTCCATCCACACTTCACGCTGCCTCGGCAAGGCCAGCAGCATAATCAAGGACGAGCCACACCCTGGCCACTCCCTCTTTTCCCCTCTCCCATCGGGCAAAAAGGTATAGAAGCGTGAAAACGCACAGCTCCAGATCCAGGGACAGTTTCTTCCCAGCTGTTACCAGGCAACTCAATCATCCTAGAGAACAGTCCCGAACTACTATCTACCTCATTGGAGACCCTCGGACTATCTTTAATCGGACTTTACTGGCTTTATCTTGCACTAAACGTTATTCATGATTTTCCTTTATCGTGTAACTGTACACTGTGGACGGCTCGATTGTAATCATGTATTAGCACACAACAAAAGCTTCTTACTGTACCTCGGTACACGTGACAATAAACTAAATGGGAAATTTATGAGATTAATACATTGTTCTTTACTCTTCAGTTTTAACAGCCAGTTGCTTGAAGAAGAAATAAATGAAGGGGTTCTCACACTCTTAATAGCATGTCGAATTCTTTGCCACAGAAGGCTGTGGAGGCCAAGTCAGCGGGTATTTTTAAGGCAGAGATAGATAGATTCTTGATTAGTACGAGTGTCAGAGGTTATGGGGAGAAGGCAGGAGAATGGGGTTCGGAGGGAGAGATAGATCAGCCATGATTGAATGGCGGAGTAGACTTGATGAGGCGTACGGCCTAATTCTACTATTCCTTCTGACCTCATGATCTAATGCAGTACAGCATCTTGTAATCTCAAAGACCCGAGTGAAATATTTGCTGTAAAATCCTTTTCTTTTTGAGGAGGAGAGTTCCTGACAATTAAGAAGTGCAGCTGTTCAGGAGAAGACTGATGCTCTTTGATTAGAAGTAAACGCCCAGCAGGAATGTTCCGCGCGCTAGATAAATTATTCACTTTAGAGAGTGGTATTTTTTGTTTAACTGCACTGTTTAAAATGTACCTACGTTGCTAGACATTGATCAGAGGGGGCTTCAGCTGCTGGTGCAGTAGGTTCATCCATCAGGTTTATATCCGCCTTGCTCCATTCTCTTCATTTAACGTCGGGGCCCTTCGGCTGGGAGGTCAGTGGGGGTGGGGGGGGGGACTCATAGAGAGCTTAGACGTTGCAGGGAGCAGTTCCGACAGGGCTGACAGCTAACAGCTGCCCCTCACTGTACCATGCACCAAGGTAGCTCCGCATTCCAATCCTGCCGACCTCTGACCCCAGCGCCACCCTTCACCCTTCACTCCGAGATTACAGCTGCCAAGTCCTGATTTATCCTAAGTTGGAACATAGGCCGGCACGGTGGCGCAGTGGTAGAGTTGCTGCCTTACAGTGCCAGAGACCCGTGTGGTGATCCTGACCTCGGGTGCTGTCCCTACGGAGTTTGTACGCTCTCCCCGTGACCTGCGTGGGTTTTCTCCGGGTGCACCGGTTTCCTCCCACACTCCAAAGACGTGCAGGTTTAAAGGTTAATTGGCTTCGTATAAAATTGTAAATTGTGTGTAGGATAGTGTTAGTGTGCGGGGATCGCTGGTCGGCGCGGACTCTTGTTGGTCGAAGGGCCTGTTTCCATGCTGAATTTCTAAATTAAATTAAGAACATAGGAGAGTACAGCGCAGGAATAGGCCCTTCGGCCCCCACACTGATTGTGCTGAGCATGATGCCAAGACCAACTTGCACATTGGCCTGCTGAAAACGTTGCTGAAGCTTGCAAACGGACCTTGGATGCGGTCAAGATGACACTTTCTTCTGTGGCCTCCCGCCCACGATTACATGCCAACGTACATCAAAATTGCAGAGATGTGGACGTAGCCCAGACCATCACACAAACCCATCGCCCTTCCATTGACTCCATTCACACCTCATGCATCCGCGGCAAGGCCAGCAGCATAATCGAGGACCAGTCTCACCCCGGCCACTCCCTCCTCTCCCCTCTCCCATCGGGCATGAGGTACGGAAGTGTGAAAACGCAAACCTCCAGATTCAGGGACAGTTGTTATCAGGCAACTCTCAGTCCTCTCACCAGCTAGAGTGTGGTGCTGACCTCCCATCTATTCCATTGGAAACTTTTGAACTATCTTTAATAGGAATTTATCTTGCACTAAATGTTGAACCCTTTATCCTTTATCTGTACTCGGTGGACGGCTTGTGGTATAGTCTTTGACTAGATAGCAGGCAAGGAAAGCTTTTCACTCCACCTCGGTACACGTGACAATAGTAGACTAAACCAAACTAAAAAAAGCACCACAAATATTAACTGTCCAACTTTCCTTTATCAGAGAAAACAACAGCAATAACAAGGCAAAATAGGACCAGTTTCAAAATGGTTCTATTTTCTCTGCACACATGGTTAGATTCAACCAAGAACTTGCGTGATCTATTAAAGGCAAAGAGCCAGGACAGTTTCGTTTAGAGTTACAGCACGGAAACAGGCCCTTCGGCCCACCGAGTCCGCACTGACCAGCAATCCCCGCGCACTAACAGTACCCTACACACACACTAGGGATAATTTTACTTTTTTAACCAAGCCAATTAACGTGCAAACCTGTACGTCTTTTGGAGTGTGGGAGGGTTACCGCAGCACCCGGAGAAAACCCACGTGGGTCACCGGGAGAACATACAAACTCCGTGCAGACAGCACCCGTAGTCGGGATCGAACCCGGGTCTCTGGCGCTGTAAGGTGAGCAGTTCTAGCTGCACTTGCCCATATCCCTCTAAACCCTTTTATCCACATATCTATCCCAATGTCTTCCACTTTTATGAAGAAATTGCAATTCATGATTCATTACCATGGTGCAAAATTCAGAATAAGAATTGTTGCAATGTACTAAATGTGTGGAGGTTGCTAAGATTCACAGGATGCTAGATGCAGCAGGGAAGCCTATGCAGCCCAACAATCTGCTGCTATCCCCTCCTTCCTCTCTTCCCCCCAATACCCCCCAGCTATTTAAAAAAAATCTTTCATGAATTTTTTGAATCCTTTCTATCCCATTAAATATATTGGAGCGGCACAGAGGCGCAACAGTAGAATTGCTGCCATAAAGCCCCAGAGACCCGGGTTCGATCCTGACTACGGCCGCTGTCTGTACAGAGTTTGTTCATTCTCCCTGTGACCGCCTGGGTTTTCTCACAGTGCTCCAGTTTCCTCCCACATCCCAAAGACGTACCGATTGGTAGGTTAATTGTCCCCAGTGTGTGCAGGATAGTGTCAATGTATCGGGGTTTTGTATTGTATTGTATTCAATTTATTGTCATTATCTCATTTTAGAGACAACGAAATGGATTTTCCTTACAGTCAAGTAACATAAAAATAAATAATAAATAAAGAAACATAATTTTTTTTTTTAAAGCACAAACACAGAAGTCCACGACACAACATAACCCCACAGTGGCACCAAAGTTAAGGAAGGTACCATATTCCAGCCAGCCTCCCCGCCGATCTTCCCAGATGTTCCCCCGTGGTCGGGGCCTCCCGAGCACCTGCAGTCGCCGCCACGGGCGGCCTGATGCTCAGGCACTCTCGCCGGGAACGGTGGAACCCCGACGCTGAACCCTGACGGAGAACATCCTCAGCGGCCCGGACCTCCAGATCAGCCACCTCCCACCGGAGTCCGCGGCTCCCGATGTCCACAGGTCGAGCCGGGCAGGACCGCGATGTTGGTCAGCACCGCCCGCGTTGGGAGCTCCGCGAACCACAGCTCCGCGCTGTCGGTGCAGCAGGCCCAGCACTCCGGAGCTCCAAACAGCGATCCCCGGTAAGGCATCGCCCGCCCCGCGATGTTTCCAACGCTGCGCCGCTGCTGCTGGAGCTCTGGTCGGTCCCGGCAGGAAAGGCCGCACCAATCCAGTAGGTAGGCCGCGGGGGGGGGGGGGGGGTGGGGGTGGGGGAGCGAGTACGCGACTCGAATAATAGTCGCGTCCTCTCCAGGAAGCGACTGAAGAACGGTATCCCCCTTACCCTACCCTCTTTCCCCACACAAAAACATTAAAAAAAACCACAAAAAAACGCTCTTCAAACATAACAAAAAAACAAAAAGATACCGGACTGAAGGCGGAGGCAGCTAGCAACAGCGCCACCGGGATTGTTGGTTGGTGTGGGCTCGGTGGGCCGAAGGGCCTGTTTCTACACTGTATCTCTAAAATCTGAAGTGGACTTGGTGGGCCGAAGGGCCTGTTTCAATTCTGTATCTCTAAACAGGCAAATGACATCCAGTAATTCCAACATCCGTACCCCAGCTGTACATTGAGCTACTTACGCAGTCCATGTTTTTCTTTGGTTGGATGGAGTAGTTCTGGTTGCTGGATTCCTTCACACAATATGCCTGGGGAAAGAGATAAACACACACTGGTCAGAGCAGAGCTTCCTGAGAGGAATAGAGTGTGGTGACATAGTGTTTATTTTCCAATGCCAACTTTCAACTGATCTGGGTTCAAGATCCAGAGCAGGATTGCTCTAGCCGAGGTGTGGAGCAAGCAGCCAACAACTTGGCCCTACTACTACTTTGAATTCCCAATATTACAAGCAAAATCTTTCAAATTAAATTCCTTCTGTAATTAGGACATATGCCGTATTTCCCGGTGTCGAAGTCGCCATTTTTTTACCCTAAAATAAGGCCCGAAAATTTACCTGCGTCTTGGAGGCCGAAGGTTAGGTTGTTCATAGGCCTATTGGAAGTGTTTCAATACTATTCGGCAATCCAAGCCCCTCTAAATGACCCCAGAATGTAATGAATAAATTACTTAGTACTAAATAAAAAAAAAAATAAACAAAAAAAAATCATAACTAATAACAAGAGGCTACACAATTACCGAAAATGTAAGGAAACATTAACAATCATGACATTAACGGCAGCCATTTGCATTGTTTTGTTTTGGTCGGATGGTTCTGCTATTCTTCCGTAAGCTCATATCAATTATTGCAAGCAGTGGATTTTTGTTGCAGACTTTTCGGGTGGGAATCCGTGAGTTATGGCTACAAGTGAACTTGACCCATGGCCCCTTCAACTCTGAGCAAGATGTGAGCCATTGTCCCCAGTGTTTGTGGTCATGGATGGACAATGGACTATCATGGGAGTGAATGGATCAAAGACCAATTTCTAAGGCTGGCTTTCACCTTTGTTTTTTCAGTCCAAACCGTACGGAATTATAATGTGAACATTTGCTGCGGCCCACTTGATTAGACCTGAACTTGGGCAGCGCCATGACCACGGTGGACGGGAGAACGCAAGAAAGAGGCCGTGAGAGGGGGAGGGGAGCAGGTGGCGGTGAGGGAGAGGCGGCGAAGGGAATGGAGGGAGAGAGGGAAAAGGGGGAAGGAGGAAATAGGAAAAGGGGAATATTGAGGAAAGAGAGGAGAAAGACGATGCAGTCTGGCGCTATTTTCTTTTACCGTTGACGATATGGTGTCATTTCCTTTAGGGTTGAGTGGCGTTGATGCAGCACCAGGGGGCATACCCGTTGCATTTCTCCATGCATTACTTGGTGTACTCTTCTCTGAATGCCCGGTCCCATCAGTGAATGCACCGCTCGTTGCATTGGTCTCTATCATGCCAGTTGTATTCTTCACCAAGGCTCCACTAATTGTATTGTTCGGTCCTTTCCCCGTGACACTGGTCACCGTTTCAACACTTGACCCTTTCGTACATTCAGTGGACGCATTTGGACCGATGCTTTCAGTTGGGGCATTTGATGTTACCACGGTGAAACTTGTCGATGTGCTCATAGGTACTGATGTTTCTGGTAAACCCTGGCTGGGACTTGCTGTGGAATTTCCAGATTTAACGGTTGATTCTGGGCCAGACGAAGTTGAGGCACTTGTACTTCCTGCAAAAATTGATTTATAATACATTAAACGTCATCCTGTTCCATTCAGCCATCTCCACAAACACCGCAAAACTTACCCAAGCAGTCGTTCCAGGTGCGACAGAGGTTCACCTGCATCTCCTCCAACCTCATCTATTGCATCCGCTGCTCTAGATGCCAGCTGATCTACATCGGTGAGACCAATCGGAGGCTTGGCGATCGTTTCGCCGAACACCTCCGGTCGGTCCGCAATAACCAACCTGAACTCCCGGTGGCTCAGCACTTCAACTCCCCCTCCCATTCCGTATCTGACCTCTCTGTCCTGGGTCTCCTCCATGGCCACAGCGAGCAACACCGTAGATTGGAGGAAATGCACCTCATATTCCGCTTGGGCAGTCTACATCCTGGTAGCCTGAACATTGAATTCTCCCAATTCTGCTAGCCCTTGCTGTCCCCTCCCCTTCATCAGCCATCTGGTTGTCTCCTCCCCTCCCCCAGCCCTCGGGCTCCTCCTCCGCCTTTTTCCTTTTTTCCTTTCTTCTCCCCACCCCCTATCAGTCTGAAGAAGGGTTTCGGCCCGAAACGTTACCTATTTCCTTCGCTCCATAGATGCTGCTGCACCCGCTGAGTTTCTCCAGCATTTTTGTGTACCGCAAAACTTATCATGTGTCTCTGCACAGTAAATGGCTGGATGGTAATCACGTATTGTCTTTCTGCTGACTGGTTAGCACGCAACAAAGGCTCTTCACTGTAGCTCGGTACACGTGACAATAAACTAAACTGAACGCTGACCGCCAGAGTAGATGTCACGGTCTTAGAGTCATAGAGTCATACAGCATGGAAACAGGCCCTTAGGCCCAACTTGCCCACACCGGCCAACATGTCCCATCTACACTGGTCCCACTTGCCTGTGTTTGGCCCATACCCCTCTAAACATGTCCTATCCATGTACCTGTCTAATTGCGACTTAAACGTTGCCTCTCCTCCGGCAACTTGTTCCATACACCCACCACCCTATGTGTGAAACCGTTACCCCTCAGATTCCTGTACAATCTTTCCCCTCTCACCTTAAACCTATGCCCTCTGGTTCTGGATTCCCCTACTCTGGGCAAGAGGCTCTCTGCGTCTACCCGATCTATTCCTCTCATGATTTTATACACCTCCATATCATCATCTCTCATCCTCCTATGAATGAGGGAATATTGTCCCAGCCTGCTCTACCTCTCCCTATAGCTCAGACCCTCGAGTCCTGGCAACATCCTCATAAATCTTCTCTGCACCCTTTCGAACTTGACAACATGTTTCCTATAACATGGTGCTCAGAACTGAACACAATATTCTAAATGCGGCCTCACCAATGTCTTATACAACTGCAATAATCTGAAATATCTATATCCCAACTTCTATAATCTCAAATATCTTACTCGCAAATGAGAGACGAACAACAAGAAATGCTTAGATATAGTCAAAGCATCATAGAGTGATTCAGCGTGGAAACAGACCCTTCATCCCAACTTGCCCACACCGGCCAACATGTCCCAGCTAGACTAGTCCCACCTACCTGCATCTGGCCCATATCCCTCTAAACCTGTCCTATCCATGTACCTGTCTAACTGTTTCTTATACGTTGGGATAGTCCCTGCCTCAACTACCTCCTCTGGCAGCTCGTTCCATACACCCACCACCCTGTGTGTACAAATGTTACCCCTCAGAGTCCTAAAAAATCTTTTCCCCTTCACCTTAAACCTATGCCCTCTGGTCCTCGATTCCCCTACTCAGGGTAATAGACTCTGTGCATGTCCTCTCATGAATGTATATACCTCTACAAGATCACCCCTCATCTTCCTGCACTCCAGGGAATATAGTCCCAGCTTGCTCAACCTCTCCCTATAACTCAGACTCTCGAGTCCCCACCAATATCCTTGTAAATGCTCTCTGCACCCTTTCCAACTTGACCCCATCTTTCCTTTAACAAGGTGTTTCATTAGGCTCTGTGGCATTTTTGATTAATCAGTCGCGGGAGTACCTCTTGAAGAAGGCGATGGTGTCATCGCTTTGCCCACTGTATGAGTTGTACCAGGTTTAGCAGTGATGTTTTTTGCTGTGTTATTCTTTTCTCCAATGGTGGCCGTCGTTTTCAGTGTTGAACTGTGATCGGGACCAATGGTTGACGTGGGACCTGCTGAAGGAACAAGAGTCTGCAATTATTATTGGACACGGGTAGGACATGTAGTTTAGTTTAGTTTAGAGATACAGCACGGAAACAGGCCCTTCGGCCCACCGAGCCCGCGCCGACCAGCGATCGCCCCGGGCTCTAGCACTATCCTGCACACACTGAAGGGGCTGTCCCACTTGCGGCGACCTAATCCGCGAGTTCTGGCGAGTTTGCCCTCGGCTCATACTCGCAGCATGGTCGACACGAGGTCCTAGGCGGTCTTTGTAACTCTCCTTCATGCTCGAGAGTAGTCCCCGTGTACTCGAGGCCACAGCAAGGTCGCGGGGTATTTTTCAACATGTTGAAAAATGCCCGCGAGTAACAAAAGGTCGCCATGGAAAAAAATCAATACTTTTTTTACTCGTAGGTTTAGTCGAAGTAGGTCGTAGTAGGTCAGCATGTTAGTCGTAGGTAATTGAAGGTAGTCGAAGGTAGTCGTAGATAGTCTTCATCATAGTCGAAGGGAGGTCGAAGGAGATCGATGGAGGTCGTCTTCACTCTCCACTATTCGGTGTCCAATTTTCCTGAAGTTAGTTGTAGCTAGTCTTCAACATAGTCGATGGAGGTCTTCAACATGTCATTTTTTCAAACTCTCCTAAACTCTTCTAAACTCACCAATTAGGTCGCCCAAGTGGGACAGTCCCTTGAGGAAAAGGCTCGCTATAACTCAGACTACCGAGTCCGAGGAACACCCTTGTAAATGCTCTCTGCAGCCTTTCCAGCCTTTTTGGGAGATTGCAACCTTCACGTGGTCCGCCCTGCTTCAACGAATGCAATCAACCTGGCGTGCACAATCAAATAAGATCAAACCAAACAAGTTGTCCTACAACTTTAGGCTGTGCATGCCGTACGCAAGAAGAAGAAGTAGTAGCCTGTCCAACTTGACCACATCTTTCCCATAACAAGGTGTTTCCTCACACCTGACTGTTCTCAATCTCAAAAATGAGTAGACATAAAGGCACAGTGGCACAGCGGTAGAACTGAGTGAAGTGTGGATGGAGGCAATGGAAGGGAGGTTGCTTTGTGTGAAGGCCCAGCCTACAATGTCCACATCCTCATCTGAAAGTTGGCCCCCTTCAAAAGTATGCAACTCTCTTAGAAGACTAATATAAATTGTTGTAGAGGGGGACTTGAACTTACAACTTTCAGTATCTGGGATAAATGTGTTACCTTAGGAACAACAGGGGCGGCACGGTGGCGCAGCGGTAGAGTTGCTGCCTTACAGCGCCAGAGACCCGGGTTCGATCCTGACTATGGGCACTGTCTGTACGAAGTTTGTATATTCTCCCCGTGACCTACATGGGTTTCCTCCGGGTTCTCTGGTTTCCTCCCACACTCCAAAGACGAACAGGTTTACAGGCTAATTCGCTTCATGAAATGACAACCTGGTGTGTGTGTGGGATAGAATTAGTGTGCGGGGTGATCACTGGTCGGCGCGGACATAGTAGGCCGAAAGGCCTGTTTCCATGCTGTATCTCTGAAGTCTAAAGTGAAGTGAACATTCAATTGTTGATCAGACCCAACGGGTGATGCATCTACCATTACAATGCATATTCAGCGCAAGGCTCAGAAAACAGATTTTCTGTCATGTATCTAATGATTCATTCTCCTTACCTAATGTTGCCTTTTGTGCCGTTGTGGTGATGCTGTCACTTTGGGATGAAGGAACCATGGAGTTTGTTACACTTTGAGTTTGTATGGGATTTGCCATTGATGTTGATGATTGAATAGTCATGAGGGTACTTGTTGAAGACGGCGTTGATGTACTAGCATTGCCCTGAGTTATACTAGGTTCAACAGTTGTAAGGTTGGTTTTTGTTGCGTTTTTCATTACTCCACCGATGGCCGTCGGTTTCAGCGTTGAACTGTTATTGGAACCAATGATTGACCAGGAAACTGCAGAAGGAACAAGAGTTTGCAATTACTATTGGACAAGGGTAGCACATGTAGTTTAGTTTAGTTCAGGAATGCAGCGCGGAAACAGGCCCTTCGGCCCACCGGGTCCGTGCTGACCAGCGGTCGCCCCGTACACTAGCACTATCCTGCCCACACCAAGGAAAATTTACAATCATACCAAGCCAATAAACCTACAAAAACCTGCACGTCTTTGGAGTGTGGGAGGAAACCGGAGCACCCGGAGAAAACCCACGCAGGTCACGGGAGAAGGTACAAACTCTAACGTACAGACGGCACCCGTAGTCAGGAATGAACCCGGGTCCCTGGTGCTGTTAGGCAGCAACTCTACTGCTGCGCCACCGTGCCACCCACATCCAGTTGCATTCATTCAATGACATCCTTTTCGTGTTCTGCATTTAATTACACCATGAACAATATACTGTTCCAAGGTCCGTTTATTGTCACATGTACCAGTTAAGGTACAGTGAAATTTGAGTTACCATACAGCCATACTAAGTGAAAAGCAACAAGACACACAGCCACATAAAATAAAAGTTAACATAAACATCCACCACAGTGGATTTCAACTTTCCTCACTGTGATGGAAGGCAATAAAGTTCAATCTTCTTCCTCTGTGTTCTCCCGCGGTGGGGGCAGTCGAACCATCCGCAGCCGACCATCAAAGCCCCCGTCGGGGTGATCGAAACTCCTGCGTCGGGGCGGTTGAAACTCTCTCCGAGGCATGGAGCTCCCGAGTCGGCCTCTTCCAACCAGAGACCGCGGGCTTCACAATGTTAAAGTCCACAGGGCCCCGCGGTTGGAGCTTCGACCCCCGGCAAAGGGATCGCAAGCTCCGCGATGTTAACCATCAGCAAAGGGATGGGCCGGGTCATCAGCAGTTTTGGCAAGGGCACATTCTCTTTGATAACTTGCTTCCTGACGCCCAGTTTGGTTTTTACCCGGCCCGCCCATCCCCACATGCTTAGACCATGCATCACACCATGGTTTGGGAACAGCTCCATCCAAGACCGCAAGAAATTGCATAGAATTATGGACGCCACCCAGACCATCACACAAACCAACCTCCTTCCATTGACCCCATCTACACCTCGCGCTGCCTCGGCAAGGCCAGCAGCATAATCAAGGACCAGTCACACCCCAGCCACTCCATCTTCTCCCCTCTTACATCGGGCAAAAGGTACAGAAGTGTGAAAATGCACACCTCCAGGTTCAGGGACAGTTTCTTCCCAGCTGTTATCAATAGAGTTGCCAACTTTCTCACTCCAAATAAGGGACAAAAGGTCAAAATAAGGGACAAACTCCCGACGGCAATTCGTTGACCGACTCGGCCGTGGCTGGGTGAATGATGAGTTGGGCCGGGTGCTGGACTGCACACAAAGCCCAGCCGGCGGGCCAGCTGAGGAGTTTTGGCCCGGGCCGCGCGACGTCCCAAGCAAAGTCTGGCACCCCATCCAACTCATGAACCTATGATTGGCCATGAGAAGGAGGGGTGGTGGTGTCGGCGGTAATCGAAGGTCCGAATGTCGGACAGCCGACCGGGCTGCCGACCGACGGGGCCACGGGCGAGGCGCTGTTGCTGCACTCCACGGGCTGCACTACATCGGGACGGGCGAGGCGGTGCCGGATGCGGCGCTCTGACCCGACAATCCCTCGACCCGAGTAGTAACAGTCAAATACGGGACAAGGGCGGTCCCATATGGGACAAACCAATTTAGTCCAATATGCAGGATGTCCCGGCTAGACAATAGACACTAGACAATAGGTGCAGGAGTAGGCCATTCAGCCCTTCGAGCCAGCACCGCCATTTAATGTGATCATGGCTGATCATCCCCAATCAGTGGGCAGTTGGCAACCCTAGTTATCAGGCAACTGAACCATCCTACCAAGAACTAGAGAGCAGTCCCAAACTACTATCCACCTCATTGGAGACCCTCGGACTATTTCTCCGAGATCTTCGGTTTCCTCCCACACTACAAAGATGTACAGGTTTGTAGGTCAATTGGCTTGGTGTAAATCTAAATTGTCCCTTGTGTGTGTCAGCTAGCGTTAGTGTGCAGGGATCACTGGTCGGCGCGGACACGGTGGGCCGAAGGGCCCGTATCCGCACTGCATCTCTAAACTAAACTAAATTGGAAAATCCGATCTATACCCTTCACAAGCGAAAAATGTTCCACATGTTGAAAATCCAGCAGCGACCAGAAAGACGGTGCGACTCTTTGGGTGACTAGGGGACTGATCACGACCATACAGGCGACACCCTGGCGACATGTCGCGGGGTGAAGCCTATATGATCGCGAGTAGTCGCCCAAAGAGTCGTACCTTGTTCTGGTCACCGCTGGATTTTCGCGTAAGTGGGACAGACCCATAAGTCAGAAGGTTTAAATCTTCATTGTGGAGATCATAGAAGAAATCTAGGCAATGGTGAAGGAATAAGACGTTAAATGAAGGCCCGTTCCACCGCTTAGGTAGAGGAAAGTGATTCCCCACAAGGCCACAAACACAAGGAGCTCAGGTCAATCGATCACTGAAATACTAAATTCACTTTATCGTACCACGCTTTGTGTGAGACTCGTGTACAAATCAAATATCTTTGTTATGATGATGCCTACAATTCAAAAGTATTTCACCGGATGTTAGATATTTTATAGAGGTGATCTTTTAGGGGTGCATAAAATCATGAGAGGACTAGATTGCAGTCTCTCACACAGAGTAGGGAAATCAAGAAACAGAGGACTTTGGCTTAAGGTGAAAGGGCAAAGATTTAATAGGAATCTGAGGGGTTACGTTTTTACACAAAGGGTGGTGGGTGTATGGAACGAGCTGCCAGAGGAGGTATTTGAAGCAGGGACTATCGCAACATTTAAGAAACATTTAGACAGGTACAGGGATAGGACAGATTTAGAGGGATGCGGGCCAAACACAGGCAGGTGGGACTAGTGTAGATGGGACATGTGGTCAGTGTGGGCAAGTGGGGCCGAAGGGCCTGTTTCCACTCTGTATCACTCTATGACTCTATTTGAGAGACTGAGAGGGATATGGGCCAAATGTGGGTAAATGGGACCAGCTTACATGGGGCATCTGGGTTGACATGGACGAGTTGGGCCGAAGGGCCTATTTCAGTGCCGTATAACTCTATGAAGCTATAATGAGTACAAGATAGATTCAAGCATTCTTTTAACTTTGTTCACAAGTGATAGGAGTAGATTTAGGCCATTCAGCCCATCAAGTCTACTCTGCCATTCAGTCATGGCTGATCTATCTCTCCCTTCTAACCCCATTCTCCTGCCTTCTCCCCATAACCTCTGACACCCGTACTAATCACAAATCTATCTATTTCTGCTTTTACAAAATCCACTGACTTGGCCTCCACAGCCTTCTGTGGCAAAGAATTCCACAGATTCACCACCCTCTGACTAAAGATATTTCTCCTCTTCTTCCGAAAAGAAAGTCTAATTCTGAGGCTGTGACCTCTAGTCCTAGACTCTCCCACTGGTGGAAACATCCTCTCCACATCCACTCTATCCAAGCCTCTCACTATTCTGTATGTTTGAATGAGTTTCCACCTCATTCTTCTAAACTCCAGCGAGTACAGGCCCAGTGCCGACAAACGCTCATCATAGGTTAACCCCCCCTCATTCCTGGGATCATTCCTTGTTGTTAATAAGAATGACGACAAAAAAGAGCCTTTGTTATTTTCAGTCCTTGCTGAAATCTTGGAACGACATGGCCTGACACCGTTATGGTTTTGCCCTATCAATAGGATTAACTAAAATGTCAAAGTAGCAGGATGCACCTGTGATAATAATCGTGCAATGTTCTTCAAACATCTAAATATTTGAACGTCATCAGTCTGATTGCAAGATACAATGTGTATAATGGCATAATGCTCAATGTGAACTTGTGTAACCTCTCTGTAGTAACCCATTCAGGCTTGTCGAGCAGCCACCTTCATCCCAAAGACACACTCCTTGTGATATGGAGAGAATGCAGGAACGCGGTACTGATTTTGGATGATCAGCCATGATCATATTGAATGGCGGTGCTGGCACGAAGGGCCGAATGGCCTACTCCCGCACCTATTTTCTATGTTTCTACTCCCCATGGATGCTCCTGTAAGTTCACAAGCGATAGGAGCAGAATTAGGGCGTTCGCCCTATGGTCTACTCCGCCATTCAATCATGGCCGATCTATCTTTCCCTCTCAACCCCATTCTCCTGCCTTCTCCCCATAACCTTTGATACTCTTACCAATCCAGAATCTGTCAAGCTCCACTTTAAAAATACCCATTGACGGCCTCCACAGCCATCTGTGGCAATGAATTCCACAACCCTAATACAAATGTATTAAGGGCCTGTCACACTTTCCCGACCTAATTCACGACCTCTGCCGAGTTTGCCCTTGACTCATACTCGCAGCATGGTCGTCACGAGGTCGTAGGTAGGTCGTAGGTAGGTCGTAGCAGGCCGTGATGCTATTCGTAGGTACTCGTGGCATCAAGTAGGTCTGGCCGTTTTTCTAGCCTGATGAAAAATGTCCACGAGTGGAAATGCTCGGAAATTAGGTCGTGAAAGTGGGACAGTCCCTTTAGGCAGTGTTTTGCAAATGTAAATACAAATGTTTTACTTACGATTCAAAATTTAATGAGACTCTACCAGGTTTGGAGTTTTATTTCCCACTGTAAATCCTTTTCAATTTTAAATATCAACCCATCCATCTGATGAGGAGGAATTTATTTCGTCAGAGGGCGGTGAATCTGTGGAATTCATTGCCACAGGCGGCTGTGGAGGCCAAGTCAATTGATAATTTTTGAGGTGCAGATTGATAGATTCTTGATTAGTACGGGTGTCAGGGGTTATGGGGAGAAGGCAAGGGAATCTGGTTGAGAGGGAAAGATAGATGAAGCATGATTGAATGGCAGAGTGGACTTATGGGCCTGTCCAACATAGGCGATTATTCAGGCGACTGCCAGAGTGGATCACACATGCACACAAACACGTCGCTTCCTTCACCAGCCAGTTACGCAGGCGGGGGACAGGGCAAGCGGGGGGAGCGCTGTCTGAGTGAAATTCGCACGGTGCAAAGCCAATGTGATACAGACACACATCGCGATAATTGGCGCTGTAAATAACACGGTGAAAGCACAGTGTACGGGAAGGGTCACGTAAGTCCTTTAAAAGAGAGGGGGAGACGGGGTGGGGAGAAGGAGTGGAGACAACTTTAAAGAAGCCAGAGATACACGGCTGTGAAGCTCGGCGGACATTAACATTACCGATCGGTTATCCTTGGCTCTGAAAACTATTGTTTACGTTTTTTTCCCCCAATGAGCCAATGAAATTCACCGGTCAGCACCGGCGACAACCTACGAGAACCTACGACCTCCTGGCGACCCGCTACCACTGCACCTACGGCACAAAAATTCTCGCTACCCTCCATGGCGGCTTCATTCTGGCCGCCGCTAATTGTTCAACATGTTGAAAAAATTTGCGGCGCCCAGAATGAAGCCGCGACTTGTTCCCAGAATGCGGAAACTACTCACGACCATGAAGACGACTCCCCGGCAACCACCCGGAACATGTGGCGACCGCATAGTCTCCTTGTAGTCGCCTAAAAAGTCGCCTAAGTGGGGCAGGCCCATTAATGAGCCGAATGGCCTAATTCTGCTGCTATAATTTACGAACTTATGAACTTCCGCCAAAGCGTACATGGTGGCAAAGCGGTAGAGTTGCTGCCTTACAACGCTAGAGACCGGAGTTCAATCCTGACTACAGGCGCTTTCTGTACATAGTTTATACGTTCTCCCTGTGACCGGCGTGGGTTTTCTCCGAGATTTTCGGCTTCCTCCCTCACTCCAAAGACGTACAGGTTTGTAGGTTAATTGGCTTGGTATCATTGTAAATTGTCCCTAGTGTGTGTCGGATAGTGTTAATGTGTGGAGATCGCTGGTCGGTGCGGACTCTCTGGCCGAAGGGCTTGTTTCTGCGCTGTATCTCCAAACTAAACTAAACAGGACTAAAACTCCTTGTTCCTGTTTCAATCTGTTAGACGTCACTTTTAAAAAAAAACTTCTCCTTCTTGTTCCACCTTTCAAGGTAGAATGCTCCTGCCTCTGGGATGTGTAAAAAGGAACTGCAGATGCTGGTTTAAACTGAAGATAGACACAAAAAGCTGTAGTAACTCAGCGGGACGGGCAGGATCACTGGAGAAATGGATTGGGTGACGTTTCGGGTCGAGACTGACGTCTGGAGAAGGGTCTCAACCCGAAACGTCACCCATTCCTTCTTTCCAGGGATGCTGCCTGTCGCGCTGAGTTACTCCAGCTTTTTGTGTCTATCTTCGGCCTCTGGGATATTCAGTCCATGATGGACCTTTGGGCACAGTCTTTGAGAAAGCTTGGAGCCAATGGCGAGATTCTTCCAACATTTCCTCCGTGACTTCTCAACGGCAGAGACGGTGTTTGGCCTGCAAGAAAGCTCCACCCAAACCCCTTCCTCTTCGCCGCTCTTGTGCGCGGGCCACAAGTGCCAGAGCTTTCTTGTTTTAGAATTTTTATTCCGGTTTCCGTTAAGAGGAAATGCAAGGAAACACTCCGCACACTGCTTCCCGGCAGATTTGTGTTTGCTACTTTCACTTGACACAGCCCAGAGACCCAGGCTCGACCCTCAAGTCAAGTCAAGTCAAGTTTATTCGTCACATACACATACGAGATATGCAGTGAACTAAGGGTGCTCTCTCTATTTTCCCCGTGACCTGCGTGGGTTTTCTCCAGACGTTCCGGTCTCCTCCCACACTCCAAAGACGTGTAGGTTTGTAGGTCAATTGGCGTCTGTAAAATTGTAAATTGTCTTTAGAGTGTGTAGGATAGTGTTAACGTGCGGGGATCGCTGGTCGGCACAGACTCGGTGGGCCGAAGGGCCTGTTTCCATGCTGTATCCCTAAACTAAACCTTTCAGCTCCACAGTCACTCATTCATCTAGCCCTCCCCTGCCTGTTTCTCTCACTCACATTATACTACGTTTCACATGCAGGAAGGAACTGCAGATGCTGGTCTATACCGAAGATGGACACAAAGTGCTGGAGCAACTCAGCGGGACAGGCAGCATCTTTCAGTCAGGCAGCAAGGAGTTGAGGAGGAATTTCTTTAGTCAGAGGGTGGTGAATCTGTGGAATTCATTGCCACAGATGGCAGTGGAGGCCAAGTCAGTGGATATGTTTTTAGGCGGAGATTGGCAGATTCTTGATTAATTCCAAAAGGTTTGGGTGTAAAACTGTTCACAAAGGTTAGTGAGATACAGGAAATAATCTAATGACCAATGGCAACTGGATTCCTGAGATCGTGGGATGAGTTAATCTTCCTGCATTCCAACGATCTTATGTAAGCAATTTTATATATAGCAGTTGAAATGTTAAAAAAGTCAGATTAAATTTGATAATTGTGAAATGTCAGTACTAGTCATCGAGCCGTACAGCATGGAAACAGGCCCTTTGGCCCAACTTCCCCATCCTGATCTTGATGCCCCATTTACACTAGGCCCACCTGCCCACAACTTGCCCCATATCCCTCTAAAGTTTTCCTATATCCATTAATTTTACCTCATACCCAAGGGGTAACTTTTCCACACAAAGGGCGGTGGATGTATGGAACGAGCTGCCGGAGGTGGTGGTTGGGGCAGATGGTTTCCTCCCCCTACGATCAGTCTGAAGAAGGGTCCCAACCCGAAACATCACCTATCCAAGTTCTCCACCCTACGATCAATTTATAGTGACCAAGTAACCAACCAAGCAAGCTGCACGTCTTTGGGATGTAGGAGGAAACCGGAGCACCCGGAGGAAACCCATGCAGTCACTGGGGGAACGTGCAAACTCCACACAGGTACCACTGGAGGTCAGGATCAAACCTGGATCACCGATGCAGTGAGGCAGCAACTTAATTAGCTTCAGAGCCAAATAACTAAAAGTCTCTGATTTTGCTAAACACTGACGAAAAAAAATCCCACTCCAGAACTGGCGGCTGCAGCGGTAGAATTGTTGCCGTACAGCGCCAGAGACCCGGGTTCGATCCTGACTACGGGTGCTGTCTGTACGGAGTTTGTACGCTCTCTCCGTGACCTGCGTGGACTTTCTCCGGCATCCTCGGTTTCCTCCCATACTCCATAGATGTACAGGTTTGTAGATTAATTGGCTTGGTATGACTGTAAAAATTGTGGGATAGTGTTAATGTGCGGGGATTGCTGGTCGGTGTGGACTTGGTGGGCCGAAGGGCCGGTTTCCATGCTGTATCTCTAAACTAAACTGAACTAAGAGTATAGAGTGGATTAGACTGCACAGTGAAGAAAGCTAATGGCATGTTGGCCTTCATGACGAGAGGATTTGTGTGTAGGAGTAAAGAGGTCCTTCTGCAGTGATGCAGGACCCAGGTGAGAACACATGTGGAGTATTGTGTGCAGTTTTGGTCTCCTAATTTGAAGAAGGACATCCCTGGTATTGAGACAGGGCAGCGTAGGTTCACGAAGTTGATCCCCGGGATGGCGGGACTGGTATTTGAGGAAAGATTGGAAAGACTGGGCTTGTGTTCACTGGAATTTAGAAGGATGAGGGGGAATCTTATAGAAACATATAAAATTATAAAAGGACTGGACAAGCTGGATGCAGGAAAAATGTTCCCAATGTTGGGGGAGTCCAGAACCAGGGGCCACAGTCTTAGAATAAAGGGGAGGCCATTTAAAACTGAAACTTTTCACCCAGAGAGTTGTGAATTTGTGGAATTCTCTGCCACACAAAGCAGAGAATTCACTAGATGAATTTAAAAGAGAGTTAGATGGAGCTCTTGGGGCTAGCGGAATCAAGGGTATGGGGAGAAGGCAGGCACGGGTTATTGTGGATGATCAGCCACGATCACAATGAATGGCTCGCAGGGCCGAATGGCCTCCTCCTGCACCTAAGCTCAGGGGCGAGCACGCTTTTGCGGTTGCAGCACCTAGACTGTGGAACAGCATCCCTCTTCTCATCAGTACTGCCCCCTCCATCAACTCCTTTAAGTCTAGACTTATAACCTACTTCTACTCACAAGCGTTTCTTGAGGTCCTCTGAGGGAGCGCTGTATGTATGTATTTATGTATGTATTGTTGATGTATGTAACACTATTTGTAGCATGTTAGTACCCGCACTGATGTAAAGCACTTTGGTCAACGAGAGTTGTTTTTAAATGTGCTATAGAAATAAAATTGACTTGACTTGACTATGTTTCTATGATTCTATTCAATATCTAAGGATGGTGAACCTCAAGAGTTAAGTGACAAGGGAAGGAGCCAAGACCATTTCGAGATGCCACCAGAGACACAAAGGCCCAGTGGCTTCCTTCTGTTCTCAAGCTAGTACGATGCATGCAGTTAAAAATAAACAGGATTTAAATACTTTCATCCTTCCAATTGTGGCTTGGGAAGGGTATGCCGAGAACAAAAGTGAAAAGATTTCTTTGGAGACCATTATTATCGGCAAATCTCTGGTGATGCGGTTTCCCACCGCCATTGTACGAAACTCTGAAACAAAACAGTGAGAAGTGAGCAGCTTGACATCTGGATGGTAGGTATTGTGCTTTGCTTTGCTTCGCTCCTCACCAAAGAAGATTGAGATGGGTTGAATTCGCTCCAGCTATTTTTAGTGCAAAGGAAATTTAGAATAATAACTTAGGAAGCTGTACAGAGCACACCCATCCCCACGGACCCACCCACCACAGCGCCGTTTCAATGATTGCTATTTAACCCCCCCCCAGAGGTAAGTTTTAAGCAGCATCCGTGAACATAATGGGGTGAAGTTTTCTCAAGGGAGGATGTCGTGGGTGGGTTAGGGAGGGGAGGTACCGGGGAACAGACTTGAAAGGAGTTCCCTTTGTACGGCGTCTTGTAACTTCAGGACAGACCCTGGAAGGCCAGGGCAACATGGTGGCGCAGCGGTAGAGTTGCTACCTTACAGAGCCAGAGCCCCAGGTTCAATCCTCACTACGGGTGCTGTCTGTACGGGTGCTGTCTGTACGTTTCGGCGTGTGGTTTCTCCGAGCGGTTTCCTCCCACACTCCAAAGATGTGCAGGTTTGTAGGTTAATTGGCTTGGAATAAATTTAAATTGTCCTCGTGTAGGACGGTGTTAATGTGCGGGGATCGCTGGTCGGTGCGGACTCGGTGGGCTGAAGGTCCTGTTTTCGCGCTGTATCTCTAAACTCAACTAAACACTACACCAGTGGAACCACTCTAGGTGTGGCCAGCTTTGCATTTTGGTGGGAAGGCAGGACAATGATCACAGTGGTAGTAGAGCACAGTTACATAGAGCTACAGCAGCGAAACAGGACCTTCAGCCCACCGAGTCCGCACCGAACAGCGATCCTCATTACACAGGATCCCACCCACCCCCTGCACAAGTCCTTCCAACTTCTGCCATCAGGCCGCCGATATAAAGTCCTCCTATCTAAGAAAAACATCCACAAAAACTCATTCATACCCATTGCCATAAACAGCTTAAATAAAAAATGAACAATGGACAAATTAACCCTGACGCACTGTCACTTTACACGTATCCACAACTTTCATCTTGTCTATTTTTTACAGTTTTTAATCCTTATACTTGCTTTTAAGATCTATACACACGGTGTGTGCTCGCAGAAATCTGTGTTGTATGACTGCTTATCAGTACATTGTCCTGTTTGTACGTTGAGCCACGCCAAAGAAGATTTTCTGTTACGACAGACAATAAAGTTTTCTGAATCTGAATCTGAATCTGACAGGCCCTTCGGCCCATCAAGCCCACACTGACCATCAACTACCAATTTTACAATGACCTCGCGTTAATCCAATTGAAAAACAAAATATCCCACAGTCTCTACACTTTGACCTTACTCAAAACGTTGTGAAAGAATTTAGAGATGGCGCAGCTGATGGAGCTGCTGCCTCACAGCGCCGGAGACCCGGGTTCGATCCTGACCTCAGTTTACACATTCTCCCTGTGATCGCGTGTTTTCCCTCCGGGTGCTCTGGTTTCCTCCCACATCCCAAAGACGTGTGTGTTTGCAGGTTAATTGACCCCCAGTGTGTAGCGAGTGGGTGCAAAACTGGGATAACCATAGAACTAGTATGAACGGGTGCTCGATGGTCGGAGTGGACTCGGAGGGCCGAAGGGCCTGTTTCCATGCTCTATCGTTAAACTAAACAAGAAAATACAAGTTTCAGGGCAACTTCTTGGAGTTGCATTTGCTTCCAGCATGACGATGCTAGGAACTGCAGATGCTGCAATTTTGAGCAAAACACAAAGCGCTGGAGTGACTCAGCGGGGGAGTTATTCTGCTTGACTCTTTGAATTCAAGGTTCAAGGTATTTCAAGGTATTTTTATTAGTCACATTCACATACACCCAGGTGTAGTGAAGTGAAATGCTTCTTGCCATTATGCAGCACAGAGAATACAGACATCACACCAAGATAGTCTTAACACTGAACATCCTCCCACAATGGCTCCCACCATGAGGGAAGGCACAATGTCCAGTCCCCAACCCCAGTTCACCCATAGTCGGGCCCATTGAGGCCTCCACAGTTGCCTCTACGGAGGCCCGATGTTCCAGGCCGTTCTAGCCGGGTGATTTTGCTCCGGTGTCGGGAGAGTCCTCCCAGCGGCCTGGGAACCCTGGAACGGCCGCTTCCGCACTGGGGGCCGCGGCATCCGAAGCCAACAAGGCCGCGCCGGTTGGAGCTCCACAACTGGCGATCTCATCTAGAGATCCCAGGCTCCCGGTGTCAAGTTCAGCGCCGCCGCCCGCAGCTGGTCGCTCCACAGTCCCGCAGCTCCGCGATGTTTTCCCCAGCGATCCTCAGCTCACCGGAGCTCCAGCGCGGCGACCCGGGCAAGGCATCGCCCGCTCCACGATAGCACTCCAGCGCTGTGCCGCCGCTGAATTACTCCAGCACTTTGTCTTTTACCTTCAATATGGCATTGGATTAGTTAAAGGGCCTGTCCCACTTGGGCGACCTAATTGGCGAGTTTAGAAGAGCTTAGGAGAGAGTTTGAAAAATGTCACGTTGAAGACTTCCTTTCACTATGTTGAAGACTAGCTTCGACGAGCTACGGCTAACTTCGGGAAAATTGGACACCGAATAGTGGAGGGTGAAGACGACCTCCTTCGACCTCCCTTCGACTATGATGAAGACTATCTACGACCGCCTTTGACTACCCTCGATTACCTACGACTAACATGCCGATCTACTACGACTAAACCTATGAGTAAAAAAAGTATCGACTTTTTCCATGGCGACCCTTTTTTTACTCGCGGGCATTTTTGTAACATTTTTAAAAAAGCGCCGTGACCTAGCTGAGGCCTCGAGTACACGGGGTCTACTCTCGAGCATGAAGGAACAGTTACGAAGACCTCCTACGACCTCGTGGCGACCATGCTGCGAGTATGAGTCGAGGGCAAACTCGCCAGAACTCGCGGATTAGGTCGCCCAAGTGGGACAGCCCCTTAAGGGATACAAGATTAAAATTGTGATGCATGTTTATTCCCCTAAAGGCTTATGTTCTGAGCATCTGATGTTTGTTTTCTTTCTTTATTATGGAGGATGTGGGTGTCACCAGCAAGGCCTGTGTTTAGGAGTCAGTATCAGTAATGGTGACCACAAAATTATCAGGCTGTTTCTACTGATTCCCTTCTTTTACCTAATTGCTTTCTTTTACCTAATCTAGCAAATTTCCTTCCCTAAAGGACATTATGG
The DNA here is from genome assembly GCA_038087875.1 of Malacoraja senta. NCBI lineage: Eukaryota > Metazoa > Chordata > Chondrichthyes > Rajiformes > Rajidae > Malacoraja > Malacoraja senta. The sequence continues at coordinate 4,646,455 of CM075985.1, forward strand.
AAGCTCCATAATTAGGCAAGGGTTTACGTCCCGCGGCACAGTGGAGCTTCGAGGACCTATGTCCTCTGGTCCTCGAATCCCCAACTCTGGGTCAAAGACTCTGTGCATCTGCCCGATCTATTTCCCTCATGATAGAAGGAGGAAGACAACCCCATGTATTCTGACGGTCACAGACAAAGGCACCAACAGCGCAGGTGTTGGTTTAGTATTTCTGGTGTTGGTTTAGTATTGCCATGTGGACCGAGGTACAACAAAAGTTCTATTTTGTGTGTCACCCACGCAGATCAGAGATATACTCTGTCAGAGTGAGGCCCAATGCAAATTGGAGGAACAACGCCTCATACTTTGCTTGGGCAGCTTACAACCCAGCAGTTTGAGTTTTGATTTCTCTAACTTCAAGTAACCCTTGCTTTCCCTCTCCCTCCATCCCTCCCCCACCCTAGTTCTCCAACTAGTTTCACTGTCCTCCTGATTAATTTTACTGTTTGTATGCCTCGTTGTCACCTTCTCCTCAGCCAACAATGAATCATTCTACATTTCCTTGACCATTGTCTGCTTTGATCTGTCATTTTCACACCCATATCTCCAGTTTCCCTCTCCCCTCTCAATCTGAATAGACAATAGACAATAGGTGCACGAGTAGGCCATTTGACCCTTCGAGCCAGCACCGCCATTCACTGTGATCATGGCTGATCATCCACAATCAATAGACAATAGACAATAGATGCAGGAGCAGGCCATTTAGCCCTTCGAGCCAGCACCGCCATTCAATGTGATCATGGCTGATCATCCTCAATCAGTACCCCGTTCCTGCCTTCTCCCCATATCCCCTGACACCGCTATTTTTAAGAGCCCTATCCAGCTCTCTCTTGAAAGCACCCAGAGAACCTGCCTCTACCGCCCTCTGAGGCAGAGAATTCCACAGACTCACCACTCTCTGTGAGAAAAAGTGTTTCCTCATCTCCGTTCTAAATGGCTTACTCCTTATTCTTAAACTGTGGCCCCTGGCTCTGGACTCCCCCAACATCGGGAACATGTTTCCTGCCTCTAGCGTGTCCAAGCCCTTAACAATCTTATATATTTCAATGAGATATCCTCTCATCCTTCTAAACTCCAGAGTGTACAAGCCCAGCTGCTCCATTCTCTCAGCATATGACAGTCCCGCCATCCCAGGAATTAACCTTGTAAACCGACGCTGCACTCCCTCAATAGCAAGAATGTCTTTCCTCAAATTAGGGGACCAAAACTGCACACAATACTCCAGGTGTGGTCTCACTAGGGCTCTGTACAACTGCAGAAGGACCTCTTTGCTCCTATATTCGATTCCTCTTGTTATAAAGGCCAACATGCCATTCGCTTTCTTCACTGCCTGCTGTACCTACATGCTTACTTTCATAGACTGATGTACAAGGACCCCCAGATCCCGTTGTACTTCCCCTTTTCCCAACTTGACACCATTTAGATAGTAATCTGCCTTCCTGTTTTTGCTACCAAAGTGGATAACCTCACATTTATCCGCATTAAACTTCATTTGCCATGCATCTGCCCACTCTCCCAACCTGTCCAAATCAGTATCCTGTTCCTGCCTTCACCCCATATCCCTTGACTTCGCTAGCCCTATATCTAACTCTCTCTTGAAAGCATCCAGAGAATTGGCCTCCACTGCCTTCTGAGGCAGAGAATTCCACAGATTCACAACTTTCTGGGTGAAAAAGATTCACAACTCTCTGGGTGAAGAAGGGTTTCGACTCGAAATGTCACCCATTCCTTCTGTCCTACTGAGTTACTCCAGCATTTTGTGTCTATCTTCCTTCTAAACCTATCATATCCATGTTTGTGTCTAAATGTTTTTTAAATGTTGCGATAGGAACTGCCTCAACTACCTCCTCTGGCAGCTTGCTCCGTACACCCACTATTCTTTGTGATAAAGGGATTAACGTTTAGTGCAAGATAAAGTCCGATTAACGATAGTCCGAGGGTCCCCAGAGAGAGAGAGAGAGAGAGAGAGAGGGTAGGTCAGAACGGCTCCATAGTTGTTGACAAGATGGTTTAGTTGCCTGATAGCAGTTGGGAGGAAACTGTCCCTGAACCTGGAATTGTGCATTTATTCATTTCTATACCTCTTGCCTGATGGGAGAGGGGAGAAGAGGGAGTGGCCGGGATGAGACTGGTCCTGGATTATGCTGCTGGCCTTGCCGAGGCAGCGTGAGGTGCAGACGGAGTCGATGGAAGGAAGGTCGGTTTGTGTGACGGTCTGGGCTGCGTCCACAATTTCTTGCTGTCTTGGGTGGATGGCAATTGTAGCTTGCCAGGTGACGTTGGTACTGAATTATGAACAAGGATATTTATTTTTAAAAGTGATTATTTGAAAGGATGACGGGATCTTTCTTGGAAAGGAGTCAGTACTTTCCGTGTGACCCCAAGCAATAAGACATGGCTGATAGTGAGATGAACCATGTTGAGCAGGAGATCGGCAAGTCCTGGACCTTGAATTGATCTTTGCATCAATAGAAAATAGACAATAGGTGCAGGAGTAGGCCATTCGGCCCTTCGAGCCAGCACCGCCATTCAATGTGATCATGGCTGATCATCCACAATCAGTACCCCGTTCCTGCCTTCTCCCCATATCCCCTGACTCCGCTATCTTTAAGAGCTCTATCTAACTCTCTCTTGAAAGTATCCAGAGAACCGGCCTCCACCGTCCTCTGAGGCAGAGAATTCCACAGACTCACAATACTTTGCTGCCTGTTTAACACTTGGCTGCTCCATTTCTATCAGTACTGATAAATTCCCTGTTCCCACAGTGCGTCAAATATTTGCCAACGGCTGTAAAACACCTTGGGATGCGTTGAAGTTATACTTGCTAACAGCGGCACAGAGGCGAGGCTGGTAGAGTTCCTGCCTCACAGCACCAGAAACCTGGGATTGATCTGTGTGGAGTTAGCACGCTCTCCCCACGACCCTACGGGTTTCCCCCCGGGTGCTCTGGTTTCCTCTCCCATCTCAAAGATGTGCGGGTTTGCAGGTTAGTTGGCCCTTTGTAAACATACCCCCTCAGTGTGTGTGTGGAGGAGAGTGGATGGGAGAGTGGGACAACGGGATTAGTGTGAACGGGAGCTAGACACAAAATGCTGGAGTAACTTAGCGGGACAGGCAGCATCTCGGGAGAGAAGGAATGGGTGACCTTTCGGGTCACTGTGAACGGGGATCGCTGGTCGGCATTGACTCGGTGGGCCGAAGGGCCTGTTTCAACGCTGCATCCTTCAACTCAATCAAATACAAGACATGTTCTCTTTGAGGCTAAGCAGACCGCAGGAACTTGAGGGTAGCAAGGGGGGGGTTGAGGGCGAGTTAGGGTCATGGAACGACTTGGGTGACGGAAAAATGCAGTCAGCATTCACCATAGCCTGACCCGCAACAGTAAATATAGTGTCAACAGCTACTGATTAACAAAAAGGTCTAATGTGAAAGTTCAGCTGTATTATTAAGCTACAGGCAATGTGCTTACCAGGGCTTAGAGCAAAGAAAACACTCTGCTTGGTAATAAAACACCAGTTATGCTGGGGAACATAATGTTTTACCAAGGATGGTTCTTGTGCGATAAGGGCCGGGTTCTTTGTGAGGTAGGCGCGATAATTCTTCATGTTCCTCGCCCACCTCTTATCTGAGCAGTTCACACGGACTCTTGCGATTCTCCTGAATTCCTGGCACCCTTTAGTACAAAGTTTAGCTCCTTTTTCTCTTCCCTCAAACTGAACCCGTCTCTCCCCTCCCCCCACCTGCCAAGTTTACACACAGGGTGTCATGGATAGCTCTGTTATTGTCTGCTGTCAACACACAACTTCCACGCTGCTTCGAGTGAGCTCAATGGAAGAACATTCTAGATGTCCAGAACCACAGGTCAGCGCCTCAGAATTAAAGGACGTTCCTTCAGGAAGAAGATTTTCAAGAGAGAGTTAGATTTAGCCCTTAGGGCTAAGGGAATCAAGGGATATGGGGGAAAAGCTGGAACGGCATACTGATTTTGGATGATCAGCCATGATCATATTGAATAGCGGTGCTGGCTCGAAGGGCCGAACGGCCTACACCTGCACATATTTTCTATGTTTCTAAGATGAGGAGGAGGAATTTCTTTAGACAGAGGGTGGTGAATCATTGCTACCGAAGGCTGTGGAAACATGGAAAATAGGTGCAGAAGGAGGCCCTTCGAGCTTGCACCGCCATTCAACGTGACCATCCACAATCAGTAAGTCATGCCTGCCTTCTTCCCATATCTCTGGAGGCCACGTCAATGGATATTTTTAAGGCAGAGATACCTGTAGATAGATTCTTGATTAGTACGGGTGTCAGGGGTTATGGGGAGAAGGCATGAGAATGGGGTTAGGAGAGAGAGAGAGAATAGATCAGCCACGATTGAAGGGCGGAGTAGACTTGATGGGCCAAATGGCCCAATTCCGCTCCATTTTGTATTGTAACAAATCAGAAAACAGTCTGAAGAAGGGGTTCGGCCCGAAACGTTGCCTATTTCCTTCGCTCCTTAGATGCTGCTGCACCCGCTGAGTTTCTCCAGCACGTTTGTCTACCTTAAATCAGAAAACAATCCAGGAAAGGCGCATCTTGCAATATAAATCTTCCCTTGTTTGGAGTAACTTGCTGGAGTGAAACAGTGGGTCAGGCAGCATCACCGGAGAACATGGACAGGTGACGTTTCGGGTCGGGACCTTCTTCAGATCGATTGCAGTGGTTGGGGTGAGAAAGAAAGCTAGAAGCTAAAATGTTCCTATCTTATCTGTGCACAACTTTCATCCAGTTCACAACTGGTCCTTGCCGTTAACCTCGCCCAATCTGGGCCAATGTGTGACGCAGTTAACTTGTTACATGTATGATGCTGAACATCCCTCGAACAATCTACTCAGTTGGATCAACACAGAAGGTGCTAGTTCCACCTTGCAAAGTACTCCTCACAAACCCGGTTAAAAAGCTGTTAGACAAACTGGTCGAGCAAGTGTAGCTACAAGGGGCTGCAGTTAGTGGTTTAGAAAGAATAGTCACAAAGTACTGGAGTATCTCAGCAGGTCAGGAGGCATCCCAGGAGTACATGAACAGGTGACATGTTGGGCCGGGACCCTTCTTCAGAGTGACTGCAGTAGGACAGAGAAAGCTGGAGGGAAGGTCGGGACAGGGCAAAGCCAGGCAAGTGATAGGTGGACAAATTGTGAAGGAAGGAACTGCAGATGCTGGTTCACACCGGAGATAGACGCAAAAGGCTGGAGTAACTCTGCGGGTCAGGCAGCATCTCTGGAGAGAATGAATGGGTGACGTTTCGGGTCCAGAGCCTTCTTCAGACTGAGAGTCAGGACAAGGGAAACTAGAGGTATAGGAGGTGAATAGGTACATAGATTGGGGGGGGGGGGGAGGTTGTGGTAAAATGGTTAGACAAAGACCTGAGACGAAAAGACAAGAAGGGGTCAGATAAGGAGAAAGGGAGAGAAGAGGCATTAAATATGAAGCCAGAGGAAAGGATTGAAGGGGGCAGGGGGGGAGGGGGAGGAAAAAGGGGTGGGGTTGTAGGAGAAATAGATGTGTATTAAGGTGGGGCACAGGGAAGGGGAAGGGGGGGAGAAAGGTGGGTGTTTGTTAGTTAGTTATCTAAACTGGAGAATTCAATGTTCATACTGTTGGGTTGTAAGCTACCAGGTGCTGCTCCTCCAGTTTGCGTGTGGCCTCACTCTGACAGTGAAGGAGGTCCAGGGCAGACAGGGTCAGAGTGGGAATGCGAAGGGGAGTTAAAAAGCTCAGCAACCAGGACATCCAGCAGTCCTTGGCGGAACGAGAGCAAGTATTCGGCGAAACAGTCGCCTGGTCTACGCTTGAACTCGCCGATAGTCAAGCAATAGGCTTGTATTCACTGGAGTTTAGAAGGATGAGGGGGGTATCTTATAGAAACATATAAAATTATAAAAGGACTGGACAAGCTAGATGCAGGAAAAATGTTCCCAATGTTGGGCGAGTCCGGAACCAGGGGTCACAGTCTTAGAATAAAGGGGAGGTCATTTAAGACTGAGGTGAGAAAAAAAAAATTTCACCCAGAGAGTTGTGAATGTATGGAATTCCCTGCCACAGAGGGCAGTGGAGGCCAAGTCACTGGATGGATTTAAGAGAGCGTTAGATAGAGCTCTAGGGGCTAGTGGAGTCAAGGGATATGGGGAGAAGGCAGGCACGGGTTATTGATAGGGGACGATCAGCCATGATCACAATGAACGGCGGTGCTGGCTCGAAGGGCCGAATGGCCTCCTCCTGCACCTATTTTCTATGTTTCTAAGTGGTTCTACATAACCCATGATCATAACCTTTGGACTCTCTGCCAACCAGATAGAGCTGGTGGAGGTGTTCGCACATGGGGGAAGAGTTAGAAGGATGCCCTCCCTTGGAAGGGCTCCACTGAAACCAGGCCTCAAGCTAGAGAGGGCGCGAAGAAGATTTACAAGGATGTTGTCAGGACCCGAGGGCCTGAGCAAAAGGGAGAGGTTAAGTAGACTAGGATTATTCCTTGGAGCCTAGGAGGATGAGGGGTGATTTTTCACAGTTGTACAAACTCATGTGAGGAATAGATCGGGTCGATGCACAGGGTCTCTTGCCCAGAGTCGGGGAAAATCTAGATCCAGAGCTTTAAGGCGAGGGCAAAAAGATTTAATAGGAACCCGAGAGGTAACTTTTCTACACAAAGGGTGGTGGGTGTATGGGACAAGTTGCCGCAGGTGGTAGATGAGGCAGGGACAATCCCAATGTTTAAGAAACATTTAGACAGGTGCATGGATAGGACAGGTTGAGAGGGCAGACGAGACTAGTGTAGATAAGATGGGCTGAAGGGCCTGGTTCCACGCTGTATGCCTCTTTGACACTTGAGGTCTTGGATCTACAGATGAAACAGTGCTAGGGAAACCTCGTGTTGTTCATCACCGGCTGGAAGACCAGCCCCACCCATAATTGTTTCGGAGCTTGGCAGGAAAGTCAGAACAATGATATGTTTATTACAATTATATTTTTGTCCTTGAACTAATAGCAAGAATTGTAGGCAGACATCCCAGCTCCCCTGTTAATTCAGGAGGTATATTCTGTGGAAATATCGGATTCGGGGTTCCAAAAGGCTCTGTGGGGCGGCACGGTGGTGCAGCGGTAGAGTTGCTGCCTCACAGCGCCAGAGACCCAAGTTCGAGCCTGACTACAGGTGCTATCCGTACAGAGTTTGTACGTTCTCCCTGTGACCATATGGGTTTCAGAAACATAGAAAATTGGTGCAGGAGGTGGACATAACCCCCCTTGAGCCTGCACCTCCATTCATTGCGATCATGGCTGATCATCCACAATCAGTAACCCGTGCCTGCCTTCTCCCCATATCCCTTGATTCTGCTAGCCCCTAGAGCTCTATCTAACTTCTCCGGGTGGTCTGGTTTCCTCCCACGCTACAGGGACTGTACAGGTTTGTAGGGTAGATGGCTTCTGTAAATTGACACCTAGTCTGCAGGATAGAACTAGTGTGTGGGGATTGCTGGTTGGTGTGGACTCGGTGGGCCGAAAGGTCTGTTTCCATGCTGTGTCTCCAAACTAAACTAACCAAAATAAAGAGAGTTTGGATTTCAAACCACCCAAGACCAAGGCAGCCTAAAACCATTCCCAGTCACACACCTCCTATTGCAGGAATTTCCTCTCACTGTCAAAAAACTATTAGATGCAATTAAACATCTTTGTGGAAAACGCAACTAACTAGGACAATCTGCACTGGGAAATCTGCCCCGCACAATCTGCAGACAGGGAGGAAACAGGCAGGCTGTTCCCACCCAAGTGTAATATAAGCCAGAAGATCCTGTTTGTGAGTAAACTGCAGTGAATCATACTTCGAAAGGACCGGGGCCAAATTTCCCTGTTCTCCAGCAATGATCGCTAAAGTTCACAGTGTTCCATGAGATGTAGGAGCCGAGTTAGGCCATTCGGCCCATCGAGTCTGCTCCGCCATTTGATTCTGGCCGATCTATTTTTCTCTCAACCCCATTCTCCTGCCTTCTTCCCCTAACCTTTGACGCCCTTACTAATCATGAATGTATCAATCTCCACCTCAACGTCCTGACCTCCACAGCCGTTTGTAGCAATGAATTCCACAGATCCACAACCCTCTGGCTAAAGAAATTCCTCCTCAGCTCCATTCTAAAGGTACATCCTTTTATTCTGAGGCTGTGACCACTGGCCATAGACTCTCCCACTAGTGGAAACATCCTCTCCACATCCACTCTATCCAGGCTTTTCATTATTCGGCAGGTTTCAATGAGGTGCCCCCTCATCCTTCTAAACTCATCATGGCTTGTTCCATCTGGCTGGATCAGGTATGATTACTTTGAGGAAATGTTCATCATTTGGACAAATACACAATAAATGATATTAGTTAGGTCATTATTTAACCCAGCAGGTCAGGCAGCATCTGCGAAGGACAAGGATAGGCAATGTTTTGGGCCGGGTCCCTGGGCCAGTTGGTGTTCAGTTCAGCATGGACTTGTTGGGCTGAAGGGTCTGTTTCTGTGCAGTATTTAGTTTAGTTTAGTTTAGAGAGACAGCACAGAAACAGGCCCTTCGGCCCACTGAGTCTGCACCGACCAGTGATCCCCGCACACTAAAGGCTCTGTCTTACCTGTTTGCGGTCATCGGCGGTGAAGCGCGGCGTCGCCGGTAGCGGGGACCGCGCGGCAACGGCGAGAGCGTCGAGCCTATCCACCGGAGCGCCGCACGGATGCTGCGCGGGGGCCGAGTTAATTCAAACACGGGCGGGTCCCACGTGCTTGCGGTAAGTTAAAAAAGGGCGGGCCGACTGCGATGACGTCGGCCCGCCGCACGTGACTCACCAGCGGCGGCTGTGGCGGCGGCCGTCCTGATCGCGGCGCTGTAGCGGTGGCTGTGCCTGCGGCCATGCAGCACACGTGCCTCACTGGCGGCGGCACGTGCGTCACTGGTGGAGGCTGTGGCAGTGGAGGTTTGACGCACGGCGCTCGAGCCATACTGGCGGCGGCCCGTGCGAGTGGCCGTGCCGCACTTGTGCATCACTGGTGGTGGTTGTGCGGTGAGTATTTAGTTTTGGACATTGTCGATTTTATTTTAGCACCGCGTGATGTTGGGAACACCGCCGCACGGCCCGGGAATTGTACTTTCTCATGAGTGCGCGGTCTATGGCGGCAGATTCCCCCCGTTTCGCCGCCATAGACCGCAGACTCGTGAGACAGGCCTTTTACACTATCCTACACAAGCTAGGGAAAATTTACAATTATACCAAGCCAATTAACCTACAAACCTGCACGTCTTTGGAGTGTGGGAGGAAATCGAAGATCTTGGAGAAAACCCACGCAAGCCATGGGGAGAACGTGCAAACTCCGTACAGACAGCAACCATAGTTAGGATCGAACCCGGGTCTCTGGCGTTGTAAGGCAGCAACTCTACCGCTGCGCCACCGTGCTGCTCTTTATCTTTCTATTAATATTGGGAGGTGGGTGCAACGTCCCTGATCATTTGCTTGCTCTGTATATATTCCCCAGAATGTTCCCCTCATTGCTTAAGGTTCTCATCCAGTTTAGTCTCCCCGAAGATCTGGCACTTGGCGGTACGAGGGTGTGGCCGGTTGGTGGGGAGAAAGCAGGGCCCAATCTTCAAGGTGCAGTCAACATCTTCATTCACACAGGGGAGGAGGAAAATGTTCATGAGCAGAATTACGCCATTTGGCCCATTTGATTTGTACGGGTGTCAAGGGTTACGGGGAGAAGGCAGGAGAATGGGGTTGAGAGGGAAAGATAGATTACCTATTGTGGCGTAGACTTGATGGGCCGAATGGCCTAGTTCTGTGCCCAGAGCTTATGAAGTCTACTCCGCCATTCAACCATGGCTGATCAACCTTTCCCTCTCAACGCCATTCTCCTGCCTTCTCCCCATAACCCCTGACACCCGTACTAATCAAGAATCTATCAACCTCCACCTTAAAAATGTCCATTGACTTGGCCTCCACAGCCATCTGTGGCAATCAATTCCACAGATTCACCACCTTCTAACCGAAGAAACTCCTCCTCATCTCCTTTCTAAAGATACGTCCTTTAATTCTGAGGCTGTGGCCCCTGGTGGAATTAACTGGGGAACAAAGCAATCCAGGGAAGGTTCCTGGACTGATATAAGCTCTGCAAGGGTCAGATGGAAGTGATGAGGTACAGATGCCAAGACAGAACTGATCGGAAAGCCTCAGTAAAGATAAGGCAGCCCATAAATCCCAGAACCTTATCTCACCTGCCACATTGCCCTTCCTTTACAATGCAGGCAGGTTTTAATTTTACAGGCACGGGTCAGGGGGTGAAAGCAATAGCTACAATACCAAGAGAGGTTAGGGGCAAGGGGTTACATTTGATTTCGCCTAAATGCACATCAGGAAATTTTGCTGCAAGGTTAACAGACAGGTATTGTTTTCAAAATAGACAGTGTGTCACTTCACAAGGCCGGATAATTACCATGTCTGCATGCACATAACTGTATCATAGAGAGTGATACAGCGTGGAAACAGGCCCTTGGGAAGTTTGCACCCCAGCGGTATGAACATTGACTTCTCTAATTTCAGGTAGTCCTTACTTTCTCCTCCCCTTCTCAGCTCCCCCTCAGCCCACTGACTTTCTTCCCCCACCCCCTCCCCCCCTCCTCACATCAGTCTGAAGAAGGGTTTCGGCCCGAAACGTTGCCTATTTCCTTCGCTCCATAGATGCTGCTTCACCCGCTGAGTTTCACCAGCACTTTTGTCTACCTTCAACCTGATGACTACCACGACCAACATCCCATCTGCACTAGTCCCACCTGCCTGCGTTTGGCCCATATCCCGCTAAACATGTCCTATCTATCTACCTGTCTAAATGTTTAGTTTAGTTTAGAGATACAGCGCAGAAACAGGTCCTTCGGCCCACCGGGTCCGCGCCGACCAGCGATCCCCGCACATTAACACTACCCTACACACACCAGGGACATTTTTTACACTTACCAAGCCAATTAACCTACATACCTGCACATCTTTGAAGTGTGGGAGGAAACCGAAGATCTCGGAGAAAACCCACACAGGTCACGGGGAGAAAGTACAAACTCCGTACAGACAGCACCCGTGGTCAGGATCGAACCCGGGTCACTGGCGCTGTGAGGCAGCAACTCTACCGCTATGCCACCATCATTGATTGAAAGATACAACATGGAAACAGGCCCTTCCGCCCAACATGTCCACATCAAGCCTCGATCACTAGTTCTATGTTATTTCACTTTCTCCGTGACTCCATTGCACACTAGGGGCCAATTTAGAGGCCAATTGACCTACAAAACGGAAACATCTTTGGGATGTGGGAGACAACTGGAGCACCTGGAGGAAACCTAGGAAACTGAAGAATAACGCACAATTAATTTGAAGGCCAATGCACAGTGAAATCTTTTTGTTGTGTGGATATGGAAGACATCAAATAAGTCTTACCATACTTTGGACCCTGATTCATTTACAGGGTTACTGAATCAAATGTGTGAGGTAGAATTCCTTAAAGGCGGATTTCTGTAAATCAGGTGATTTATAACTAAGGAGTTCCCTATCTCCTTTAGAACTACACCATCCATCTTTTCCTCTTCTATCAGCCGGAACAACATCTTCCCGAAAATCTGCAACCTTATCTCGGCACATCCTCATCACAAAAGGCACGTTTAAGAAACAGTTAGACAGGTACTTGGATAGGACAGGTTTGGAGAGATCTGGGCCAAATGCAGGCAGGTGGGACTAGTGTAGATGGGACATGTTGGCCAGCATGGGCAAGGTGGGCCGAAGGGCCTCCTGTGTCACTCTATGACTCCATAACTTCAATGTGCCCTATCAATCTCCTCTCAACCAGTCTGAAGATGTGTCTCGACCCGAAACGTCACCCATTCCTTTTCTCCAGAGATGCTGCCTGTACCGCTGAGTTACTCCAGCGTTTTGCGTCTAT